>OX104063.1:89429511-89466785 GCA_944474145.2 Dicrocoelium dendriticum
TAGGACTTCTCTGCTGGCGTGAGCAGTGTTACATGCTACCAATTGTTGGGTCAGTATGACTCCCTTACGTCCTGCTCGTGACGCCAACAGTTTGCCCACGCATCGGCTGCTACCGCGTCGACTGGCCGTCTTGCGGGTTCGCCCAAATTAGTGCAACCACGGCGCATAATAAATGCCGGATAATGGTCATATTGTGGGCATGATCAATTAAAGCTACCTGTAGAAATTCAGCGAAAACTCGAGTATGGCACTGGAAGGCTTCTAGCATAAAACCAAATGGTAAAATTCCTCTCTGCGCAAACATGTTCCAAACAGATAATAGCGGCATTTCTGGAGTTAAACACCTTCAAGTTTATAATGTTCAAACCGAGGATTGTCAATGTCTCTGATCATTTTCGCCACATTATGCACCCTAGCGTGCACTAAGAGGCCGATCTCCCGCTGTCTCTATCTACCGTATAACAACTAGAAACCCACACTGGCCGTGCTTATACTAGAAGTAGCCTCTTCAGTGAGGCGATCACTATAAGTGATACAGCTACCATGATAAGTAAACCGATCCACCACTTCAATTGGCTGCTCCGTAATTCTTCAACTAGTGGCGTATCGGTCAAATCCTGCAACCATACTGTCCATTTTGAAGGTACCAAGCGCATACCGGAGCCTCCAGAGCTACGCATCAGCCTTTCAACTAGTGTTTGTATAGCAACAACGTCACCCTTGAGGAGAGGTGTGTTCTCCGCATGCTCACGGTTCGTTAGTTTGTCACCTAACAGAGCATTCACTTCGGAAACGCCTGATAATATTACAAAATCGCTCGTAGTAATTTTGGTCACAAAGGTAAAATTAAAGGGAATGAGGTAAAAAGAGGTAGAATCCACATTTCAAGTAGAGCTTAGGAGACAGATTTCCGTAGGATCTTATTTAACTTTATGATGCATAATAAATATATTTCAGAAAAATGCAAGTTTAGCTGAGACCTACATCAATCGGCAGTGACACAATCTGCTACCATAGAAGGATTCAAATGTGTCTCTGCTTAAAAAGTTAAGGCGGCAAGCACTTTTACGAGAAGTTGACGCACTGAGTAAAGCGATAGTCTCTTTATGGTTCTGCCGGGAAACTGCACAGCGATTTTTAAAATAATCTTGTTCTTGGGATTTAAATCGCTATTTATACGTATATATTCGAAATGAAAACCTCCGTAGACCATAATATTTTTGCACCAGGTGCCGTTTAATGCCATCTATCGCATAGAATGCATGTTAATTATCGTACTCCACGGAGAACGCGGAACTACTAGCACTGACGGATTCAAAATAACGAATTTTGAATCTAACATTATAAGATCAATCTCTTCCAGCCAAACCGGATGGAACATCCTCCGCATCTCCACAGACTCCGCGAATCAATGCAGTCCCAAACCTAACAACGTCCACTGCTAAATCCCAAATGCTGGTCATGTACTATTGACGAGTTTACTCCTAGCGCATCTTAGAGACTGAGTTGCTTTTCATTTTCTCAGCAAGTTCATCACTGCGTCAAACAAAATCGAAAAACCAGCAAAACATTTCGATGCAGCAAAGTGCAAATGTCGTAAAAATCTTACAGAGACCACCCGTTATCTTTGACCGTAATCTTAAGCAGGCTGCTTGTATTAATATATAGTCCATCATCGACCACCAGATGAACGAACATTCGGGTATTAAACGGTTTACAGTGGATTGCATTCTTTAAATCCAAACAAATAGGACCATTATTTCCCGTTCTTCGTCCGCCATGTGAAAGAGCCACATGAGTATAAATATGGGATAATAGTTTGAACTGAAATAAGCCAGAGCCCTCGTATCCCGCTTTTTGCATACAATTGTTTGCTCTGCTAGCTATAAGCTGGTAACTTTAATTTCACGCATTGTGTGAAAATTGGACATTCACTCTCCAAGAAGCATACATAAGAAGGATCTCATAAAGATTAAACAGTGTAATTTCAACGACATTGAATGATGTGCGATTTGTTCAAAAGGCAAAATATGAGTTATACACTGAGGATGGCCTCAAGCAGGCATCGGCGTATTAATCGCATATTCTGCGAAATGTAGGAAATAGAAAAGCGAAGATAGGTTTAGCGCTTTTCGCAGTGGTTTAGTTAATACCAAATAATAGTGTAACGCACATTGACGATTGCAGTAATTACAAGTTATGTAATTCATCTCTCTGCAAGAAGCGATACAGGCAGCTAAACATTTTTCTATGCCTTTATTACTAAAGCGTTATTTTTTGTAGTAGACGCAAGTAAATTATCAAGCTAAACTTTTCAAACGTTGACTGCGATTTTTATCCATTGATACATGCTGTGGTGCACAGAGATCGATGCCGAGGCGGGAAGATATTATGGGCGAATTCAACCATGCATACCTGTCTCACATATCTCGACCTAGCTTCTTTATTCAGTGCCGCTGCAGAACTTGCTCGTTGAATGTTTATTCCGGCTATCCTTTTACCTGTAATCGGATACGGCTGGCCACCACAAATCATGTTAATTGCACAACGACATATTAGGTTCTAACTTATCCGTTATATCTCTAAAATTGTAAATTCGGCATTTACACCCAGAGCTATTAATTTACCCGCCATCAGAGCGGAAATGGTCAGAATATATCATACTAAAGTTGCAGTTAACAGTGTTAAAACTTGTCAATTTGGCAATGAATAATTGCATTTCAACCTTTTGCATACCACTTTCCGAATATTTTATCCACTACTAGCCTTAGGAATGTGAATGTAAGCCCCCAGCTATAATTCTATTGCCTTTCACTGGCGTACATGGAAGTATGGACAGCTTATTATGTAGTTTGATAAACAATACATGTCTTCTTACTAACTTGACGAGTCGGTGATGACAGCTCATTATTTTGAACCCGACTTATGCCTACTTTAACTGGCCTTGCTTATCTGTCGTTATCATTTCCCCGTAACTTTTTCACTCATATTCAGCCGCTTAGCTAATTATGTTGGATAGATTTCAGACGGAAGCTGTGCCAAAACTAGCACTGGAAGAATATTATTGCCAATTATAAACATTTGATACAAATGCAGACATGGACGTGTTATTCAGGCATTATTAACCCAATATGCTATAGACTGCAGACATATCAGGATATGTACACCCAGCGGTATACTTAAACTTGTATACGACGATGAATAGATGCCGATTCGTGTATGAAGGCGGACCGCATAAAATGAAATAGTGGATCTCAGCCAATACTATATGTGTCGGTTTTACGGTTGTAACTGTTAATGTATGTTGCATATTTATGTATCATCACTCAACAGATTCCTTTCATCATTATTATGAAAGGAAACACAAAGATATCTCACTGCCTATTTCAGTCACTACCAATGTACAGATGTATCCAGTTTATAGGTAAAATCACATGGTGTAGGGTGGCAGAAATCACTAGTTCATCTCTTCCGAATGGTACCGCTTGAATTTTCAATGGCTAGCGGACAGTTACTTAAGTTGATCAATCAAACTTATGTTTTTCATGATGACAATATTTTATTTCAAGCAAAATATGCGCTCACTTATGTTGATTCACATACACCGCACCAATATTTTCTGGGACAGCAGGCCAGTCCAGATAAACTGTGCTAATACAACCATCACTGTCTATGTAGGTGACCGTCTTGTCTCCAGTCTGATAATATCTCCTTCCGGAAAAGTAGACAAATGGCTTACCTAAATGAAATTGGGGAACTTATAATTGTCTTTCAAAATGTACCGTTGTTATCATACTGCAGCTTCACAGCACTTTCAAAAGCAGTGATCACGCAAATCAATGTAAGGCACATAAGGAAAACGCAACCGGAGCTCATCACAAAATATCTTATTTCTGAAAGATCAAGGAGAGAAATATTGAGTATACGAAATTTTCATGCTGAATGTACAACTGGGTATGCACTTGAAAACCTCTCGTTTCGTCGCTTTATGCGTGATATGGCGGGGTCAAGTACACCTATAAAATTGCGTAAACTTTGGGGTAAATAGATCTTCCGACGTTGAATATGTGTGGTCTTTCCCGATAAACGTTGGCTATTTTGCCATAGGGCATAAAAATGAGGAATATTTGTGAGAAGATTATGAGCCAACTACATACCCCAGTACCTCCTCCGACACAGTCAAATGGTGGCTGAACTTCATGTTATGCCTGTTATTTATAGTAGTTACCTCACGGAGTTCGGTCGTTGGGTTCTATGCCTAACACTGTCATAGGAAGCGTAGATTTTGTTTATGCTAGTGGCCTCCACCTTCACTTTGTCGATAAGTAATAAATTTAGGCTAGTATTAACAACAAAGTCGATAGTGTTTTTGAGCAAACAACAAAGGCGACCAACTCGGTACTAATTTCACATTCGCTCGTTGGGGCTTAGAACGAAATCCCGAACGGACGTGATCGTGAGTATGGTCAGTTTAATTCACAACAAGTGGTTAATTTTCAGACAGTCCAAAAACAATTCTCTGTAGGAGTTTGAATTTAACACTATACTCAGCACGCTGAGTGTTGAGTGGTCTATTTTATGTACATCGGTTTAAATTTACGGCCTTGGTTTGGTGAAAATACTTAAGCTACCCAGCAGAGAACCAAAAATAGTGACGATGAAACACGTTGTGGACGGTCAATAAATAGTTAGCGAACAAAGTCCACAGCACTGTGTGCTTTTTGCTTACCCATAATTCGTTCGTTACAACAATACTCTTCTCCCCTTGCCGCGCTATCCGGCCCCATTACCAATAAACCAAGTTAAGGGCCAAACATAGTAGAAAAAACGTACTTATTTGCAAATTAGACTTAGAGTCTATCGCTACTTTGACAAAAAGCGTTCCGTTACACACGGATAATGGGGTTCATGCCTTTTGGATTCCCGAGTATGATTAGGACTTTTATCGAGTAGAAATAGGATTATTGTACCAAGTGATTCCTTAACATATGTTTACATGGGATGTTGGAGAACAACATCAAGAGGAGTGCAAACAGCAATTCGAGCCATGTGACATGATGTGAAGCGCGTTCTTATATATTTCATCATTAAATTTCTTCTCAGGAGTTAACACGTAAGTGAAATGCGGTCCCTTGGTCCACCAATAATTGCAGAATCAACATTCGGTTGTGCTCGAAGCGATAAAATGCTGAGGTGCAAATAATGTTAAGAGATTATCCCTTCCCTACCAACTTCGACTAAAATCCTAGTTATTGCCCTCAACCGCGGAGCGCACAATGGAGCGTCAGATCTTCCAAGGCCCCTGACAAGCACGCCAGCACCTAATGAAACGGGAAAAGCACTTCGCTGATTGGCATGAGTTAAATTTGGCCATGCAGTACGGCCGGCTATGATGTCAATGAGGTGTTATCTCCATTAGAGAGTTGCAGCCGTGGCGCACATTTTCAGCGCAATTATCAGTACATTCAGCTTACCACTAATTAAAACACAACGTGCTGTAACATGGAAGCGTATCTGGGAAGTGCCTTTCCGTAAATCCCACTCCATCCTACGGCCAAAACAATCCTCGTCCCACGGTGAATTCCAAGTGTCGTCGTTAAAAAACATAAAAAACCACCCGTGGGCAAAACTAGCTGTTGTCGTTACCTACATATAACGGAATTGCAGTCGCTTGTTATTAAAGTAATGAGGCAGGAGTCTGCCAGTGTGGGAACCAAAGGACATAGATGTTTTGAAGGGTCAAATTATTAAATGTAAACTCATGAAAGGCAGTTAGGTAGTATCAAACACTATGACACAAAGTTTACATGAAAACAGACTACACATTTTTAGTTGATCAGATAATTTTGAATCTGTCCCGATTTCTTCGAAAGCGGCTGTCCTTGAGTAGCATGATAAATATGAAAAGTAAAAGCCGCGTGTTACGGTAAATAGCAAGATTTATCAGATTCTGTAAAACCGACAGCTAATTACATATGTCTACTTTTCGGTCAGGAGGTGTGGTTGCACCTGGGTAGGTGCAGGGTTGAGGGGAACAGAGGAATCCTCAGTGCTTGGGGCGGAGGATGCCTCTGCGCGTGTGAGTAACCGTACGGATTCATCAGGTGAAGTTGGAGTTGCGTGTTCGTGACTTGAACCGGTCAGTAAATACCGTTGTTCGTTAACTATTCTGATATGGGATAAACTGCTTCGAAGTTCGCTGAATAATCTTGATGGTACCTGAGTTGGGAGTTTAACGTGTACGATGCACTACGTCCGTGCGAAGGAAAACGTGAGTTCAGATTGAGAGCCGCTTTGTGTTTCCACATCCCACGAGGATGAATCGGACTTAGCGAACACATATATTGAAAAGGAGGACACGAAATTAGACGGTAGCATACGCAGTGCTAGGGGAAGCAAGATTAACTATCCTTGTAGCTTATGTGTTGCACAGCAGATCAGATCGACTAATGCGCGTTACAGGTCCGCTTTGATATAGCTGTGAATACCTAGGGCAGTAGTAGGGGTTTCTTTCCAGTCAGGGTAGCAGGTGACACAGTGCGAGGACTCAGTATCTCTATAGAAATGTTTGACTAAACTATTAGATGTATTATTTTGTACAGTCGTTTGAATACGGTGAGAACTTAAGAAGTTATAGAACGTATTGAGCCACGAGGATTTGAGAGTCGTCTCATTGTCAGTTGTCGGTGTTTCAAGAAACACGGGTGATAGTATCGGCCAGGCAACCTGATATAAGAATGGTCAATGATCATTTACCGAAGCGGTAGGTATACGGGAAGTATAGGGTTGGTGGGCGCTATGTATACGAATCCTTGAAATCGGTGAAAGCCGTGTGCGTTTTATAAGGAGGAGTGAACGGCAAGACCTTTAAATTTGGCCGTGCTCTACACTTTGCCCATCTAAGGCATCATTGACATATACACTTTTGACGAGACTTCCAACATATTCATTAGTTGACTAGCTTAGTTTATATTTCTGCAAACATTAACATGGTAAGCTAAAAATGCGATGTGCTGAAGTCTTTGAGATTTTCCGCGCAAGTAAACGACGATAATCGGTCTATCAGGAATAAAATAAGAAGCTGCAAATATAGCAATAAATCAATAAAATATATCGTGCGTGGTGGAAAATTGCTTTGCGAAAGGAAAACGTGACAAGCATGAGCATATTAACTATTCTAAAAGCCAATGTCCGATCGCTCCTCGAAAAGCTGGATGACCTTAAAAACATTAGTAATAACTCGTGAATAGGCACAAGTTGCAATCATTTTCTTACAAAAAACATGGCTCCTTAGAGATGTTGAAGTCGCCACTGTTGCATTTGACCGTTTTATTTGTTTTGGTGCTAATCTCCTATTCGCCTGTAGGAATCGTGGCGGTGGTGTCGTAAAATTTATCAACGCTACATGGGGCTAATCAGTGAAAAGCCTCTTTTGTTACACGTCACAACGTACCGAATGTTTGGTGCTATAGTTTAAGGCAATATATCTTAACGGGTATTGCGCAGTATTATTGGCTAATATCTTTTATAGCAGTGAAATAACACATGTAAATATTTAGATTTTCCATTTTTGTGCGGTCAACATATGCTGAAACAACGAGGAATGGGGGTACATTAAGCGTCCCGCTTTGACTCGCAAAATATTCCGCAAGCGCCTTGCTTCGGCCCTCGAAAATCTGGCCATCTTACCCACACCACTCATTTTATGAGGTATAAGAGTATGTAAGCTAGTCTGCAATTATCGAATGGACCCACTTACCAAGACTACTCGTTACTTATACTGCCAATAATTTCGTTTGATAGGACGCCAGATTTGAATAATAGGTGTTGATGGAATGGGCTATTGAGTCGGTCAAAGTATCAACAGCGCAACATCCACAGCACCGAAAATAAGGAAAATCGATAAGATCACTATGGTCGCATGTACGTATCCGGAGTGGCTGGCTTAATTTCGGCCTTAAATGTGTCAAGAACTTCGGCGCTGCATGGGTCTAGGTTACTGCCTAATCACTAACGGTTCACCTCGTTTTCAGACAGCCAAAACGTGGAAGCGCGCAACAACATATCAAGTCGTTGAATGGTGCTGCCTTTTATTTCCACCGACCTGAAAAAAGGAATTTAACCTCGTCTACTTTATCTAACGGAGGTTTGTCGCTAAAGAAGGAAAAGATCAAACACTGTAAAATTCATTAACGTTAGCGTGGTTTGTAAAGCAGACTTTTCGGCTACTACTATAAGTGAACAACGAATCCACCAGAACAAGTTTTGCCAGTCAAGGTAGGGTTTGTTTTCACAGTATTTCATCGGATTATTGAAGTGGCCAATCAGAATAATGTCCACAAACAAGTTGAGGCGTTTAGTGACTCATCCAGAAGAAAAGTAACAAGAACATTCGGGAAAATCAGCTGAATTCGATAAACGACACGTCTGCAATGCATGTGAACTGTTTTGCTATTATTAGTGGTAACCAAATGTCTCAATTTCTGGATGAATCAATAAGAGAAACTTGTAAACAACACAATGAAACAGGTTCAAAATCTGCTTGTAAATTATAAGGAAGATACAAGGTATGTCGACGCAGGCAATGTAACATTGCTGTCATATGGAATTCACACTACTAACAAAACTGCGAGTAGGGAGTTATAAGTAATAAGTTTCTCCAGCGTTTTCATTGGCAATGGTATTTCAACGGAAGTATTCTGGGTACTGGATGCTGAGGCTGATGTAGCATTCATGATGCTTCTTCATCGCAGTTTGACTAAATCAAGTTACACTTAAACTAGGTATTTTTAATGTGGATAAAGTTCATTCCACTTTATTTGGCTTGTTCTGCGTACTTGATAATCTTCACCTAATTTCCACACGTCGCTCATGCTAATTGTGGTAACCATGCGTAACTATCACGTGGTAATTTTTAAATAACCTTCGGAATTTTGTACTTTTCGCGGATTAGCTTGTAACCAATTTACTCCATATGCTAATTTAGCGGGTATTTATGTCATCACATCGGTTTACTTTATTCGCTATCTTTTACTTGATATTGGCATTTCGAATGATTGGCTGTTGTTTGACATCCCACGTGTGGCTGCGCTTGATGTGCATGTTTCCAAGGTACCTACCTGCCTGTTACCCACTACCACATCCATACTGACTCCAGGAGAACGTTGGCCGTTGCTGGAGTGGACGGAGTGCACGGTCCTTGTGGTCGTGCTAGGCTCGAAGAGTGGTTCTATGCACTCAGTGTGGAGCGGACTGCGGTCAAACCACCGAGTTGTGTGCGCTTGATTCCCCAAATACAGCGTGTTTGTGTTTGCAATGTGAAGAAGTGTGGGCCGGCTCGGTTGATTAAACGTAGCTCCCATCCACATGCCTCCCGGTCTTATTCCTTCGGGTTTACACTGGATATGGGGTGTGAGGATGGAGCTGTGGGTGACGCAGCGCAAGCCGTCCACGGTCCCTCTGTAGGCGCAGGCGTCCTGTGGCTGGCCACAGTGGGAGGCGAATCCGGAATCGGATGCAGCCAACCATTCTGGGAACGACAACCTCGAAGAGGATTCAAACAGCGCTGCTGCCCATTCGCTCGTTGAGACGGCCAGTGGTCCTGCCACACACGACGGATACACGGTTATCGTTCCCAGTCAGTTTGATGAGTGTGTGAGAAGCCGCCAGTAAAGCAACACCCACAAACTGGTGCACTAACTCAAACGGTTCGAGAGTATCTCCGGGTCATCCCACAGTGTACGAACGTCGACAGCGGATGCCTCCAGCGAGAAGACACTGATAAAATATCAGTGCCACCGGAAAGGGTTTTCCCACCATCCTAACGAAGGCAAAAGACGAAGACTATTGGATCACACACATTGCGGGGCGTATTTGCATGTTGGTATGCTGGGGACTTCATTCAGAATAACCAGGTTCCACATGGTGCATAACCACGAGCTTCTGGAAGACGAAGCATCAAAGTGGTTCAGTAGAAACCGTCGGTTAGGGTCTGAAGAGCTGGAGAAAATCAGGCTAATGCTTGAGTACCGAATCCAATGTTTCAACATCCGGACGTCGGCAACCTTCGAGTGAGGCACGTGTTTGGGCATAACAATCCAGGTGACGTGTTTTTGGTTAGGTAACCTAAAATGCACTGTATTATGATATATATAGGACATGGAATCACAGTTTAACCAGTGAGGGCGAGTCCGGTGTTTGCGCGACAAAAACAATCGAATCACCTAATTGGTCTACTCCACATCCGAGATACTGGAACTGTACTCCCGGTTTCCCGACATTTGCTTATTGATAGCACCTTCTTCACTAACCAACCGAGATATTTTTATACCAGCTGCTTATAATCGATGGCTGTTGAAAAGTCTGCAGGTTACCATTACTTTTCTCTGGCGGGAGAAGGATAGTGAAATCAAAACCTTCATCCTCACGTTTTGGAGTTTGTAGGTGTTGCTTCTGACGTCCAGTGCATCATGTCCGATGGTGCGAACGCTGTACATAACGTCTTCCTTTCCGCACACCATTTCTTATGTCGCATTTATATACTTAGCAATGTTAGCAAACGTTTTCCGCAATCTACTTCGTTCAGACCATTTTTCATCGAGATACACACGTGCAATTATTGGAAATATTTAGCTAGTTGGGAACTCATTCGTACTAATGATCAATCTTTCTTTCGCTATATCAGTTACTTCATTCTTCCCAACGCCCGAAGCTAAGCCAACAGCAGGATGCCTGATGCTGCAACATGCGGCATACACGAGACGAATATGGTGGAGTCCATGCATCGCTGCTTGAAAATGGAACTACTGAATAGGCGAAATGGATCGTGAGAAGCCATACGAATGTCACGGATGAGCGCGACGTATCTGATATGGAACCGACAAAAACCGATATCGAATGCATCTCGTCGCAACCTCCCTATTGTCGGTCATCCGGTGTTGGACCGCTTGTGCCGCCGCTTGATGCCGTACGCTATTTTCGTAATGGCGTCTGACTTGAGTTCAACGTATCCGGTTGTGGTTTTCAGTGGCGGTGAGCATGCACCTGTTTTCAGCGATCGTCGATTGAAGACGGTGAACCAGGACAGCCGTACGTGCACATGCAAAACTAACGTCGGATTTAGACTTCCATGCAGACACCTGCTGCAGTTCATACAGCTTAACAGAGTGGGTGTCAACGAACTGCTGGTCAGCTGTCGGTGGACGAGAGAGAATACTAGGGCCGTTCCCCTTTCAATCGCACCCTTGGACGCGCCAATAATCGAAAAGCAAGAACCGAGTGCCGTTTTGAATATGGCGTTGAATGAACTACGTGCATTGTATCAGCGATTGCAGCTAGCGCACTTCGCTCTGTATACCGCGAAGCAACGTACTTTGGTTTAACAAGTCGGCCCGCAAGAAATTCCTCCGTTCACCTTCCCCCCTCCAGTGTACCTGGCCACGGACACAAACATTGCCGATTGCAGCCAGCTGCCGAAGTCCACATTTCTGAATTTGGACGCTGCAGCTCTCCATCTGTCGGCATTGCTGGAGGGGATTGTCATGTCGGCCATCGCTAACGCGGTCTTTAGTGACGAATGGAAGGTGGCAATTGCAAGCTCGGATGAAGGAGGCACTATATCAGCAGTTCTACCTGGTGCAGAGCAGACGACCGTTGTTTACGACGCAAGGCATGAACCCCGGAACGCAACAGCTGGCGAACAAACCGACCATCCAACTTTGCAAGATTTGGTGATCGATGAAGATAGATGCGCAGAATACGGTTTAGAAGATCCGGAAGAAAACGAGGGGCGAACAATACACTGGGTTCAATGCTCCTAGTATACGCGTTGGTATCATCGAAGCTGTCTTCTGCAGCCCCCATTGTTATTGTTTTCGCGTGCTTCTTCTGCGAACAGATATTTGAATGACACTGAGAAGTGAGTTGGTGGCAGTTTGCAGCCCGGACTTGTCAACGTGTTTTTCCTGTTCTGCTAAGCTTCACGTGCGCTAATGATATCATTAAATATACGCCACGTTACTAATAATTTCCTTGCCATGTAACAATGAATACAGATGTAATTTCTTCTTTTGTCTATGTCCACCGCACAAAGCCAGCCCCTCCACAGTGTGGTTCGGTGCTTTAATCAGTTGTTTAATGGGCCAACCTGGCTCTGGTGGTTTCATATGCATGAATCATGTTAGAGGATATTCCATATATGATTCGTCATTCCTTTCAGAATACCAACGAATGGGATGAAAGAAAGTATGAAGGAAAAACCCCAGTGTGCAGTGTGAAACGATTAGAACGCCTAAGATGAACCTGTAGGTTTCACCATCCTATCGTCTTGTGCAATGTACGCACATAATACACATTGTGGCTACCATTGTGTGTACTTATCTATGGGTGAAGGGTGTCGTGTTCGTTAGTACACATGCTCAGTGTGAGCATGTTGAAACCGCACATACAGCCTCTTTCCATTAGAGGAACTTGTTTGCTTATGTTCAAAGGGCAAACAGTGCGAACTAGTGAATTCCATCGTTGCAGCGTGCGAACGTGTTGCACTACGTTGTAGCGAATGTCCTTAGGCAGCCTACGGTTAATGGCTTTAAGCATCGGCTGCATGCTGTTGGGTGGCAACAACAAGTGTAATCATATTCCGAACAGACTGCTATCTTTGTACCCGGAGCCATTTATAAATGACAGCTACATAGTCCCACTTTTGCAATTGATCGGGTTACATGTTGCAGACACAACGAATAAACAGCAGTGCTGTTGTCGTCATATTTTATAAAACAGCATGAAAAATGTGCCAGTCAAATGCGGGCGACCGATGTTAGTAATCAGTAAACAATGAACAATGATTTATCGCGGTATAAAAGCAAGTGCTTGACACGTCCCGTAGGATGGTTGCGGTGAATATGATGCAAGTAAAATATGTCTGGGTCATCTATCAAACGTCTGCCGAGATGAATACTTTGATAATTAACATCAGCATAAAATGAAAAACATATCGCGCGTAAACGTTCAGAAAGAAACTGGATTGCAGTGATTTTTGAGGTAAGGAGTGAGAAAAGTAAAATATGGTCGCTCACTAAGGTGCATTTGATACATAAATCCTGTTGAGAACATGCTTGACGTAATCCACAATAAAGCAGCTTAGGTAAAAAAATGTTGGGAGCTAAGAGCAACACCTAGTCGATTTTGAAAACATTCAAGGTAGGAGAGGATGCCACGGAGTCTGAAAGTGCGTTCAATGGTTGGCAAACGCAAAAGGAAAAAGTAAATATGTCGACACTCTAGACGACTATTGCTTGGCGGAACCTGGGATACCAGTCGGTAAGCAATGACACGTAATACGTGTCAAATACGACAATATAGAAGTCGGCAGCGACTGAACCCAACGTATATTGCATAGGCTACAAAAATGTGAAGCAAATCAGACAGAGCGAGAAACGTTCGGCAAGGTACTCACCAAAACGCTTTGTGTAAACGGACGTGCAGTCAGTAAAACAAGTGGACGTTTCGAAGGTTAAAACAACCATAAAATCCAATGTTACAAGATAATGAAAGAGCATGTTTTCCGGTGCGCTACAAGGGCCTCCCCCTGGAAGGCTGAAGGATGGAAGCCTTCAATAGTGCTGTTAGTAGGGGAAAATGGAAGGTGAGGGGATGCGAATATTTGCAGAGGCTTGAGTAAGAACTTCGAAATTGAGATGTGTAGTAGATTTCGCTGGGTCCAGGCTTTTTTAATTAATTATGACGATCGTTTGGACCAGAGCGCATCATCGGTGGGCCGTCGGGCGAGCTGGTCGGACATCATAAAATTGGCTAACCCAGAATAATGGCCGACAGGACCTTCCCTTTGCTGCGCACCCGACGGTGCGCTTGGGAGGTGTCACACCCCCCACCGCACTTTAGTCCACGGTCCTCGTCCCACCAAGAAATCCAGGCGTATTCGTCCCACGGAGAAATCCGGGCGCCCTCGTCCCATGAAGGAATGCGGGCGTCCTCGCCCCACGAAGAGATCCAGGCGTCCTCGTCGGCAATGCCTACGCGGCGTTTGGGGACCAATCCGTTCGTGAGTGTCTGCGGGCGAGGGCGACTGTCTGTTGCTTGGGTAAGGAACAGGGCTTTGGGACGGCTGGCGAGTCACTCCAGGGTTGCGTTGAGCCGTTTAGAGAGTCAATCTAGGGTTGTCTGGGCAGTTCCGGCGGTTGATATTCTGGAAGATAGAACTCAGAGGGGGTGGGCATGGGTCGGGGAAGTGGCTTGACGCCAGAGAGGGAACATGGCATGCATGGTAAAAGTAAACACGCTTTTTAGGTTTTCAAAAGGTTTTAGGTTTTTTTGTCGATTTTGCGAAACGTTTGTGGATGAGATGCAGGATAACCATTAAAGACGAAAAAGCCATGTAAATGGAGATAGCAAACGCTTACAAAACTGGAAAAACGGACCGGACGTTTAAACTGTCTACCGCGTCGCTCGGTTGCCTGGGGTTGCCGTAGGATAGGTTGCGGGTCAAGGGGTACGGAGGGTTCCGGGCTATCCGGTGCTCAGGAAGTCACCACAGGTGCGGGTGCTTGTGCGAGAGCATCAGGATGGGCTGCAAGTGGCTCGTCAAAGAAAGCCACTTTGAGGCGGTCGATGGACACCGTTGTTCGGTGACCATTCTGGTCTAAAGTAAATGTTTCGGAGTCCGTTGCAGAACTCTGAAAGGGCCAGAGTAGGGAGGCTGGAGAGGGCGCCGCACTGCGTCGGTGCGGAGGAAGACGTGAGTGCAGGTAGAGAGTCCGCTGTGCAGTTGCACATCTCTAGTCTGTTCACGGGGCGGGGTCCGACGTGGTAAACGCATGCGTTGAGCTAGGGAGGACGCGAAGATAGGCGGAGGCATACCCAACGATGCAAGAGGCGAGACGAATTCTCCTGGTAACTTGAGCGTCGTGCCGTAAACCAGCTCTGCTGGTGCACATTGCAAGTCATCTTTGATACTGCTGCAAATGCCTATGAGTACAAGCGAAACGTTTTCGCTCCAGCTAGGGTCGGAGGAGCAGAGCGAGGTTTTAAGCTGTCTATGGAAGCTTTCAACTAACCCGTTGGCTGCTGGGTGATACGCTGTGGTATGAATGCGGCGACAGCATAAAAACTTGCAGAACGTATCGAATTGTGGAGATTCGAAAGGCGTTCCACGTTCCGTTGTGATGGTGGGTAGGCATCCGTAGTGCGAGACCCACCGATCTAAGAAAGCCCGGATAAGGGTCTCAGCTTGCAGTCTGTTAAAGGAATGGCTTCTGGCCATCTGGTGAAGCGGTCTACACAGGCAAGAATGTATACGAATCCGCGTGACGGAGGTAATGGACCTACCAGGTCTAAGTGTACATGCGAGAACCGAGAGTCCGGGGCAGGAAATGAACCAAGAGGACTGCGGGTGTGACGATGTACTTTGGAGCGCTAGCATTGAAGGCAGCGCGAGCCCAGGTACGAACATCTTTGTTTACGCGTGGCCAAACGAAACGTTTGGTGACCAGTTGCAAAGATGCACGGATACCGGGATGTGACAGTGAGTGCAGTGCGTCACAGACTGTGCGTCTGAAGGAGACGGGCACGAGGGGTCTAGGACAACCTGTGGAAGTGTCACACAGGATGGTTCCTTCAGTGGTTTGGAGAGGAACAGGTTGCACATGCAGCGAAGTGCACTGCAGAGTGCGCTGTATATCTTCGTCTTGAGCCTGAGCCGATGCCACTGCGGCAAGGTCGAGGGTAGGCAAAGACTGCAGAGTGAGGTTGACGCGTGGGAGAGCGTCGCCGACGGGATTGTCGACACCTGAGACATGACGTATGTCAGTAGTGAACTGCGTGACAAAGTCTAGGTGTCTTGTTTCCCGTGGTGAGTATTTGTCGAAAGCAGAATTGAAGGCAAAGATAAGGGGCTTGTGGTCAGTGTAGACCGTGAAAGCGCGGCCTTCAAGTGTGTGCCGGAAGTGACGAATGGCTAGGTAAATGGCGAGCAGTTCTCTGCCAAACGTGCTGTATCGGGATACCGTTGGCTGCAGGCGCTTGAAGAAGGACACAAGGGGTTGCCATTGCCCACCAACGTGTTATTGGAGGTCGGCTCCTTATACGACGTCTGAGGCATCAGTCGTAATAGAAAGAGGTGCAGTCGAGTCGGAATAAGCGATGAGGGCTATGTTGGAGATAGCATCCTTGAGCTCGGCGAAGGCTGCCAGTGCTGTGTCAGGAAAAGCGAACTTGCGTTCATTTCCCCTGAGCAAGTCAGTCAGTTTCTGCATGAGCTGAGCGCAGCGCGGAATGAAGCGTCGATAGTAGTTGACCAACCCACAAAATCGACGGCGGTGCTCGAACGAAGTCGGAGCTGGGAAGTCCTTGATTTCCTGGATCTTATCGGGAAGGACTTCGATACCAGACGATGAAACGACGTGGCCTAGGAATTCTACCGTTGATTTGCCGAGTTCGCATTTAGGCTGGTTGACTGTGACGCCGTGTTGGGTCAAGCGCTGGAAGAGAGCTCGAAGATGCTCGAGGTGCTCTTGTTCCGATGAACTGGCTACTAAGATATCATCGGGGTAGTAATATGCGAAGTCTAGGCCACGAGTGACATCGTAGATGAAGCGTTGGAAGGTTTGTGCGGCGTTGCACAGTCCAAATGGCATTCTTAAAAATTCAAACAAGCCGAAAGTAGTGATAACGGCTGTTTTAGGAATGTCACTGTCTTCCACAGGTATCTGGTGATAGGCGCGAACCAGATCGATCTTGCTGAAGATCGTCTTACCTGTGAGTCATGCGGTTAGGTCCTGCAAGCGTGGGATGGAATACCTATCTTGGACGGATAGGCGATTGAGTGCGCGGTAATCACCGCAAGTGCGCCAGGCACCAGATTTTTTGGGGACTATCTGCAGGGGTGAGGACCAAGGGCTGTCGGAAGGGCGGATTATTCCAAGTTCAAGCATGTGCTCAAACTCCGACCTAGCTTCCTTTAGTTTCTCAAGTGATAGTCGGCGTGGACGGCATGACACAGGTGGGCCATTCGTCCGTATGTGGTGCGTGACTTTCAGCTGCCACGGAAGAAGCTGCGTTCATTGGCAGAACGAGCTTGGGATACTGAGAAAAGAGATTGGCGTAGTCCGGCGAGGTCTGGGGAAATGCATAGACCAAAGATATACATGTGACATCAGCGGTGATGCCACGAACGCTGAGTTTTGTTGCAGTGTCGACTATCAGCTGGCGTTTCGCATCGACCAAGAGGTCGAAATGCCTGAGAAAGTCAATGCCGATGATGGCAAAAGGGACTGCAGCGACAGTGAATATCCAGCGGAAAGTGCGCCGAAGACCTAGGTCCAGGGTAAGTGACCGATGACCATAGGTGGGTATTGGCGTGCCATTGGCGGCACTGAGGCTTTTCGACACAGAAGTGGTAGGCTCACCAGGCATAGGGGGAATGACGCTGACTTCCGCCCCGGTATCAACTAAGAACTGGGTATCGGAGTCATAATCCCTAATGTATATGAGACGACTTTAAGCTTTGCCGACGTTCGTTGCCATTACAGGCCGGCGTGGCGGATCATCTATAGCGGAGCATCTACACCGCTGTACGCATTTACGGGCTTTAGTACCGAAACGCCAGTGGTAAAAGCAATAACCTGAGGCATCAGGTTTTGTGCGACGGCGCGATGACCCAGAGCGGTTGCAGTGTTTACGTTTTAAAGTGAGTTCCTCGATCTGGCGCTGAAGCGACGCTATCTGCAATGATAATGCGTCTATTGCCGACGGCGGGCGCGCCTGTCGAGGTGGTTGCGCCAGCACAAAGCTGCTTAGGTGCTTTGGTTTTAACATCTGGCTGGTGCCGTTCGATGACGCCGTCCCATAGATCCGCAATTGCTGCGAGTGGCAAAGCATTTGCTACCGCAAGGATAGCCTGAGTGCTTTCAGGAAGGCGCTGCATCCACAGCTCGCGGAGAACCCCGGCGTCCATGCTGGACGTGCCGATGAGCTGTTGCATTTCGCGCAACAAGCCTGAAGGCATCCAATCTCCTAGCTCATCATCATCATCATACACGTTAGCTAGAGGTGGGAAACACCTCAGCTACTGTGCCGTAGCTGCAGATCACTAAATAGTTGCTGCAGACGGACCTTGACGGAAGGCGTGATTCGCTGAATAATAGCCTGTTTAAGGGTCTCGTATTTCATTACTAGAGGGGGCAAATAATTACGTCTCTCACCTGCGAGGATATACACTGAGGAAGGCAATATATTAGCTGATTATACATGGCGAAATCGGAAGAAATCTTACGAATATAAAATACGGATTCTAAATGCAAAATCCATAATAAAGGATCATTCTCCCAAAAAGAGAGAGGGGCTAAGGCAACAGAATTGACCATGACAGGCTGAACGGAGTTAAGCGCGCATGAAGACGGATTATCCTCTAGATAATCCATTGCAAAAATTAGATAAAAATGTGGTAGGTGAGAAAACAATATGATCACAAGTAATGAATCACAAAATCACTGGAAAGAGCTCGCCAGAATGAAAATGCAAAATGGCGTGTGGCGTGTTCCTGACGGGGGTCACCAATTGTTGGGCGGAACTTAGGATACTAGTCGGTAAGCAATAACACGTAATACGTGTCAAATACGACAGCATAGAAGTCGGAAGCGACTGAACCCAACGTATATTGCACAGGCTACAAAAATGTGAAGCAAATCAGACAGAGCGAGAAACGTGCAGCGAGGTACTCACCAAAACGCTTTGTGTAAACGGAGGTGCAGTCAGTAAAACAAGTGGACGTTTCGAAGGTTAGAACAACCATAAAATCCACTGTTACAAAATAATGACAGAGCATTCTTTCCGGTGCACTTCACTATTTTGTTTTTTCAACTTTAGTCAGTTTCCTCGGCGCTGCGTGTTGTTTCTAATTTTTAGCAATTAGCGGCATACGTGGTTGGGGGCACTCAGTATCTGATACGCTAGTATGAGATCGCCGCGCGGCTTTCGATATCGACCGCTGAAAATTCCCAGCAACTTCAGCCTTCGGAAGTAAGAGTGGTAGCGCAGGCCCTTTACATTCTTAGTTGCTCTTCATTGTGGTGCCTCTATCGCTTCTAGGTCGCGCTTCAACCGAGTTTGCCAAGCTTGGATAACATATTTAACATGCGGGCGCACGTAGAAATTGTGCATCATTGGGAAGATTGATGGATCGAATCTCCCGAATGCCTTTCGCAGCACGCCGACGTGCTGATTGCCACTTTCCGCCGCTACCTCAGCCTGTTTTAAACAACGGAGGTCACTTTGTACGATCTCACCAAGATCACTTTCCAGAGAGCTATTCTGCAATCCGTTTGTCCCAAGTTAATAGGCGTAGTTATGTCTATGGCGTAATTGTACAACGCGATATTTGTCTACGTTGAGCGGTAGGGCGTTTTGAACTGACCAGTTCGACACTGTGTTAAGATCGTGCTGGAGCCGTTCATGGTCGTCCGGTCAACTGATCCTTTGCCATGTCTTGATATCATCACCGAGGAATAGGAAATCGGAAGTGTTTGGTCTCGCCAAATCGTTAATGAACACCAAGAATAGACGAGGTCCAAGAACCGAGCCTTGTGGTACTCCACACGTCACATCGATTGCATGAGAAAATGATTCTCGGACTCTCACCACTAGTCGTCGTTCCTGTAAAAAATTGCTAATCCAACTCAGGATTGGATCGCCAATGCCGTAGTTCCGAAGCTTCTGAAGGAGAATGCGATGGTCTAAGCGATCAAACGCTTTTGAAAAGTCCAGGTAGATGACATCGACTCCCACTCCATCATCAACAGCTTCAGTCCAGCTATTACGTGCAATTAATAGGTTAGTATTACACGAATGCTTTTGACGAAAGCCATGTTGCTCTGGAGCTATTAAATTGTGGCTTTCCAGGTATTGCATCAGCGCGTCTGCGATGATTGATTCCATCACTTTGGATAGTACGGGAAGTAGTGTTATTGGACGGTAGTTGGCAGGATCAGTGCGGCTACCTCCTTTATGGATAGGAGTGATGACCCCTCGCTTCCATACTGGTGGAATACGGTTTTCCTCTAGACATCGCTGATAGAAAACAGCCAGTGGTTCTGCTAGATCACTAGCTACCGCCTGTAGAGCCTTTGGTCGGATGTTATCAGCTCCGGGAGAACTGTGGATACGCAAGGATAACAACTTCTTCAACACAGCTTCCGCAGTGAAGGTGATGTTTTCTAAACCAGATGGTGGAGTATTAGAATTGAGGGGAATGTTTGTGCTCGTTACCTGCTGGAAAGTTTGGGAGTAATGAAGCCGTAGGAGATCAGCTGCTTCCATTGCTGACCGCGTGCACCCATCAGCCGTGACTAGCGCTGGAACCCCTCGCTTTACCTTTCGAAGGCCGTTAACGTGCCTGTACAGGAGTTTGCGATTCGTGCAGAATCGCTTCATTAACTTCTGCTGATGAGTGACCTTGTCTTCGCGGATCAGTTTCACACAGAAGTTACGATGTGTCACGTATGCAGTCCAGGTTTCGGCATTCGGGCAGTCCTGGTGATTTCGCCATGCCAAATTCCTCTGGGACATACATTTACGTGTTCTGCTCCTCAGAAATGACTTACGCTTGTTTTGGGTTGGAAGGACTTCCTTTCAGATGCGTGCGCTACCAGTGTGCTAAACGTCCTTGTAAATGTTTCCCAGGCAGCATCTGGGGGGCATTCGGTTAAGAAAGTCCAAGATGTATCTTTAACAAGCTTAGATAACACATTGTAGTGCGTGACAGTATGCACTTTATCCTCCTCCTTTTCAGGGTACTCGGCATAGCATATATAATCAAAGAGTAGAGTGACATGATCACTACGACCCAGTGGTGTGCTTGTAACTATCCCATCAACCATGAGTTCTTCGTTAGTTAGCACAAGATCCAGTATCGACGGCTTGTTAGAAGTTCGAAATCTGGTGGGAGAGGTTACGTGGTTGTAAAGAGGGTGGCTAGCAATAAGCTCTTGCAAACAGGCTTTAAACTGCATACCGTCGGTTGCCGGCGTTTCTATGTCGTGCACGTTAAAGTCTCCCGCGATAAGAATGTAGGTGTAGGACTTGCTCAAAGCAAACTGAAAAACGTGGTTCAGTTTGGAGTCCATTTCCAACGTTGAGTTTGGTGGGCGATAAATCACGGCTAGTAGACATGTGTCCTTGTTTCGCAACCAAAGGGGGCACCAACGCGACTCGGGCGCTCGGAGTTCCGGGTGATCGATAACTTCATATCGGAGGTTTGTATTATAGTAAAGAATCACACCACCACCCCTTCCGGTTCTATCGGTTCGAAGCAGCGACATACCGGGTAAATTGATTTCAGAGTCGGTTATCTCAGGGTTTAACCATGTCTCTGTAATCATGACGAGGTCCCGTGGTTGTGAGGCATGGAGTTCTCTAAGTTCGGCCAAATTCCTTACAAGGCCTTGGGCGTTTGTTTACATGCAAGACAGGGCTTTCCTTGTTAGGAGGTCATTGATATTTGTCAAGTTTGTGTTAGTTTTTGAGCCGGCCGTTAGGTGGCCGGCCATTAATCGCTTTTTGGTTTATGTATAGCAGTCGTGTTGCATGACATTATTGAGCGTTCCTGAACAGACGGTTCACTCTAGCTGTGCTCGGACCTCCTGTGTGCCGTGGGCGCTGTTGTGTCGGTCTCTCCGCAGGACGGTGCAAATGAAGAATTTGTTACGTTTGTAAGTTCCATTGAATTGCTTCCGACTTTTGGTCGTTCGCCTGCTGCCTTTAGCCGTATTTCTGTTGGCAACCTAGCTCGAAACTTTAACCAGCTAGCCAACAGAACTTGCGTCATTCCCTCGGAGTGTAGTATTACTTTCATTAGCCTTGGACCGCTGCCCCTGTAGTTAAGTGATGACGGAACTCTTCTCAGGGATTTCGCAATAACATTGTCAACAGTGAGTGCTTCGCGGATGTAGCACCACTGCTCTCGGTCACGTTTTTGTGCATCGTGCTCAGAAGAATGCAGAAGCTCAGGAACGCTATGAACAAATCTTATTTGTGCTATCCCTATCAGAAATACCGCGTTGCTCCATTGCTTCTTTTGCGCGATCTTTCCAAGGTAGATCAGGTAATATGCGCACTCCTCTCGGTGAGTTGCGAAGACGAACTGCTGAGAGCAGGACAGCCTCTGTCTCGTCTGCTGAGTTTAGTGTTACTCGAAGGATTCGAGGTTCACCAGAGTGCACTGAGGTCGGGTGACGCGCCACGCGTTGCAGCATTGCAGGCTCAACCAGAATGCCAATCGCCTCGCAGATGGAACTCCACTGGTTGCGATCGTCTTGCAACTTGCCTTTTATTGTGCCAGATTTGGATTCAGGAACGTTGGTGCACACGAGAGTTAGCGCAGCGTGGTTTTGTCTAGCGAGTGTTGGCTTTATACTTTTGCCGGCAATTCAGGTTGTTTAGAGGGCACCACTGGATTTGACGGTGAAAGCTGCTTTACGCCGCGCGTGCTCGGTACTAAAGATGGACCTATGTGTGTCCCTCCCGGTGTGTTTGTCGAAGCAATCGATGCGTACGTTACCTGCTTGTTATCTGCACTGAATTTCCTACGGCTCTGAGCTGTCGGTGTCATTGCTGAATCTCAAAGTGAAGCGGCTATGGTTAGAGAAGTGGAAGCAGGCATGTTTGAGGCTTGCCCAATTATGGAAGTGAGGTGATCCAGTGGGTTTAGAGTCACAGACGCTGCAGTGCGGTTGGAGCGTCTAGCTCTTTTCTTCGGTTTAGACTCAGAGCTAACTTTGGCCGGGTGAGGTATTATCGTGGCCATATTTACCTTCGAGGGAGCGATCTTAGTATTTACAAATTGCGCGATTATTTCAGTCATCCTATCGCATTTTTTCATGAGCAATGATAAACAGTTGACAACAGGAATGACTTGACATGTTGGGCAAAACCAAATTGTGTCAGCAACTTGGTTTGTCTGTCTCACTTCTTGGACGGATTTGCTTGCACATTGCGGACAGTACGATCTAATGCAGCTAGAACAGGTAATACTGATCTTAAGCACTTTACTGCAGTTGTCTGGCAACATATGCGACGTTGAGCCATCGGAAATCTAGTCATCATTTTATTGTTTATAGGAAAGCCTATCTAAGCGCTCACCTCGATGAGTGTACTTTGCGCTAGGGGTGACGCACGAATAGGTCAGAACACGCACACGAATAGACAGTTGTTCAACCGCACCAAGATCAGGCGGAGAGGCAGATGGAGGTCGTAACACGCAGACTGTCGGATTCAGCGATCCATCGACTCGCAGTGGTACACACACACACACACACACACACAAAGCGGCAGCGTGCGTTAATCGGCCTGCCTTAAGCGACGATGCAGGTGTAACGCTGATAAGCGTCCCTAGAGCTGCTCAGTTAATGAGCGGAGCAAAAAAGCTGTAACGTTGTTATGCTGGAACATGCAGGGGTGGTTTTAGCGTAGTTTGGGAACCCTCAGCTTCTTCTTCCGAATGAGACCAAAGTCTTTTCCGAAAGACCGGTCTGATGTAGTTACACAAGTAAAATTCGGCAAAGCGTATGCCGAAAAGTGCGAACTGGGGCAAGAGTATAATCCACACAGGCAAGATCCAAGAGTTGGGAAAAACTGAGTAGAGCTCGCCGAACTGGTTCGAACGAGCGCACGCACAATATTGTGTGGGGAGAATTGGAGTGGCCGCAGAGGGCAAAGCGAGGGACGAGTTAAAGTGCGGCCGCACAGTAGGGTGTCACACATCGTTGGAATAGGCGATCGTTTGTCAGTGCACGCAAGTAGGCAGCAATTACCGAGGCGGGTAGTTTATGCTCGAGCTTGTTAACGAAATGTCCTTTGCACAACTTTACTCCCCAAAAGTGTTTTGGAGGAACCACGATACCAAGGCAACATAAATATGAGGGTATTGTCCTCAGGGCACCGCAGTAGTAATTGTTAGCAATACACCTCGTGAACAGTGCATACCCCAGCTGCCTACGAGCGGAGATAGTTAGTGCAACAACCACGAAATGATACGGAATACAGAGCCGTAAAAACAGATGAAGCCGGGGTATGATGTTCACTAGCAAAACGGCTGTTCGCGCCAAGAATACTAGTAAACCAATGAAAATCACGAGGTCCGATAGTGGCGAATGGCAATGAAAGGACGAATAAACAGACCGTGGTTGTGTAGATATAACAGCAGTGAAGCAAACCTTCG
Source organism: Dicrocoelium dendriticum (assembly GCA_944474145.2). Classification (NCBI taxonomy): domain Eukaryota; kingdom Metazoa; phylum Platyhelminthes; class Trematoda; order Plagiorchiida; family Dicrocoeliidae; genus Dicrocoelium; species Dicrocoelium dendriticum. The sequence continues at coordinate 89,453,738 of OX104063.1, forward strand.
AATGAGAATAGCGGTTGCAATGGTATAATATTATCTGTGGTTACATGGAGGAACGAAAGGTGCGGCGGAATGGAACGCAGTTGGGAAACGTGTAATCAGTGGTTGGGAAAAATCCCCATGACCAAAATGGGCGGGTACCGAAGGCAGCGAAACTTAATTGATCTGGTTTGACCAAATGGTTGCAGAACGCAATGACGAAAAATCACCACATCTAATGCTTATTGCCACTAGTCATATGAATAACATATAAGCCAAACGAATGAGGCAGTGATTGTGTTTCTCCCAATCTATTACGTCTTTGCAGAACACATTAAAGCAATTAATCATTGCGAACTAGGTTATGAGAACTATGGAAGCCAAAAGAAAGAGATGAATACAAAGAAATTGTAGCAAGTTCCAATTAATCACGCCTGACCACGTAAAATCAACGGCAGTGTGGTGCGATGGCTAAAGTTGTTGTGCAATGCATGCAATTCGTTCTGCTGATGTTATTAGTGCGACAAATTCTGAAGCTTCATATTCATGTTTAATGTATGTGTGTCAGACAGTTCCGATGCTCCTGCGCGTAAAAGACGTGCAGTTTTGATGAAGACGGTAGTGAAAGCACGCATTCACAATCGGCTCTGTTTATTTTGTTGACTGGAAAAGCATCAGCAACCTATTCATCCAACGAGCATTTTGCCGTGTACGATGGAACATTTAAGTTGTGTGCGCATTTTTCACTACACTGATCTGTAATGTGGGCCCAGAAACAAGCAACATACATAACACTTCTATATCCTTTGCATCAGCCTTCTGTGATATAGAATATGCGGCTCGTGAACTTGTTGACTATCCTGCCATAACGTAGTAGGAGAGCAAATACTGGGATAGCAGACTAATAAGGCCAGATTAATGTGAAGCCATTGCCCTCAATTACAAAACGGAGTACCCGTGCGGGATGAACGGACAAACCATACAGAATTCTCTATCTAAGTCGTTTAGGTGCATTAAGCCGAACAATCTGCTTGCTTTGGTCCCCTGTTAAAAATTGGCGCAAAGTCAGAGTATTGCACAATATGTCACATAGCATTATAGTTTTATCATAGACTGTAAAGCTCTAGGTGCAACCGTATTTTCGTGGTTATTTTGATCTGTACGCAATTAGTGCGGAATATTTCGACAGTGCGTGATTTCCTAAACCTTATCAATAAATGTACACGCACTTCACGAGCATGGACTTCACAACTGTGCACTTAGTAGAGTGCGATAAACCTTAATCATGCCTGCGTTGGTGTGTCTCTATGAAACTGAGAATGAACCATTTATCTATTTATTTCACTGAATTTAACTCTTTGTACCTACAAAGTGAAATACCATATGAAAGTTATAGCCCATGACAAAAAGGCTGCAGTTGCAAAACCTTAACATTCGGCTCATCCTCTCAGTAACACCTGCTGATAGGTGCAGTGAGTTATCTGCGTATTGGCTACTTTTTGCTTGTTTCCCAATGAAACTCCGCACATGAGGACGGATGTTTTACGATGATCGGAATAAAATGTCCAATCCTGTGGTATTGCAATCCCGAATATTGTCAACAAAGTATGATCCTTGTACTCGTAATTGGCCGCTGTAAAATTTTGGTCTTTTAATATGTACCTCTAACCATTCTGGAACAGGCTAGACTTGCACGTCTGCGCGCGCGCTCAGTGCACATTTCAATCTCGATGTGTGTTTAGCGCTTGTGACCGGCCTGGCTGGTATTGCCGGGGCAGCCAGTGGCCGGTGCTTCGGGGCTGCAAGCCTTGCAAAGCCGCGCACGTATTCAGTTCGTCTTTCAAAATTGAGGTCTGATCAACGGTTGCCACTTTTATTAGGTGCTGGCTTGTTTGTCTGGAATACTGGAAAATCTGACGCTCCATTATGGGCTCCGCGGTTGACGGCAATAACTAAGATTTTAGTCGAAGTTGGTAGGGAAGGGAAAATCTCCCAACCTTATTTGTACCTCAGTGTGTTATTAAATAAATAAATAAATAGTTTATTTTCGAATTTGTCGAGACACATCAAGAATGTTGATTCTACAATTATTGGTGGAGCAAGAGACCGCATTTCAATTACGTGCTAAATCCGGGCAAAAATATTTAAACGTGAAATAGTTAAGAACACCGTTCACAGCATGTCACGTAGCTCGAATTGTTGCTTCCACGCTCCTGAAGTTGGTCTTCAGCATCCTAGGTAAATTTAGGTTAAGGAAACCCTTGATACAATAATGCTAAATTTACTCGATAAAAGTCATAATCATACACGGAAATCCAAAAGGCATGAACCCCATGATCTATGCGTAACGGAACGCTTTCTGTCAAAGGAACGATAGACGCTATGTCTAATATGCAAATTATTTATAATATTTAATGTGCCAGACAAATTACTATTAAAAACTGTTCAGAAATTGCTTCTTACTGCATGCGGTATGCAATCTTGTTGGTCTAGCTGCATCAGACTACAAAATTTAATGCGTTACGCGTGTCCCATACTTTTCCAGTTTGAAAATGAAATTATCGCTAAAGCATTTATTCTAAAGCGCAATCTCCTTGTTTTTAATACGACTTTCAAAAGTCTGAAAATTATGGATGACAAAACCCCGCTACAGCGGGAGATAAGGAGGAGAAAGTCTGCGGTAAAACAGAATACCCAACAGCCATATGGCGCCCCTTACCCGGTTGGTATTGCCCCACTTAATGGCCAGCACAAATGTGAGGATAATACTCCGGTTGCTGCAACTGGAGACGAAGCGTTGGATGATCAATTTATTTCTGAAATTAAATAAGTAAATAAATGGTATATTCTCTGTAAAACGAGACACACCTCTAAAGGCATGATCAAGTAAAAAATTAACAAGGAATCACATGCATATGCGGACTACTCTATTGCATTAGATGCTGTGTCCGGTAGAACACTTAATTCTCGCCCTTCGAAGCTAACGTCAAGGTCAGATGCAAAATTGGTTACTGGAGAACCCACAATAGACCCCAATTTCACGGCTAAGCGTGTTAAGCCGACCAAGCCCAAAACAACTACAATTCACAAGACTAATGATGTACATGGTGCTTCCTCTTGGATAATCAGTTCTGGCAGTTCTGGCAGGGTTTCCTAATACTCTTTCCTCTATGCGAAGTGACAACCTTGGGGATCGGCGAATAACAACTGCATTACCTGCTAAATCCCAGTAGCATGCAAAGACGCCACCTCAAGCCTTGAACTGTCATGTCCCGCCTAAAGTCTGCTTTGGCCAGTGTTCAGCATCATCGAGAATCTCGATGTATCCGGTCAAATTGATTAACAGTAAAAAGACGGTTGACCAAGATTTATCGCAAGCATCCTTGGCCGACTCTGTGCCGTCATTTTGTTTGGCTAGACGTACACCCATTGATCATAAAGTTATGGAAGACGTTCCGCTATCTTTGCACCTTACACACGGTGTAATTGCGTATCAAGACGTTTCAAACCCATCAACGAACCACATGGATTATGCAGATGTTGGTGTATGGATTGACACCAGTGTGCCTCCACCGCGTATAGTGACTCCTTGTATATCGAGCGCAAACAAGATGATTTTACCCATAAAAGGAAATAACAGCCATCCGCTGAAGCCTATCAATGCATTACGAAATCAACAGCCTATTAGCGACATGTTGCAGAGGATACAACCTAACTCTCCAGCTCCCACAGGCTATTGCAGTAATCATGGAAATTTTCCCTCAAACCATTTTCTAGAGGACCATACTCGGTCTCAACCCCTCCTCTGTGGCTACCTCCAAATCATTTTCCACCGTTGGCAACAAGCGCACTTTTTTAACAATTTCTAACCTTGGCCCATGCACACAGCTTGAAACTCCAGTGTTTACAGCACAATCTAAATAATCTTCCTCATATCTCACATCTATCTCAGTTTTTTGATAAACATTCGCTCTCCTTACGCTAAGATCCACACCCTACGCTCATTTGTTTTGGTGAATAATCCTGATATATTATTTATAACTGAACCTTGGTGCCATGATGACATGTCTGACTCTCAGTTAACTATTTTCGGATAATGCAATTTTATGAGGAATCGGCCTGGTCGTCGAGGTGGTGGCTGCGTAATTTATCTGAAAAACTCGCTCACAGCAGCAATATTCGATAACCCAGTGTTGAACAATGTTCAGGAATCACTCTGGCTGACGATATCTGTTAATAAGCAACAGCTGCTTATGGGATTTATATACAGCGCGCCAAACGGCAGCCAAGAAGACCTAGAACTTTTGACGCTTGCATTTGAATGCGCCGCTGGTCTACCATTTTCACATAAGATTATTGGAGGTGATTTCAATCTGCCTTCGATTTCATGGCCCATAGGAACCGCTCCTTTGAAATACCAAAATCTTATCTCCTGTATCCAAATGAATGGTTGGCAGCAACAAGTCTCTCAACCTACCAGAGGTGAAAGTACGCTGGATCTCATTTTTTTCATTGGGCATATCTGCAATCAGTGTTAACGTTCTTGATGAATTTCCTGGGAGCGATCATCGCGTAATCAAATGCTGTCTAAGACTACGCATGGCCGATGTACAGCAAACAAAGCATTATCGTCTGTTCAATTCTGTCAACTGGGACTCATTCAAGGACTTGGTTCGTTCGGTGAATTGGGATAAATTCTTTCTCTCTTCATGCCCTCAACATGCGACGGACCGGTTTTATAGTATAATCGGCTTCTGCATCGATTCAGCAATACCACTAAACTATGCTTACCAAACCAAATCTAAATCCGATCGCAAGGCATTGAAGGCAGCGCGAAAGCTTCATAAGATTCGTCAGCAATTCAAGTTAAGTGCTGACTTTGCGCTATTATTACAGCAGTCGAAGCTCGTGGAAGAACAGAGGCATCAACGTGACAAAACTCTCATTCTAGAAGAGTATAAAGCTCTGAATGGCCCTAGCAAAACAGCTGAGCTAGCCAAACTATTCCGTGCCCGGGGTTCGCGTTGCAGTGACAATCTCAGTTTTATCACCACGCCTGATGGAACATACTACGACGCACCTGGTGATATCTGCGGAGCTTTCAGTGCTTATTTTGCCGAATCAATGCTCACTGAATCATCAGATACACCAACATTTATCATGCCGCACAATAATGAAGGTCTATACACAGTGGAATTCACTGTAGCGAAAATCACTAGTCAAGTCGCTCGCTTATACTCCTCAACTTGCGCAGGCCCTGATGGGATCCCCTCTTGTTTAATAAAAAGCAGTGGTAGTGACTTCCTTCTGCTTTTGCTCAACCTCTTTACACTCTCTTTTAACAACGGAGTATACCCTACTCAGTGGAAGACTTCTGTTGTTATCCCGCGACATAAAAATGGCGCTGCCCACGAGGTTAAAATTTTCCTCCCATTAATCACACACCCATCGTATCTAGAATAATGGAAAGGATAGCGTAAAATGAACTATTTATATTCTTGAACAAAGCTAACATCATCAGCAATTCGCAACACGGTTTCATGCAAGGTCGATCCTGCGCAACATGCCAGAGTGAATTTTTAAACTACACAACGGCTGCCATTGACAACGGAAACAGTGTCGTAATCCTGTTCCTGGATATGCAAAAAGCCTTTGATAGGGTGCCTCACAGAAGGTTACTAAACAAACTAAAGGCTATAGGCATTGGAGAACCGATGTTCTCTTGGTTGTCTTCATATCTAATTGGTAGACAACAGGTTGTGCGCATAGGCGACCATTTCTCTAAACCGAAAGCAATCAAAAGCGGAGTGGTTCAAGGGAGTATTCTTGTTCCACTTTTTTTTCTAATTTATATTAACAATATCTTCCAGAGAATAAGAAATGGTGTTGCATTTATCTTTGCTGATGACATTAAAGTTGTCTACTCACAACCACGTGCAAATACCCAGGAAGCCTTACGTCTCATTCAGGATGACCTATCTGTCCTTGACTCCTGGTGCCAACTGTGGCAGAGGTCATTTGCCGTGGACAAGTGTAATATTCTGTCCTACAAATGCCAAGTACCGCCAGAAAGTTTATTACTACAAAGTGCCTATATCTCGCATTGCAGGACAATTCGCGACTTGGGCGTGCGATATTCAATATCTGATCATGCCTCCATGGGCGTGCCTCGCATAGTCGAAAATGAACTATTTATTTATTTATTTCACTTGTCTGAACACTGTGACTTTTAAGTTTCGAAAGCCATGAAGTCCATTGGTTATATCTGCCATCATTTTTACCTTACGGAATCTCGCAAAACGCTTTACAAAACATGTGTATTACCGTGTATGGAATACTGTTCAATGGTACAGACTAATCTACGGAAATCTGACCAGCACGCTCTTGAGAGGGTCCAGAGACGCTTCACGAAAATGCTATGTGGATATTCCTCAAAGTTGACATACAGGGAACGATGCGATAAACCTGGATTTGACCCAGTTTGGCTTTGGATAAGAAAGCTGAAAATTGTCAAGGTCACCCTGACAGGTTGGTTCGTCTCGCTCTTGACTGGTTGTATCTTTGTGGGAGTTATACATCTCGTATAGTCTACCGTCTGCCTACTAGAAATCTTTTATATCTACTCTGATATTTATCAGACTTCCGCCATCTGGTATTTTTCTTGGCAATATGGTTGTAACTTATTTGTTACTTCTCCCCTTTCCATTACTATTCTCCTTCGTGGCTGACTCTCTAACTTGGCCTCAAATGCTTGCGGTAAAAAAGGAATATCTACTAGCCGTCGTGTAAACAAAGCGAGTAAAATGGAGGGCAATACAGCGACCAACGTGACCATGCCGTGCTCCGTTAGGGTGATGGACGTATTTTCTTCTATGCGCCGAGAAATCGCGCAACTGCAACAGGAGTTGGCGAGTATGAAAGTGATTTTTAACAGCTTACTGCTAATATCTGAGCGTTTAGTGGCTATTACAAGCCTAGTTCACCCTGGCAATGTAATGGATGAAAAGTGCTCCGAGACTTCCATGCGTTTCCTCAATGCTATTAGTACTGAGGTCATGGACCGGATAAAACACCTCGCGGAGGTAGTGGTCTATAATATACTTGACCGTTTAAAAGTTCACACCATCAAGAAGTTACTGATGGATATCTGCGGTCTAGAAGGTAATTTAATCAGTTGCGCCAGACTGAGGAAAAGTGCTATTAAAAACCAATGTCCCGTGCTATTCAGGTTTGATACAGAGCGTTCGGCCCGTAAATTCCTGTCATACCAAACAGACTTCCGGTCGCGCACAACCTTTGTCCAGTTAAAATTAGTGAACGCAAAGACAGCCATACAACGCCTTTACGAAAAACTTTCTGCATCCAAGCCTACTACTAATGAGCGGACCCCTGGAATATCTTCTGATCCTCTGCAGGATTTTGTCACCCCGGAGGCCTCCCACATAGTTGATTTAGATGTCTCAGAGGATGTAGCTCAGGGTGAGATCAAGCAATTGGTACAAAACCATTGCTCGGTGGCAGAAATGCTAAAATTGGAGGTCATGGATACCCATGACCCCAAGCGACTTTGGGAGATAAGTAGTTGTCCTGAGAAGAAACCCGGGACTTGTTCGCCTACATCCGAGTTTCCACTCGGTTGTTCAGATCATCCAAATGGACCAGGAGGGCAAGTCGCAGAGGCATCATTCTCAAAGACGATAAACGCAGCAAGCTGCGACTTGCCACCCGAAATACCCCAATTTGGTCGGCAAGCATCTAGTATGTCACCTGTCTGGAACCGACACACACCGGCCCCTCCAACTAAACGGCCTGGCGAGCAAAATTCACCTTACTACTCGCCAGCTATGGCCATACCATTCATTTATGCGTCAGAAACAGCCAAGCCGGAAGCCGCACTGCACACGGGTACCAAAGGAAGAAATACAACGTTTAGTACTATTGCATTTAACGTTTCTGATGACACATCCTTGGAAGTGTTCAGGAGCTGGATTCTTGAGGTAAATGGAGTCCAAAGAAACCCACTAGAGGTTGTGCGACTGAACAAAAGAATAAGTAAATTTGCGGCACCACTCAAATTAAGTACTAGGGACGAATCAACTCTCCGAAGTATAATGACAAGTTATGAAGAGCTGCGTAATAGAGCAGAGCTGAAACAGCTATATTTTGGGCCACTGAGGGTAAACCGACTTGGGGCCCATCACACTTCGAGCCTGAAGATCGGGTTTCTCACACCCATAGTGATCAACAGGTTCCCGTTCTATTCTCGTCACAGAAGCCATACACACGTAAGCTTGAACCAAAATTTCCACCTGAAGCGACGATGGCACCCAGAGCCAAACGGCCCCGCGTAAGGATGACTCCAAAAAAATCACCGAAGGCAGCTACCCAAACCGCACACACACATGAAACAGCAAATTGTGAGGCATCCCCCAGCCGACATCCGAAGGGGGTATTTGGCCGTAGACTAACCAGGTACTTAACGTACCCGAGGATCTTTCTTTGGATGCATTTACGAGAGCTATCCTTGCAGTATTTGGTTTAGCAACATGTTCGGTACGTGCTGAGAAACTACCTAAAAGAAGCAGTAAATTCCCTGCACCGATCAAAATATATTTTAAGGATGAAACAACTTTAAATACCGTCGTAACAAACTTTGTACAACTACGCAGTGCAACCATGACGCGAAAGCTAGCGGTAATAAAAATAGCCCGCGGTAACAGGGAAACAATCACACGTCCCATATCCACACACCGGACTTCCGCAGCTAGTACATCATCCAATATTATTCATGGTTCCTCCCACTATGTTCCAGATAGTCCGGACACTGGAATACCTACCTTATCCCACCGGTTGTTACCGCCACAACAACTACCTGAGCGGGCAAATTCCCTTCTTTCTACACCACATCACGCGCCTTTTTTTCCCAGGTAGGGATGAGCCGCGACAAGCTCATCCCGACACCTAATACGTCACTAACGAAAAGCACGCTCTTACTTCTTTTGACCCAGTTCCTACAGCTTCTACAGATGGCCCAGTAGCTCTTCGTGCTCCCTTTATGTCATCCATAAAACTGGGAGACACTGGTCAACTTTTCTCCATTATACTCATAAATGCCAGGTCACTGAACAACAACATGCATATTCTACGCTCTTTGGCTATCCTTGCTGCGCCTGATGCAATACTAGTCACCGAAACCTGGTTTGGTGCCTTTACGTACGATTATTCCTTTTTCATTCAAGGCTACCAGCTGTATACACATTCGCGTACACACAAACGAGGTGGAGGGTGTGCCATTTATCTGCAGCAAAATTTCTCTGCTAATATCGAAGTCCTAGAAAACACCGAAATATTGGACTCTATATGGATAACGGTTGATGCCATGGGACCCAAGTTACTACTTGGATGCATTTACAGGGCTCCTGATACATCACCTGTGAGTGACAAAGCGCTAATAACTACTTTTGAGCTAGCTGCGAGCCATCCATGTGCATGCAAGCTTGTGACGAGCGACTTCAATCTTCCTGAAATCCAGTGGTTTCCACCCACTGTCCCAGCGAAGCATAGTGGGCTATTAGCCTGCATCAACTTGGGAGGATGGGTGCAGCATGTATCAACGCCGACCAGGTCTAAACACCTGTTAGACCTGATATTTACACTGGGTATATCCAATATACGTGCATCTGTAGGCCTAGAGTTTCCGGGGAGCGACCACAGAGTGGTATACTGCTTGCTGTTTGCAACCATCCCGGCAATCTGTACGAGTAGATCAGAGGCCATTGAGATATACCGGCCGATAAGCTCCATAGACTGGCCCACATTTGCCACGATAATTCGAGCAAGGAACTGGGAACAGTTCTTTCTGTCCGACTCCCTGGAGCAATCGTCCGCAATAGTTTATGGCGAACTGCATTATTGTCTAGACCTATTGGCTCCATTTACTCCTTTAAATAAAAGTTCAGGAAAAATTAGGAGGCAAACTAAGCTGCATGCAGAGTTGAGGCAACTACGACGTTCCTACTGCAAGACGTTCAACTTTGCGCATGTGCTGAGAGCCAACGAGATAGCGAGCCAGCTATCGTCCAGGTCTGTATTGATTGAAACATCCCACGAAAGAGCAGCCATGGCCAGTGCAAACAAAGCCAAGCACCTCAGCTGGCTGCTGCGTTCTCGCACTACTCATTATGGAGCAAAGATCACTTCCATACGCGTCGGCCCTTACAAAGCAAGTGAAGATCCATGGACTACATGTGAGATGTTCAACTCTTACTTCAAAGCGTCCCAGTGTGGAGAACTGTCCCCGGTCACTACTGAGCTGGAGGTGTCCACAAACCAGCTGCTCTCCACGGTTCAGTTCGATCTAAAAGGCATCCGTTCCGCTATCAAAACCATAAAACCATCCACCAAACTTGGTCCTGATGGAATTCCACCCATACTACTTAAGAATGGGGGCGATGACCTTTCCATACTCCTCTTTAAACTCTTCACACTCTCTATGGAGAAGGGCCAATACCCATTGGCTTGGAAGCACTCTATCATCACACCGCGCCATAAAGGTGGCTCCGTACAGGAAGTCAGCAACTACCGACCCATAAACCACACATCTACTCTCTCACGTGTGATGGAGAAATCGGTTAAGCGTGCGCTTATGGCCTGCTTGAATGCAGGAGGCCACGTTAGCAGGTCACAGCATGGTTTTCTAAGCGCACGATCCTGCGCAACCTGCCAGCTTGATTTTCTCAACCTGGTCACTGGCGCGATTGATTCAGGTCTGGCGATTATTACGCTATACTTCGATATGCAGAAGGCGTTTGATAGGGTCCCCCATAAACGCCTATTACATAAGCTCAAGGCTTACGGTGTAGTCACCCCTCTGCTTGACTGGCTTAAATCCTACCTAACCGGGCATACGCAGTCCGCGAAGGTAGCACACTTTGAGTCCATCCCTGTCACAGTTTCCAGCGGTGTTGCGCAAGGCAGCGTGCTTGGACCAACCCTGTTTTTGATTTATGTGAACGACATCTGTAGCAGCCTGCGCCATGGTCGCCCATTCCTCTTTGCCGACGATATAAAGGTCGTATATGTCTTCCCACAAAGCGCTAAAGTATCCGCACTACAAGACATCCGTGAAGACCTGAAGACCTTAGAGTCGTGGTGTCAAAATTGGCAAATGACATTCTCTGCTGAAAAATCTAGTATTCTGACCCACAAATGCTCCATATCGGATGGTGCGTTTACGTTGAATGGTACGCCCATCCAACTAAAAACGTTAGCTACTGACCTAGGTATTCGCTATTCTATGACCCTCAACTTTTCAGAGAATGTGCAGTATCAGGTAGCAAAAGCACGCAGAATGGTCTTCCACATAGGCCGCCACATTAACTCGGCTGAAGCACGGTTGGAGCTTTACCGCAGTCATGTTCGTCCGCAGCTGGAATATTGCCCCTTTATCTTCAGTAACTGTAGAACGGCTTTTTCTTTTAGCTGAGAATAACTCAGGTTGAAATTTTACGCCGGAGAGCAATATCAGCGTAATAAAAGCAGGGCTATATATTTTTTTGTTAATTGGTATTTTTCTACTGAAGCACGCAGATTTATTTTCTCGCTTAACAAATTGCTTCTATTTATGTCTACATTTATCCGAATTTTTTTTTAACTTTTCGTATGCCTTATAATCCCTTCATTCATTTATTCCATGTGCGCGCAATTGGGGCAACTGAGTGGCCAATTAATGTGCGATCAATTTAAAGTGAAGTTGTGGCAAATTGGATTCTGTTCCAAGGAGAAAAGGCACACCTACACCTCCGCGAAGTTTTCACAATAAAAGACAAGGAGCTCAATATCGCCCGAAGGAACCAGAAAAATGTCAAGGTGGGCGCCTGCGACAATGTAGCTGTGTACTAAACAGTGCCAATGCATTTGCAATCGCTAACGATGAACATATACTTATATTTTACCAACTTCCATGCAAGAGCATCGGATTTATGTAAGCATTGATCTGAACCCTTCAGGGTGCAGCTTCTAGCAGGTCTAGAAATATACCTATGTATTTATTTAGTTATTATTAAAGCAGACCGCATATTGCTCGAAAAGGCTCAGCGGCGGTTTACCAAAATTGTAGCCCCACAAGGCCTAGCGCTAGGTTACCTACAGAGGTGTAACCATCTCAAACTCCAGCCTCTGTGGCTGCGGCGCATTATCTTAAACCTGTGCTTCTTACATAATTTAATATACCAAGCGGTGCACAGTGATATCCTCAGCCTGACACTGAGAAGAGGATCAGAATTTAACCTCCGAAACAAGCACTGCAAAGTTGCCCTGCTGCCAGCGAGGAAGAAACTACGTTCACGTTTCTTCCTTGTCGCTTATGTAAATATCTGGAACAAATTACCTTCACAGCTGCGGGAGATTCACAATCCACAGGCTTTCAAGCAGGAGGTACGAAAGTTTATGTGCCTGGATAACATAAGACGCCTTTTCAACATCTGTGATTCTGATGACAACTATTTTGAGACCGGCCCCGATGGGGCATAGATCCCATTTTGGTCAGCTCTGGCGCAACTTTGTATTGCGCTCAACTAGGCTCCATGACAGGAGCATCTTGGGCTCACAGGTCCTCCCCATACTTTGCGGTCCCTGTCACACTACGTGAGAGACCTTGGCCGATCAGTTGCACGCATCTTACAGATGTTAGGACTGCTAATCCAACCACAAAATGTATTCAGCCTACCCCAGTATTAGCTAAACGCTTTACTGGCTCCCACCGACAATTAGTTAAATGGGAAGTCTTGAAATAGTAGACCCTACCGCAAAGGCAACCTGGAAACACTAATCGGTAGCTCAAACCCTTTGAAAGCTCCTTCTCGACGCCCAGTTTCTTACTGCTCAACAGATCAACACGTAAAGCAGCCTTGTACTATTGAATGGGAGCATCGTAAGCCTGTAGGCACTGACCAGGTAGGATATTGCATAGCAATGGGGAAGCAATCCGAACGGACAAACTTTACTTCACTTCTCCCTTCTCTTCTACACTTTGGTTCCTTCATCTCCATTTTACCCCTTAGTATTTTCCAAA
>OX104063.1:89467284-89493974 GCA_944474145.2 Dicrocoelium dendriticum
ATGGGCCAGCAACAGGATGCCTGGCGCGGCAACATGCGGCATACACGAGAGGATTACGGTGGTGTCCACGCATCGCTGTGTGAAGATGGAACTACTGAATGGGTGAATTGGATTTTAGGAAGCCACACGAGTGTCACGGATGAGCGGGACTTAGCTGATATGTAACCGACAAAAACCGATAGCGAATACATCTCGTCGTGACCGCTATATTGTCGGTCATCCGGTGTTGGACCGCTTGTGCCGCAGCTTGATGCCGTACTCTGTGTTCGTAATAGCGCCTGACTTAGGTTCAACGTATCCGGTTGTGGTTCTCAGCAGCGGTGAGCAGGCACCTATTTTCAGAGATCGTCTATCGGAGACGGTGAACCAAGACAGTCGTACGTGTACGTGCAAAACCAACATCAGATTTGGACTTCCATGCAGGGACCTGCTGTATTTCGTACAGCTTAACGTAGTGGGTGTCAGCGAACTTTCGGTCAGCTGACGGTGGACAAGAGAGGAGACTGTGTCATTTGCCGTTTCCATCCCGCCATTAGACGCTCCAATAAACGAAAAGAAAGAACCCAATGCCATGTTGCATATAACGTTGAACGACCTAGTTGCATTGTATCAGCGATTGCAGCCAGCGCACTTCGCTCTGAATACCGCGTAGCAATGTAGTTTCGTTTAACAAGCCGGCCTGCAAGAAATGCCTCCGTTCACCTTCTATACTCCAGTGTATCAAGCCACAGACACAAAGGTTGTCGATTTCAAGCAGCTGCCGGAGCCCATATATCTGAAGTTGGGCGCTGCAGCCCTCCAACCGTCAGCATTACTTGGGGGATTTTCACATCGGCCATTGATAACGCCGACTTCTCTGACGAATAGAATGTGGCAATTGCCAGCTCGGATGAAGGAGGCATTATACCAGCAGTCCTACCTGGTGCGAAGCCGACGAGGGCTGTTTACGACGCAAGGCATGAACCCCGGAACGCAAGAGTTGGCGAACAAACCAACCGTACAACTTTGCAAGATTTGGTGATCGATGGAGGTAAATGCGGAGAATACGGCTTAGAAGATTCGAAAGAAAACGAGAGGCAAAAATACACTGGCTTCATTGTTTGTATTGTACGCGTTGGTACCATCGAAGCTGTTTTCTGCAGCCCCCATTGTTATTGTTTGCGCGTGCTTCTTCTGCGAACAGATATTTGAATGACACTGCGAAGTGTGTTGGTGGCATTTTGCAGCCCGGATTTGTCAAAGTGTTTTCCTGTTCTGCTAAGCTTCACGTGCGCTAGCGATATCGTTACATATACGCCACGTTACTAACAATTTTATTTCCATTAACGAATAAGGCGGATGTAATTTCTTCCTCTGTTTACGTCCACTGCACAAAGCCAGCTCCTCCTCAACGTGGTGCGGTGGTTTAACAAGTTGTTATTTGGGCCAACCTAGCCCTGATAGTTTCATATGCATGAACCATGTTAGGTAATATTCCGTATATGATTCTTCATTCCTTTCAGGGTACCAACGAATGGGATAAAAGAAGGTATGAAAGAAAACCCCGGGTGTGCAATGTAAAATGAAGAGAACGCTTATGGTGAATCTGTAGGTTTCTCCATACCATCATCTTGTGCGATGTACGCACATAATACACATTGTGACTACCATTGTGTGTTCTTACCTATGCGTGATGGGTGTGGCGTTCATTTTTATACATACTCAGTGGGAGCTCGTTGAAACCGCACATACAGCTCCTTTCCATTAGAGGAACTTGTTTTTCTTATGTTCATAGGGCAGGCAGTGCGAACTAGCGGGTTCCGTCGTTGCACCGTGCAAACGCGTTGCTCTACGTTGTAGCGAATGTCCTTAGACAGCCTACATTTAATGTCTTTAAGCATCGGCTGCATGCTATTGGGTGGCAAAACAAGCGTAACCATATTCCGAACCGACTGCCATCTTTTACCCGGAGCCATTTATAAATGACAATTACATAGTCCCACCTTCTAGCCATTGATCGGGTTACATGTGGCAGACACAAAGAATAAACAGCAGTGTTGTTGTCGTCATATTTTGTAACACAGCACGACAATTGTGCCCGCCAATTGCGGGCGATTGATGTTAGTAATCGTTGAAACAGGTGATTGTTTTTCAGTGCGCGCAAGTAGGCAGCGATTACCGAGGTGGATAGTTGATGCCCGAGCATGTTAACGAAATGTCAGCCGCACAACTTTACTCCCCAAAGGTGTTAGGGAGAAACCGTGATACCCAGGCTACATAACTGTGCGAGTATTGTCTTCATGACACCGTAGTAGTAACTGGTAACAAGACACCACGTGCACAGTGCATGCCCCAGCTGCCTACGAGCGGAGACAGTTAGTTTAACAACCACGAAATGATACGGAATGCAGAGCCTACTAACAGATGAAGCCAGAGTATGATATTAACCAGCGAAACTGCTGTGCGCGCCAAGAAACACCAGTAAAACAATGAGAACAATGAGGTTCGATAGTGGTGAATGGCAGTGCAAGGACGAATAAACAGACCTTGTTTTTGTAGTTATAACTGGGGTGAAACAAACTTTCGAATAAGGAAAGCAGTTGCAATGGTGTGGTAGTGTCGGTGGTTACATGGAAGAACAGTAGGTGCGGCGGAATGGAACGCAGTTGGAAAACGTGTAAACAGTGCTTGGGAAAAAGCACTATGACCAAAATAGACGGGTACCGAAGGCAGAGAACGTTATTGTTCGCAATTGACCACATCGTTGCAAAAGCCACCGGTGAACAATCATCACACATTATGCTCATTGACAACTATCGTATGAATAATATATAGGCTGAGCGACTGAGGCAGTGATTGCATTTTTCCTAATCTATTATGTCTTTGCCGAACACAGCAGAGAAAATAAGCATTGCAAACTAGGTTATGAAAAGTATGGAAGTCAAAATACAGAGGTGAATACGGAGACGTTGTAGCATGTTCCAGTTATTCGGCTGACCAAGTAACATCAACGGCAGTATGGTGTGATGGCTTAAGTCGTTGTGAAATGAATGCAATTAGTTCTGCTGATGTTATTAGTGCGACAAATTCTGGAGCCTCATATTCATGTTTAATGTACGTGTGTAAGACAGTTTCGATGCTCCTGCGCGTGAAAGACGTGCAGGTTTGATGAAGGCGGTAGTGAACACACGCACTGACAATCAACTGTGTTTATTTCGTTGACAAGAAGAGCATCAGCAACTTGTTCTTCCAACGAGCAGTTTGCCGTGTACGATGGAACATTTAAGTTTTGTTCGACTTTTTCACTACACCGAACTGTAATGTGGGCCCAGAAACACGCAACATACATAACACTTCTGTATCCTTTGCAGCAGCCTTTTGTGATATAGATTTTGCAGTTAGTGAACTTGTTGACTATCCTCCCTTAACGTAGCAGGAGAGCAGATACTGGGATAGCAGACTAACATGGCCAGATTAATGTGAAGCCATTGTCCTCATCTATAAAACAAAGTACCCGTGCGAGATGAACGCGCAAAAGATAGAGAAGTCTATATGTAAGTCGTGCAGGTGCATTAAGCTGAACAATCTGCTTGCATCGGTACCCAGTTAAAAAATTGGCGCACATTCGGAGTATTGCGCAATATGCCACATAGCGTTCTAGTTTTATCATAGATTGTAAAGCTATAGGTGTAACCACATTTGCATAGTTATTTTGATGTGTACGCAAGTAGTACGGAACATTTCGACAGTGCGTGATTTCCTAAACCTGATCAATAAATGTACACGCACTTCAGGAGCACGGACGTCACAGCTCTGCACTTAGTAGATTGCGATGAACCATTTCACTGAACTTAACTCTTTGTATCTACAGCGTGCAAGACCATATGAAGTAGAGAGCCTAGGACAAAAGTCCTCAGTTGCAACACCTTGACATTCGGCTTATCCTCTCAGCAACACCTGCTGTCATGTGCAGTGAGTTATCTGCATATTGACCACTTTGTGCGTTTGATAACGACAGGTGTGCTTGTTCCACAATGTAACTCCGCATATGAGGACGGATGTTTCACCATGGTCTGAATAAAAGTTCCAATCTTGTGATATTGCTATCCCGAATATTGTCAACATAGTATGACCCTTGTACTAGTAATTGGCCGCTGCAAAATTTCAGTGTTTTACGTGGTCATCATCATCATCACACACGTTAGCTAGAGTTGGGGAACACCTCAGCTACTGTGCCGCAATACACAGAAAAAAGGAGAGAAAAATGAATGCAACTGGTGCAAGCCGGCTGAGCTACCGGTAACGGATGGGCATCGTTCTGGCAAGCTACCAGACGGCTACTGTGCATCAAAAAATTACTATGCAAAATTATATAAGGCTAAATAAAGAGAGCTTGGCTGGAGGGAGAGGCTAAGAGGGATGAGGTGGGACAAAGAAACTCACAGCACGAACGCCACTGAGGTCGGCTACAACGCCTATCCAGTGCACCGATTCCCTTACCCCGAGAAGCTACTAGGAGACATTCATTGTTTCTCCATCCTGTAATCTTTTAGAATGTCAGTATCACTTACCTTTGCTGGCTTGTTGATGTATTCTGTGACACTGCTGGAACCCACTAGGGTCCAAACTGCTTAATGAAGTGGTTACATCTGGCCACCTAAAGTTTTTCATTGCGCTATTATCTGTCGATCCTCTTAACCTCAGCGCCTCTACTTAGAAACAAATAGTGGGCGTAGGCTCCACTAATCTTTGCGCATATTCGAAGCTTGCTATGACCCACCCTCTTTTCTCTCCAACCTTCACTATTTGGGACTGCTTGCGTCACATACATCCGCTCTTTGATGATTTGTTCTGTAACATTGTGGGCATACACTAGTAACTAGAAGGCTTCATGCAAATGCCATTGCTGATCACCGATACTCTCACTTACAGCTACACTATCTGTTCTTCCTCTTACCTCTGGCACCTCTGTTTAGCAGCAGCCATTCTTCGCAGGCTCCACGCATCTCTGCTAGTATCCTGATGCTGCTAAGAGCCACACTTTATCTTTCCAAGCTTTAACCTCTGGGAATGCCTGCGTTACAAACACTTGCTGTCTGTTGGCTTAATCAGCTATCCACTAGTAACTATAAGGCTCCTCTCAAATGCCATTGCTAGCCTTCGGTACTCTCTCTCTCCTAGTATCATTACCAGTTCTTCGTATTACCCACTTTAACACTTTTCAGCTGCAGCGAGTCATTGAAGATAGCATACATCCTTGCCCTTGGAGCCACTCTTTATCTCTCCAACACTAACTCTCTTGAATTGTTTGCTTCACACCTTCGCCGGTTTGTTGACATCTTCTGTCACTGTAGGTATTCACTGGTAATTAGTAGGTCTAATCCGAATGCGTTTGCTGGCCACTGATATTCTCTCTCTCCTAGCTCCACTATCTGTTGCTCCTCTTACCTTTCTCACCGTTTTACAGAGATTCGTCGTAGACTCCATGTCCCTTCTGCTCAAACCTTGAGCTTGCTAGGATACAGTCCTTGTCTGTCCATCATACATTCCTCTGGAATGTCGATCACTTACCTTCGCTGGTTTGTTGATGCATTCTAAGGCTCTGTAGGCATACACTAGGGATCAAGCGACTTGTTGGAATGACTACATCTGGCCTCTGGTAATCTTTCCTAGCGCAACCATCTGTCGATCATCTTAAATTCGGCACCTTTGTTTAGTGAGCATCTAGCGGTCGTAGCCCCCATGCATCTGTGATTATCCTGGGCTTGTTAGGAGCCACACTGTTTCTCAATAACCTTTATTGCTTTAGCCTAGCTGCATCTAATCTTTCCGCTGCTTACCGCCAAATGAACTTTAGATCTCTCTCTTCCGGCAGCCTATTTATCTCATTAGCACTCTAGCATAATTAGATTAGCTGCAAGTCGCAGTGTCTTAGCCTCTACGCTCTGAACTACCTAACAGCATTATTGTATGCTTGCGCGTCATCCGTTCGCTGTCCTTTCTTCATTAAACCTTTCTTAGCTCTCTTCTGTGGAACAAACATATCACAAGTAGTCAGCGCACAGCGCTACTTTATAGACGATCATTTATCTAATACTTGCTACAACTATGCCCTCTACTTATACTAAAGTCCAACTCTCACAACGGCTTTTCCCGGCACAGGCTTCCTTGCTAGTGGCACAGCTGTCACCTACTCATCTGAAACACCTAATTTATTGTAGTTCAGTTCTCTAACTGGCTTCTCCCGGCTTAGGCTTCTCTAGATATATTCCATTAGCACCCTAGCATCATTTGATTAGCTGCGCGTCGATGCGTCTTAGTCTATTATGTTCTGAACTATTTAACAATCACACTGTATGCTTGCGCTTCTCTCGTCCGTTGTCCTTCTATCACGAAACCTCTCTTAGCTTTCTTCTGTCGTGCAAGCATATTCATGTATTTAGCGCAAGCCACTGTTCTGTCTCACGTTTCTAGATCTTCAGTTATCCCTTAATCCCTGTATTGACTTAGGCATTTTTACCTGCAATCCTCCAAGTTTCGGGTTAGCATTCGCTGGCTCCATCCAACTTGGTACTATTATCTTAGCACCTTAGCTGCTGCGGTTAGACCTAAGGTTCTGATATCCTCAGCAACCTAATGGACGCTTGCATTCTGGCTATTCGCTGCCGTTCCGTCAACTAACCCTTCTTAGTTTGTTAGTTCCTCACTCCTCTAATCTGGTCAGTACACAGACGCCCGTGAGCTTCTCATTTATAGTTGTACATTTCTCACTCACTCGCTGCTATGTTTGCGACACGTACCCATGTATGAGTCCCACAGACTCACTAACTTTTCCTTGGTCAGCATACTATAATACTATTGCCTTAGCACCCTAGAATAACCCGTTTCCCTGCGCGACGCCACGTATAAATTTGTTCCTTTAAATAAATAAATAAATAAATAAATAAATATTTTATTCTCGACTATGCGAGGCACGCCAATTGAGGCATGATCAGGAATGTACAGCTGTACAGATATTTTATGGGCACTGTAGTGACAGTAGAAAATTGTTCGTATGTCCATGCTTGGAACTGTGCAATGGTGAACATGCGAAACAACGATTTGGTTGTAGTGGGATCGGGATCCATTTGTTTGGACATAATCGCTCTGCCATACATCGCAGTCATACCTCTAGTAATAATAGGTATAGAATCCTGAGTGATCCATTGGAAGATAATTGAAGAGCAAGCTATGCAGTATGATGATTCTAATTGAGCTGCCAGTGTGAAGTTATGGCCTGTGACTTTATTCGGTGGCGAGTCACATTCGCCACGTTGCAGTGTTGTTAAACGGACATTTGTGGCTTTTTATAGGGAGAACGCTTGCCAGGCGAAAACCCACCACGTCCTGAAACACTGCCGCCAATCTATTGAATGGCAAGTTGTAACTGGCTGTTTCTCGTTGAACGTTCTTTTGCTCCGTTATTCGCAGTTTAGTTGCATCCCATTTTTCTGCTGACTGATTCGTTATGCGAGTGGCCATTGCGTGCCTGGGTCCTCTCCTGTGCCAGATCGGTAGGTCAGGAACTAAGCCTTCTTCCTGTATATGATGTGTTGATCATCTGCAGAACCACGTGAGGTCTCGAAGAATATACGTTGAAATATGTTGAAGTCTTGGAGGACAGGATAGCTTCCGAAGAAAGAATCGCAGATTCCCCGGGGTATGTAGTGTAATTGATTATAGATAAAGGGAAACCAATCCTTTCTCACCTATTGTTCTGTGTCCGATATTGCAGCAAAGATTCCGACACTTAAATATGTAGCAGGTAAGCTCTCTCACAGGCTTTTCCCATCTCAGTCGGCCATAACACTATACTCTTAATACCTTCGAGTCGTCGTTCTGGCTTGATCCATAGAAGCTTTTTACTAAGTGCTTGAATCCTATCTATCCGCTGACTTACCAACATTTGACTTTGAATCTATTTTATCGCAAGCCACTTGTACCTTTACTTACTTATTCTGCGCTTCCTATCGAAGTAGGTTGGCTAGCTGCTAATTTCTATATTCTGCTTTCTTTCTTCCCACGCAATAGTTGCATCATAGCAAACTGATACTGCGTTTTTCGCTCAATGGCGCAACGCTCTGTATCCCATGTAGATGTAGCAACCAACCTGTATGGCCATTGCTGTCGTAGAACATTCAAAAGGCACGTTAAGCACAATCATTGTTGCACATTGTACTCAATTTGTTTCCACTAAATATTATACCATAGGATTAACCAATGTTTGTTCCCACGCCTGTTCTTTGCGGCCTTGTTTGTCTACCACCTTCCCTTTTCTCCGAGGTCCGGAACTGCTTGGGGATCTGGGATTGGAGCTAGAAAGACCTTTTGTCTGAGATAGGACATAACCCACAAGGACCTACAAAGAAAATGGCTGTACAACAAATGGATACAAATGCACTCACTACCACGACCGTTGTCCAGTAATGATAGCTGGACATGAGGCCTTCACACTTCTGAAAAGTACACATAAACCTGAGAAACCCAGACGCAAGAAACTGACGTTTTGTTCACCTCTCACACACTCACAAAGCTGACTCTTCGTGAAGGTCTCACCCTCCATGGGCCGTTGCCCGGTAGTGGCAGACTTAGCAGGGTACTTTAAAGATGATGACGTTTATCAACTATTCGGACGGGAGCGAAATAAATGACCTCTAGACTCTGGCCTTTAAATCTGGTGTATCTTTAAAACTGTGTTTTAGTGTGCTACAAAGCCAGCAACCGTTTGTCGCCGACTCGAATGCTCGGAAATACGGTTAACGAGATGCTGCAAATTCGATAAATTAATTAGACAAATATTTCCACATCCATATGTCCGATATTGCACAGTGCGCGCATTGTAATGCTAAAAGTCAAGTTTAGGTCGCCTGTTTTCATGGATGCTGTATTTAACTGATCCGCAGTCTTGGAAGTCCATTAAAAACAGTAGATTGCCGCAACTTATACCGTAAAACCTATCTTTTGTGACGAGCTTGTTGGCACGAGCGTCCGTTGCTAGTCTGTGGGTTATCTTTTATGCGTCTTCTCGGCGTCCTGTCTAGACGTTGTTTGATACAAAACAGAGCACAGACGAGATGTGCAGCAAAACGGTTTCGAAATGAATGCAAACTGGTGTCCACTCAATCAGCTGGGCACGCTATGTTGTAAAATTGCTAATACTCAACTGGCGTTACCATGCGTCTGCATATCAATGGGGAAACCTCGAATTGTGTAATACATGCAGATATATTTGCCTTATATTTGCGTAACACTAATGCAATATTGGTAACTAAAGTAGAAATTATTCACTACAAGGTGTAAAAATAAGCATACCATTTCTGAGCCCATTTATTAAAAATTCCTGCAGTCCACTTTTAGTCTCGTCCTGGACTACTTATTTAGTCTCCTATTGTGTCGATATTTTTAGCTTCGGAATTTTACTGTGAAACGCATTATTGATATAATGAAATAAGTAACACTTGAGGTTTGTGAGTTACATAGCAGTTGATACATCATAGCAGACAAAATTAAGTGGCTTCTTTAACTGCGAAGATTTTGTAAAATCATATGAAACTTATGCACCATTACTGTACCTATGAATTATCATTTTATCCAAACTTATGTACAGTGAGCCCTCCCACTGAAGCGTGCTTTTGGCCACTCGCGGAGAAGCAAAAGGAGATGAAGATAAATGTCTTTATATGTCCATGCATATTTTTAACTAATGGTCTACATAATGATCGGCGCTGTTTGGTGTGTGAAATCCTTCTTTTTAACCGTAATTTCTGTCAGCACAAGTGATCTTTAGCACGCCATAGGTGACGAATAATGCGTCACTGTTGTAGTACGTACTTACCAGTGTGTAATCGCTTACAGCGTAACGTTGACGGAATATGCATCCCTTCCGCGCGAGCAACGAAAGCGTGTGACGTCGAGTGAGTGTTGTAACTCTCTAAATGACAAGACTTTTGGCCCTCAGCAGTGCGAATATACACCTTATGGACGACATTTTGGTCACCCAACATATCTTTCAACGCTCCTTGAACTTCAGCAACGAAAGTTTCATGGTAAAAATATCGTAAACATGAAGCGGAAAACCACATACTAATTGTAATTACGCAATGCAGTAGCCGTAAGTCCAAACTCAAATTTATTATGAATGACCAATCCTCCTCCAAACGATTCTAACTTAGGATGACTTTCAGTCAAACAGTGTGCTTTATCTGATGCTGCCACACCATTATCGTGATTGCACTACTGTCGGAGCCTGTATACTACAAGCACAAACATCGGAGTCAAATCATATTACAACGCAAGTGGGTCTTAGCACATCTGCATTAAATATGCCAATGATGGAGCCTATATACAACGAGCACGAGCCTTGGAGCCATGTGCTATGACAACCCACCTGAGCCCTATTACACTGGCTAAAAGCTTGTCGCGAGTCCAGTTCATTGGTTAAAATGCCTTAATTCCAAATGAGCACAAAAACTGCTATAACAAGTGTGCATTGTATTTAACAAAAGGTTAAGCGTTGTTCACTATATTCATGCCTTGGACGCGCATGTCCCATGCAGGGTATCATTACACAAAGTCGTATTCCTCGGCTAAAATATAACATTAGTGCTAATATATAGCCTACTGTCAGGTAATTTAATGAGAGTTTTTATCTGAACAAGTTTTTTCCTTCTCAGCGTTTTATGTACTGGGCTGGCATCCATGTCGATGCTACAATGAAGTGAAAATGAGAGTTTAAATTGCACAGAATGGCTTACTTTGGCACTCTATTCTGCACAGGACCTCTGTTTGAGGGGAACTCCACGGCTCACTTTCGACAACCTAGAGATGAAAGGTAAGGAAAAACATCACTAGTACCAAGTGCACGTGCAATATGGGGTACGGTTTATTGACTTGTACTCAGATTGGCTGTAATCTCATCATGACTGCCTGCGCAGGAAATAGTTATACTAAGCTGTCGCTTGCCTTCGTAAGCAAAGCAGGTTGATGGGGTAGAGGCAAGGTGAATTCCGGTGAGGGTGAACGGCCAACAGCTAAATATCGAGGGAAAAGTTGCTTTCTTACCGTTGGTACAGCTAGGCACTGCCATCATGGGCACAGGTACCATTGGCGAAGCGTTAACATAAAGTGTACAACGGGCTCTAAATTGTACACGCAAATACTTTCGATGGTAAATTAACCAATTGTGTGCATAGCGAACTGCGTCAACCACAACAGGTTTGCTGCATGTGAAAGACAAATCTGTAGGTGCCATAATTTTCGGCAAACCCGCTTGTATCTATGCACGTTGAAAGTCTGATAAAGCAACACTTACTTCGTTAGTCCTTCGCAATGGCTCTTGATACAGCCGAAAATCCGGATGGATTAACTTCGTCAGCACTTCTCAGACGATGTACAAGTTGTGTAATTTTAGATACGGATGGTTT
Organism: Dicrocoelium dendriticum; assembly: GCA_944474145.2. Lineage (NCBI taxonomy): Eukaryota > Metazoa > Platyhelminthes > Trematoda > Plagiorchiida > Dicrocoeliidae > Dicrocoelium > Dicrocoelium dendriticum. Next base: position 89,478,726 of record OX104063.1, read on the forward strand.
TGTTACGGCATAGAAAGGACAGCTACATGTTCCCAAGGAGCAATTGATGGTGAAGCGGTTTCCCTGGTGCGATATCTCAAACTATGGAAGCGTCAGCAATTTCTATTCACATAGCACTCCATCTCCAAGGTCCGAGTAAACTGCTTGTAACATGGGTTGTGCTAAATAGCGCATCACTAAGTTGCATGCGTACGTAGTTAAGAGGCAAACTACGCGAGGAACATATGCGCTGCCTTCTAGTAGCTGACGCCTGTCACAAAAAAACGCGGCATGCATCCGGGATTCTTTCAGGAGAACTTCCAAATGCGCCCAAACTTTGCAAACGGCTGCAACAAGGCCATCCGATGCATGGGTAACTTTCTTCAATCGCAAGTTGGCATTCTCAACTCGGTTGTTTGTTGGATTGCCAAAATGCACCAGTCCAGCTTGGGCGTGTTTCGCCGACGAGCGTTTTATGTACAACCAGTACAACGTAAGGTAGTGCACAAACCGGGGGTCTGTTCTTTGAAGAAACTTCAAATCTTGTTGAAATCTAAAAATATTACATATAGAAAGAGATTACACTCAGGCAACGTGTCAGAAGTTGCTATCCCATGAAACAGATAACGCGAACTGTTAATGTTTGTCTACAGAATGCAACGAATATTTACCACTTACATGCTTCCTGATGGCCTAGCGGATGTGGAAGTAACACAACAAAATGTCGTATTAAAAGCCTCACGCTGCACGTATTTGAGCGGCCATTTTGTCCAGCATTATTGTGCGGACTGGAATATCATGATACATGATTTTCCGAAACGCTTCAAACAACGTAAGCAATGATGCGTAATCTTCCCGACGCAGGAACGCATAAAGTATTGGCCGGCCGTACCATATGCTGTCAGTTATTAAAAACTGGTATAGTTTGAAGCTGCTAGCAACAAGTAAGGCCGCTATCAATTCTTACTTCAAGCGGTTAGTACCATCAGTAGCGTCTACACAAACGACATGCGAGAATCGGCGGAACAGTACTATTTGAGGATGCCAACCGAATAATACGTGTGTACAAGCCTTCCTCAGAAATAACTCGCGCAACTCCGTCTTCTTCTATAGACTTGATAACCTGATGCAATTTTACTGCAGGTAGTAAAAACCATCAAAATAAGCTTACACTCAATGCCAGGTCTCAGTTTGCGACGAAGCTTGCGGACATCATCGCTGGTTATATGCTTTCTAAATCAAACATCGACGAACTGCTTTTTGTCGCTTCTTGGGGTGTTGTAGCGGAAAAGTCCAGGGACTGAGCGAACTCATCGTCCGTCAGACGGCGATTAATGGGGGGTCGCTCATAAAGAAACCGATTAACTGGGTGATTGAGAAACAGCTCAAAGGTTGTAACTTTCAGCCTGCGTCCCGTTTTACTGAGTTTTACGTGAGCTTGGCAGTTAGTATCACTTGAGCTGAAAGATTTAGCATAATAGAAGCAAAATCCTACTAAACACGTCTCACTCCTGTACTTTTTGACTTCCGACTTGTGCAGCGGACACATCGATAAATGACCCTGTCGTACTTTACCCGTGACACGTTACACTTTCTGCTGCTGTAGCATACGAAATTAACGTAATCAAGAAGCATAATGTCTGAAAGCAAACTACTAAACTCAGCGAAACTGTCAAAAGAACGCCCAAGGAAGCTTCTCCGGAAATCAGACTCCATGGCGTATGCATTCGAAAGTACTGTTTGTACCGAATATCTGGTTTCCGACACATGCAAACAATTGCAATATCACATTTGCACAGAATTGAATAACACTGCAAAGGCAGAAAGATAGCCGGGAATAATGCCATAAAATGACCACAAGCTATTTATTACGCACTAGGTTTTGCGGGGTAACGGTGTTGCGACTAGGTTGCAGCCCATCGGCCTCAGCCATTATGACCGTTACGACCAAGGATAACTGATCAGCTATCAGAGGGAATTGGAAGTCAGTTGACTGCGGATAACCGAGGGTGAAATCAGTCAGCAAGCCGCTCTGCCAGTTTTACATTAGTGTACAAACGGATTTCTGACAGTGTACCAGGACGTGGTCGGTTTTCTTCTGGCAAGCTTTCGCCCTATAAAAAGCCACAAATGTCCGCTTAACAACACTGCGACGTGGTGGATGTGACTCGCTGCTAAATAAAGTCATTACCCACAACTACATACTGGCAATTTGATTAGAATCAAAATTTAATATTTTCCTGACACGTTCAAGAGTAATATACTCCCTGCCTACATGTATTCTTTTCACTTCACATGTGCTGCCCAGACTGTTTACACTACGCTCGTTAGAACCCAACTTGTCGTCATGCATTGATGACTTTATTCCTCGTGAATAATTTTACACTTTCCAAAGCCTTTAAAACTTTCGGATTACTGCTGATTACATACATAGCAACGCGTTTGTTGCGAAACATAACGGCATGTAAACTTTGATCATGCCTGGTTTGGTGTATCTCGACAAGTTCGAGAATACGCCAGTTATTTATTCATTTATTTATATATCAGCAAGTGTGTTCAACCAAACGTGCGCATCGTCTTTCGCACTTAACCAGGGAGCCGATACACTCCAACTGAAGCTAGCTCAGAAGTGAGAGCATTTATTCCTCTGGACCAAGCTGTCGCTTGGTCACCCCTACTCTTCTTTCATCCACACCCCCGGCGCGCAAACAATGCACATCGCGTGAGTCAGTGGGCTAGCATGCGTAACTCGTGGCCGAGCCATCACAGCATGGTGGGTGCAATAACGGCTCTGAGCGGTTCAATTTCTTTCCTGTGCCGTAAACCAGGCGTCGAACATGCTCGATGCTCACGCGGTGTTCACACCAGATGTGAGCTAAATTACGAAGCCACCGGTGGTCGAACGTAACTAGCCTCTTCAGGTCCGCTGCTTTAAGCGGCCAGGTTTCACAACCGTACAGTAGGGTCGCATGTACTGCTTCACTGTACACTCTACCCTTCAGGACAAGGGGGATGTCACGCCGGCACCAGAAGTAACAAAGATTAGCAAAAGCCCCCCGAGCTTTTACTATACGGTTCGTGATTTCATCTTCAATCCCACGGGCGCTGATACAACTTCCCAGGTAGTTGAATTTTTGAACGACTTCTAGGTTATCCTCACCAAGGGACAGCGAAGGGAGCGGTCCAGACCAATTTTGAAGGAACGCTTTGCACTTCGAGGGTGCGAAGCAAAGCCCAAAGTGACGGACAGTTAGTGCTAATCTGTCCAGTGCTGCTTGACACGTTTGTGTGCTGTCACAGATTAGGTCAATATCATCAGCATACTCTAAGTCAAGTAGTCCTTCTCCTTGGATCAGATCCACACATTCAAAGTCGCGTCTTGTGAACGCAATTTCCATGACTTCGTCGACAGCGAAGTTAAAGAGGAAAGGTGAGAGCGGGCATCTTTGTCTCGCGCCGCTGGAGATAATAAAGTGCGACGACAACTTGCAGTAAGCCCTCATTTGGCCCGAGCTACGCGCATATAATGCTCGGATAATATTCACGTTTCTCTCATATACACTATTCTAAAGTAGACAGTCCAAAGTGCATGTCTATCCACAGAATCGAATGCACCTTTGATATCCTGGGTCACGAAAACGGCGGGCTGCCAATATATGTGACGGTGCTCTAACAACTGACGCAAGATAAAGCTGTGGTCAATGCAGCCACGACCTCGACGAAATCCAGCTTGCTCTTTACAAATGTGGCTTTTCTGGGTGCCAGTCAGTCTGGGAAAGATGACAGAGGCAAGCAATTTGGAGGCGATGGAGATCAGACTGATTCCTCTATGGTTGCCGCATTCCGATGGCGAGCCTCCCTGAAAAATTAGAGCTATGACAGAGCGGCTCCAATAGGTTGGGACAGACTCCTGCTCACACAGTTTCACTAGTAACTTGTGTAAATACTCCACAAGAGAAGGGTCCCGGAATTTAAAGTGGGCTTGAGGTTCATTATCAGGACCCGCGGCTTTATTTAACTTCAACAGTTTGACCTCACATTTGACTTCTGAGCGAGAAAGCGGATCCAAAGGGTCAGCCCAGGGAGCAAGGCGATCAGTGGCCGGCGAGAAATCGAACAATTCCGACCGATTGAATTACTTTTTACACTTTCCAGCCCAGTGTTCTAAGCCTTTTGATAAATTGTGGATAGGCCGTCCATTCCCGTCACTTATAGTGTTACTAACACCCGGTCTTCTGCGTTCACCGGAGGGCGCGACGCTTGGCTGGCTGACCGAACAACCTCCTTGTGGTGCCAGCTGAGTGTTCCGGGTTTACCCACTTACAGGAAATAGTTTGGCTGCAGTGTTCCAGGACCTGGCGGGTTTTTGCATGGCAAGCCTTCTCCTTATAACCAGCCACAAAGGTCCGTTTAACAACACCGTGACGTGGCGGTTGTGACTCGCTACTAACTAAAGTCACTCAATGCTTATCCGGACAATCGCTTCAAGTCCACAGATAGCAAGCGTCTATTAGGCACTGGCGACACCTTCAAACAGATTCAAGCCAAACGACAGGAAGCATTTTTAATCCCATAAACAATGCTACACACGCCTACAAGCAAAATTACCTGCATTCAAATATAAACATATGCAACAATCCCGCCGTTCCATTGTACATTAACTGATCACATTTTGTACTCGTAACATAATCATGCCTGCGCAGGCGTGTCTCGCTTAGTCGAAAATACACAATTTATGTATTCATGTATTAGACGGAATAACTTATGATGATTACAAAGGGCAGCGGCCATTTCCATCTCTGATGCACGATGAGAACACCAAGCTTCTTGGTCTCTCTTCAAGCTAGCACGGAGTTTTGCCCGGAGCCCTTTGCGCGTTTTATTGTGTTCGCTCTCAGCCGGAATATTTTGTCGAGCATCTATAAGTTCCAGAGACTGTGAAGAGACCGAATATCCATGTTGGTGATTAGACATACAACATAACTATTTTCCTGCTGCTAGTAGGGGCTGGTGAATATGAAACCAGTGAACTTCAATTGCATCCATTGAGCGTTTATCCAAATCGCATGACAGCGTACTTTGATAAGCCTTCAGAACAGCTGGCTTCGCCAGTTGGCTGGTGTCAATGCGCACACAACGTCGTCTTGGCCGTCCGCCAAGGTACATCCGCAGGTCAGCACATACAAGTGCATGGTCGGTGTCCACACTTGTGCTCCAAATCGAGTGACAGTTCTGGACGCAGCCTCCCCATCGGTAACTTATCGCAATGTGATCGATTTGCGTCCATAGCTGGTTCGAGGCTGGTTGGCGCCAGGTCACCCTCCGGCGTGTGCTGCGTCGGATATTAGTGCTCGAAAGAAATAAGCTAGCATCCTAACACAAATGAAGTAACTGCTCACCGTTATCATTACTGGAGTCTATACCATGTTGGCCGCTCAGATGCAGCTCATCTGTGGATAATTTTCCAACTTTAGCGTTCAGATCCCCAGCCAGCACAACAGTGTCCGAGCTTCTTCTGTGGCTAAGGAGCTAGTTCAGTTGATGTTAAAAGTCGTCTTTTACCGAGTCTTCGCTACAGTTTGTCGATGCATGGGCAGCGATAACGAATCGATACCTGTTAGTCCTACGCAACTTTGAAGTTCTGAACGAGCCAGCCATGCGGACCGCACACTACTGATTGGAATACAATAAACCAGAGTAGCTTCAGGGTAATACAGGTAATACAGGGTAATACAAACACCGGCTTAGCCGGTGCTCGAAGTTGCATTGTCACCGGATAGGCGCAGAGGAAAAGTGCTGCTAGTGTCACCTGAAAGGGATGGCAGAGTTAGTACAGAGCTCGATTATTTCAGGCGGGCCCCCAATAAGCAGCATATATCGATCGCGATGGCCTCTAATGTTCAAGTAATGGCTGTCTGTTGACCGATCTGTGGTAATGTTCAAACATTGAGGCATGCCAATCTGAAGGAGGATCAAGGGCTCCAAATGGAAGCCGATGAACTGGAATGGGTTGCTTGCTAGGACATGAGCCTGTTAACAGGGCAGGAATGATGCTCCGCGTTCACATGTGAGTTGAAACTAAAAGACAAACGAATAGTGAAGCAAGTCTCGGGAGGGCCGAGAATTCGCGATTAACAACCGAGGGGATAAAAGTAAAGCTGGAATGGAACGATAATGGGGAAAAGGCGTAAGAGAGGAATTAGAAGGCGGGAAGGCTTGAGCAGTAGCATCCAAACCTCTATCCACCCAGGTCAATGCGGCAGATAGGGCACCGTTAATTTTTATTTGCGGTGGCCAGAGCATTAGAAATTTGTTTGGAGTGAGAAGTTTTGAAATTATGCGATGTACCTCTGATCATTCCGGAACAGGCAAGACTTGCAAGCCTGCGCACGCGCTCAGTGCACATTTCAACCTTCATCTGTGTTCAACGCTTGCGACCGGGCTGGCTGGTAAGGCGGGGACAGCCAGTGACCTGGGCCGCGGGGCTGCAAGCCTTGAAATGCCGCGCACGCCTTCAGTTCGTCTTTCAAACTTGAGGTCTGGCCAACGGTCACCACCGTTTCATTAGGTGCTGGCGTGCTTGTCAGGAGTATTGGAAAATCTGACGCTCTATTGTGTGCTCCGCGGTTGTCGGCAACAACTAAGTTTTAGCCAAAGTTGTCAGGGAAGGGACAATCCCCCAACATCTTGTGTACTTCAGCGTTTTATTGCTTCGAGCTTAACGGAACATTAATCCTGCAATTATTTGTGGATCAAGGGACCGCATTTCACTTACGTGCTAACTCCGGGCAAAACTATTTATACGCAAAATATTTAAGAACGCCCTTCACAGCATGTCACCTAGCTGCTGAAGTTGGTCTTCAGAATCCCAGGTAATTTTATGTTAAGGAATCTCTTGATACATTAATGATAAATTTACTCGATATAAGTCATAATCATATTCGGAAATCCAAAGGGCATGAACCCTATGATCCCTGTGTAACTGAACGCTTTCTGTCAAAGGAGCGATAGACGCTAAGTTTAAAAAGCAACTACTTACGTTTCTTTTACTATGTTTGGACTTTCACGTGATTAATTGGTAATGAGGCCGGATAGCGCGTCAGTGGAAAAGTGTATTGCTGTAACGGACGAAGCATGAGTGAGCAATATCACACAACACTGTGGACTTCGATTGCTAACGTGTCGTCACCACTACTTTTGCCTCTCTGCTGGGTAACTGAAGTATTTTCACTAAACCATGGCAGTAAACTTATACCGATGTACCTAAAATGGACCACTCAACACTCAGTGTGCTGCGCTCAGTGGTAACAGCAAATTCCTACAGGGAATTGTTTTTCGACTGTCTAAAAAGTAACCACTTGTAATGAATTAAACTGACCAAACTCAAGATCACGTCCGTTTGGAATTTCGTTCTACACCCCAACGATTAAATGTGAAATTAGTACCGAGTTGGTCGGCTTTCTTGTTGCTTAAAAACACCATCGACTTCGTCGTTAATACTAGTCTAAATTTATTACTTATCGACAAAATAAAGGTGGAGGCCATTAGCATAAACAAAATCTACGCTTGCTAAGACAGTGTTAGGCATAGAACCCAATGACCGAGTTCGGTGAGGTTTCTACTATAAATAACAGGCATAAAATTAACTTTAGCCGCCATTTAACTCTGTCGGAGTAGGCACTGCGTTGTGTAGTTAGCTATCACGCTTCTCATATATATGCCTAATATTTATGCCCCATGGCACGTTAGCCAACGTTTGTGAGGAAAGACCACACACATTCAACGTCGGAAGATGTATTTACCTTAATGTTTACGCAATTTTATAGATATTCGTGAACTGCCATACACGCACAAAGCCACAAAACGATTGGTTTTGATGTGCGTACTCAGTTATGCTTGCACCATGAATATTTCATATACTCAATATTTCTCTCTTTGTTCTTGCAGAAATAAGCTATTTTGTGACGAACTCTGTTTGCCTTTTTCTTGTGTGCCTACACTGATTTGCCTGATCACTGCTTTTAAGTGTGTTTAGAAACTAGAGTATGATAACAGCGGTACATTTTGTAAGACAATTATAAGTTCACAAAATTTCATTTAATTGCGCTATTTGTCTACTTTTCCGGAAGGAGTTACTATCAGACTGGAGACAAGACGGTCACGTTCTTAGAAAGCGATGGTTGCATTACCATAGTTTAGTTGGAATCGCCAGCTGTTCCGGAAAATATTGGCGCTGTACATGTGGATCAACATAATTGAGCTTATGTTTTAGTTGAGGTAAAATGCTGTCTTAACTAAAGATATAAGTGTAATTGTTTAACTTAACTAACTATCCGCTAACCATTGAAAATTGAAGTAGTACTATTCAGAGGACAGAACTAATGATTTCTGACATCCAACACCATGTGACTTTATCTATAAACTGGGTATACCTCTACCTTTCTAGTGACTGAAATAGACTGTGAGATATCTTTGTGCTTCATGTAAAAGGAATGATGAATGGGATCCGTTGAGTGAGAATATATGGAAACGCAACATATATTAACAGTTATAACCGTGAAACCGACATAAATGTTATTGGTTTGGATGCAATATTTCATTTTATCATTTCCAAGGCCAGTTGAAGTAGACACAAATAGGGTTAACAATAATGAGCTGTCATCACAGACTCGTCAAATTAGTAGATATAACATGGATTGTTTGTCTAACTACATAATAAGCTGTCCTTAGTTACATGTACGCTGGCGAAAAGCGATAGAATTATAGCCGGGAGCTTACATTCACATGCGTTAAGCTAGTAATGAAGAAAATATTCGGAAGGTGATACGCAAACGTTGAAGAGAAGTTGTTTATTGCCAACTTGACAAGTTTTAACATTGTTACCTGCAACTTTAGTGTGACTACATTCTGACCACTTCTGCTTTGGTTGCGGGGTATAGTAAAAGCTCAGGGTGTAAAGGCCGATTTCATACTCTCAGATAGATATATAACGGATAAGTTTAATCCTATTATGTCGTTGTGTAATTAACATGCTTTCGGGCGACCAGCCGTTTATGATTTTAGGTAAAAGAATAGCCGGAATAAACATTCCACGCCCAACTTCAGCAGTGGCACTAAATAAAGAAGCAAGGTCGAAATATGTAAGGCAGGTATGTATGGTTGAATTTGCTCATTATACCTTTCCGCCTCGGCATCGATCACCGTGTACCACAGCATGTATCAATGGCTAAATATCGCAGTCAACTTTCAAACAGTCTGGTTTGGTAATCCACCTGAGTATGCATCAAAACTTTCGTTTAATGATAAATACATAAAAGTCCGTTTAGCTACTGTAGGACTAGCTAATACTAGTCCAAGACGTTGCGCGGAATTAAGCTCGGATATTAGAAGGCAATTGGAGTCGGACACAGCGGACTGTATTCGATGGGCTACAACAAGAAACGGACGGATGTAGCGAAGGAGTGGCTAATTTTGACATGGAAAATGGGCCTGGAGGGACTTTGTGTTCCTGGTTACCGCCAGGCTAAAATGTGATGCGATCATAATGAGATGTGAGGGAGATAAATATGGGGAGGTTACTGCGTAAGTATGTACGTGAAATGGCATTTGCTAACATTAGTGGTTGGTAATGTTCGCACTATTTTAAATGAGGTTACTTGGAGGAGGTCATATTGAATCTCGAGCGCCATGTTGGATGATACCGCGATTTTTTGCCGTATGGTAAGCGATCGTTATAAAAGCTGGCGTGAAGTGGAGTAAGCGATTCGCAACTTCCAAATTGCGACCGCCAGCAGTTTTTCAAATGTCGTACGGATTCTTTGAAGAAGCATTATAAGAAAAGTGACGCGAAGACCGCGGAAAGCTTTCCGTACCGGTATGTACAATTTCGGTGCGTACATTCTACACGCGAAGGAGCCGGTGGGCAGCGGTAAGTCGCCCATGTATATGTTGCGTAAATGATCCTTGATTTCAAAGATTCCGTGATTGCGGCTGCCTTGCGCGATTCTCATTCAGCTTGAAAGGACAATTATATGAGCGTTGCAACTTCAACCTGGAGCACACATATAGTTTTCAAGTTGGTCAGCCATGGTTGTATCCCATCAACCGTCGTTTAACTGCTGAGCAGGAGTCAGAGGTCTGTTCGTTAATGGAGACATTTAAAGGAAGCCGTGAAGCTAAGGGACTCATGTGTGGCGGACTTACGGCCGGCGGATGACGAAGGCGAATTTGTGGTACATGAGGCGGAGGCACATGCGCAACACTGACAGCGAGGTTTTTAAAGTTGTTCGTTTGTTGGAGCAGCATGGGAAGTGCCGGGTTCAAAGGAGTAATGAGCAAATAACGTCGGTGTACTTTGCTCCTTCTTGCATGGAAGGAATGGTGCAGCGGTGTTGTGAGGTTCTGTTGGCGGATGCCACCCACCAAATCAACTGCGGGGGGTATATTCTGTGGCACTGTATGTTCGTGGACGTAACTGGTGTCGCCATGTCATTTTTCTACGCTTTAATGTCGAATGAGACATCGCAGAGTTACCAGGAAGCTGTGGAAGCGATGCTTGGTATAGTTTCTGCCACTTCACGTGCAAGGACGGCAGTGATAAATAAATAAATAAATAAATATTTTATTCTCGACTATGCGAGGCACACCCATGGAGGCATGATCAGGTGTGTACAACTGTACAAACATTTTATGGCAACTGTGACAGTAATAGTAGAAAATTGGTGGTATGTTCATGGTAAAATAAATAAATAGATAGTTTATTCTCAGTTTCATAGAGACGCACCAACTTAGGCATGATCAAGGTTTAAAACTGCTGTGTATCACGACGATACTCCGGGTTCAATCGTGTATAGTTGAAAGGGTGTCAAGAGGAGTTGATATGTGAGTCTAGTCGACTTGCCAGTATGTAGTTGTGGGCTGTGACTTTATTCAGTGGCGAGTCACATCCGCCACATCGCAGTGTTGTTAAACAGACATTTGTGGCTTTTTATATGGAGAGCGCTTGCCAGGCGAAAACCCACCACGTCCTGCAACACTGCCGTAAAGCATTTTGAACATTAATGTTGAACTGGCAAAGTCGCTTGACGACTGGTTTCACATTCGGTTTTTCGCGGGGTAATGGCTTCTAATTTCCTCTGTTAGTTGGACGGGTATTTTGCTCTGGGTCGCCATGAACTTTTGCGGTCGCTGGAGGAGAGGGACAACGCGATTTTTCTTCTTGTTGTATGTCCAGGTGAGCAAAAGTTTCAATTTTTCCACTGTTCAGATTTTTCAGATGTATAATGTATGGGAGTATGAGGATATGTCCAGTTCTCCATACTGGACAACGATTATGGTGATTGTAGGTTGGTCCTTGCGGCGTTTTACCATCCTCCATGCCAGTCCTTGTGGGTTGTTCCGTCCGTCTTGGGCAAAATTGTTCCTCAGTCCAATCCCAGCTCTCCAAGATGTCCCGGACCTCAGAGAAAAGGGAAAGTGGGAGACAACTGACAGAAGACCGCAAGAACAGGCATGGAATTGAATATTGTTAGTGTCTTGTGTTATAACATTTGGGCTTGAGACAGAAACATGTACACTGTACAACAATAAATATGCTGAAAATGTCTTTTGAGTATCCTATAGAATTATTAGCCGTATAGGTGGATTGCTATCGCCTGCGTAAGTACAAGAGCGTTGCACCAGTAAGTAAAGTACCAGTATCCGTTTGATATAAGTCGATAGTTGCGTGGGGATAGAGCAAAGAGAGTTAGAATGTTGGTAGTGATTGTCAGGTGCATGAACAGCACGTGGTTAGTGTAATCCGAGAGGGGGGCATAATAAACGAAGATAAATAGGTTGCTGCGAGAGAGTCTTAAAGCTCAATTGGTGGCAGGGCAGCGGAGGGACTGGATGCAGATATTCTAAAGGAGTAAAGGCTATTGAGATACGGGGTGGCTACTAACAAGCACTGGATCATCGCATATGCATGGGGCCAATGGCCATTAGCTACATCTAAAGAGAAATGCCGAATTTATGACGACCGACAGATGTTGGCGCTAGGAATGACTCAGTCGTCAGATGCAGCTATTCCAATCGGACGCTTTGTCACTAGTGTATGCCTATAGGGTCGATGAGTGCATCTATGGGCCAGTGAAGGTAAGTGAAAGGTCAACAGATCAGCTAAGCTGGTCAACAGATCAGCTAAAGCTGGATAAATGTGCCGCTCAAGTGAGTGCGTTTCAATTTGTGTATCATCAGACGCATGTTGTATTGTGTCGAGTTCATGCTGTGCAAGACATGGCGAGACGTTGCTCATACCTGCAAGATGCGTCCCCGGAGGATCGGACAGCGCTGCGGCGATGGTTGCATAAAATGCTCTACACCAGAGATGAGGACTACTTCATGAAGCTACTGCACGCCATAGAATTGCGTAACCCGGAATGCCATGATTACTTACTACGCACATGGTTACCGTTTTCATCATCATGGGCGACGCATAGATTGCGAAAGTTGTGTACCTTCGGTTGTTTCACTACCAACAGGGTAGAAAACGAGAACCAGCAGCTTAAGCGGCAACTTAGTGAACGGTCTTCCGTACATCAGCTTTTTACCGTGGTTCTTGATCGTGCGCATCGTGTGATAAAAGAGAGAGGGGGACTAAGTTGGCGAGATGCCAGCTGAGCCCCTATGTTCCTCCGGTAAACGTTTGCCGGCTCGCAGGCGTACTGGTACACTTGACGCCGTACGCGCGGGAGCAGGTGTGAGGCACCTGTCAGCGGAGGACATAGTCGGATGCCTTTCGGAGGGTATTGAAGTTGCGGTAGAGTGCAGGCGGCGTGTGGGTAACCGTACTTTTTGGTAGATTGTGGCGGTTGCGACTGTGAGTTCCATAATCACTGGCGAATGCCGTGTGCACGCATGTGCTACGTGGCTTGTGATCAGGGTGCGGATTTGGCGGTTTTGGTTCGTCGTTGTCGGTGGTGCATACCTGATTCTCCGGAACCGGTAGCTGCCATTGAATTCACGGAGGCAACGGAGTTAGGCGCGTCGGAATCGGCGAGCACCTCGCAAGCATTGATTTTGGACCGAGCGACGAAATTGCGTACGGCGAAGGAGGTGTTAGCGGGATTGAAGACACACATATGCACCATGTCCGCCACTAAATTTCAGGGTATGATAAGCTCACTGAGGCGTTTCTGCGAGGTGTTAATGCATGAAACGGATGTGCAACGTTTTTGCAAAACCAGACACTGCGGTATCTCGTTACCTTTGGATAACGATGACAGTATTTCGTCGTTGGTTGTTAAATGGGGGACGTCCTCCGTGGCTTCTTGTCTTCCTGTTAAGGTGATTGTGCCCGTCATCGTGGCGACCGATAACGGCTGCTGCTCCAAAACAACTTCCCGAAGGCTAAAATCCCCTTTGGTACTCTGACGGACGGAGGTGTCACTGACGGATATGTTGCCGCGCGGTGCACTTTTCCGAACGGTGAAGACCAAAACCTCCAGCGTCTACAAGTGCGATTCCTTTAAGTCCACTGCTTCATCTGCACCGGGGGTGCTTGAGGCAGACAAATGCGCCATATGCCTGCGATCGGAGGACACACAGGGACACAGTGACACTGTGGATCGGGTGATGTTTGACCACTGCGATCACTGGTTTCACCAAACTTGTAGTAATTACGATGGTGGCGAACGTTTCAAATGCTTGTTCTGTATGGATTGGCGGCAAAGCGAAGGCTTGCAGATATGGTGTGGGAAACGCAGGTAAGTTCCACACAACGGATAACGATGCCATGCTTTCGAAGTGCACCTGCTTAATCCTTGGACCCATATCCTTAACAAATACAGTTGCAATAACTCATACAAGGATATCTGTGCGTAACACGTGGTAAGTGGCTGCATGACTGCGTTTTCTGGTGTTCCACCGCTCTCATCAAGCGGGCTGTTTGTGATGCATACCGCGGGCCATTAACACACCACCGCTGTGCTCCGCTGCTGCTTGGTGCACATGCACAACGCTGTCGTTTGTGTGCCCTTTACCGCCGTCGCTCCCTTCTTTGGCTATTCCTGAAGTTCAGTTACGTATATGTACCGCTACCGCGTGCTTTCCATTTCACAGGGTTTCAATGTGCCACCTGCTCTCTGGAATCCGTAAACATGCAGGCATCCACCTCCTCATAACCGGTTTATATTTGTAACCATGACTGCAACTCATAATTAAGTGTAGCTACACATACCCCTTTTAGCCACATGCATATATATGCACCTAGAAATCCAGATGTCGGCGCACATACATGTGGAGACTTGCATATATCTTAATTCAATAAAAACGCAAAATTAAGTCACGCACATGGTACGCATTTAAATATTTATATAAAAAATATATATATATTTATACATGTATATATATACACATATATATCTATGTTTAAACCGTGAGAAAACATAGGTCAAACGACTAATAACAAACATGTGCATATATTCGTATATATATGCATATGTATACATATAAATTTACGCTTATTTGGATTTAGATGCATATACATATTCCGTTCCACAGCTTTACATACAACTGTACACATGCGTATAAGCATATATACATAACATCATATATATATATACACATGTACAGCTACTTACATGCTGGAATGCTTTCGCGTTACCATTTGCCCATCACTGTGGAGAGCCGCAGGACGCCGGTACCTATATATATATATATATATATATATATATATATATATATAGTATATGTACCCCTTGCTGAGGCTGCTGTTGCATTCATAATGCTTCTTTACCGCACTTGGGCTTAACCAACTTACACTTAAATTAGGTCCTTTTAATGTGGATAAAATTCATTACCTGTTATTTGGTTTGTTCTGCGTACTTGATAATCTTCTCCTTACTTGCACACGTCGTTCACGCAAATTGTGGTAAACATGCGTAATTTTATCGCGTGGTACTTTTTAAATTACTTTCGGACATTTTGTACTTAGCAAGGATTCACTTGTAACCCATTTCTTCTATATGCTTACTTAGCGAGTATTTATGTCGTCATATGCATTTACTTTAATCGATATCGGCATTTCGAATGATTGGCTGTTGTTTGACATCCCATGTTTGGCTGCGCTTGATGTGCATGTTGACAAGGTGCCTACCTGTCTATTACCCACTACCTCTTCCATACTGGCTTCAGGAGACAGTTGGTCGTTGCTGGAGGGGACGGTGTGCACGGTAGCTGTGGTCGTGTTAGGCTCGAAGGGTGGTTCCATGCACTCAGTGTGGAACGGAC
>OX104063.1:89494273-89570996 GCA_944474145.2 Dicrocoelium dendriticum
ATTAATCTCATTCAAAGGTATAAGAAAAATTGAATTTAACCATATACTCAGCACGCTGAGTGTTGCGTGTTCTATTTTATGTACATCGGTTTAAATTTACTGCCTTGGTTTGGTGAAAATACTTCAGTTACCAACCAGAGAGCCAAAAGTAGTGACGAGGAAACACGTTCTGGACGGTCCATAAATATTTAGCAAATCAGCCACAGTGCTTTGTGATTTTTTGCTCACCCATACTTTGTCCGTTACAACAATGCACTTCTCCCCTGCCGCGTTATCCACCCCATTACCAATAAACCACGTCAAAGTCCAAATACAGTAGAAGATACATACTTATTTGAATATAAGACTTAGCGTCTATCGCTCCATTGACAGAAAGCGTTCCGTTACACACAGCTCATGGGGTTAGTGCCCTTTGTCTTTCCGAGTATAATTTGGACTTTATTCGAGTATAATTAGCATTATTGTATCAAGGGATTCCTTAACATAAATTTACCTGGGATGCTGAAGACCAAATTCAGGAGTGGTGCAAACAACAATTCCAGCCATTTGACATGATGTGAAGGACGTTCTTACCTATTTCATATATATAAATATTTTTACCAGGATTTAGCACGTAAGTGATATGCTGTCCCTTGGCCATCCAATAATTGTAGTAGCAACATTCCGTTGTGCTCGAGGCAATAAAACGTTGAGGTGCAAATAATGTTAAGAGGTTGTCCCTTCCATACCAACGTCGACTAAAACTTAGTTATTACCGTCAACCGGGGATCGTGCAATGGAACATCAGATCTTTCAATACTCCTGACAAGCCCGCCAGCAACTAATGCAACGGGCAAACCACTTCCCTGGTTGGCATGATTTAAAGTTGGCCATGCAGTACGACCGGCTAGGATGTCAATGAGGTGTTTTCTCCATCTGTGAGTTGCAGCCATGGAGATCCTTTTCAGCGTAATTATCAGTACATTCAGTTTAACGCTAGTTGAAACACAACGTACTGAAACATGCAAGCGTATCTGAGAGGTGCCTTTCTGTAAATCTCACTCAGTCCTACGGCCAAAACGATCTTCGTCCCAATTCCAAGTGTCCTTGTTAGAAAACATAAAATAACACCCGTGGGCAAAACTAGCTGCTGTCGTCACCTACATATAACGGAATTGCAGTCGCTTGTTAATAAGGTAATGAGGCAGGAGTATGTCAGTCTGGGAACCAGATGACATCAGTGTTTTTGAAGGATCAAATTATGAAATGCAAAACACATAAAGGGCTGGGAGATACAGCGTCAAACGGTGTGACAAATTGTATGAATCAAAACTGACTACAGGTTCTTAGTTTATCAGATAATTGTAAATCTTCCCGATTTCTTCAAAAGCGCCTAACTTGAGGAACACCATTAATATGAAAAGTAAAAGCTCGCGTGTTAAGGTAAATAGCATGATTTATCAGATTCTGTAAAACCGACCGCTAGTTACATTTGTCTACCGTGTCGGTCATAAGGTGGGGTTGCACCTGGGTAGGTGCAGGGTCTAGGGGAAGCGGAATCGTGAGTGCTTCGAGTGGAAGATGCATCTGTACGTGTAAGTAGCCGTACGGATTCATCAGGTGAAGTTGAGGTTGGTTGTTCGCGACCTTGAAATGCGCGCTAAATGCCGTCGCTGGTTAACTACTCTGGTATAGGCTAAAGTGCTTCGAACTTCGCTAAAGAACCTTGAGGGTACCTGTGCTGGGAGTTTATAGAGTACGACGCACTACATCCGTGCGAAGGAAAACGTGAGTTCAGATTGAGAGCCGCTGTGAGTTTCCACATCCCACGAGGATGAATCGGACGTAGCGAAAGCATATACTGAAAAAGGAGGACACGAAATTAGACGGTAGCATACGCAGTGCTAGGGGAAGCAATATTAACTATCCTTGTTGCCTATGTGTTACACAGCAGATCAGATTGATTGATACGCGTTGCAGGTCCGCTTTGAGATAACTGTGGATACCTAGGTGCACAGGTAGCGGTTTGTTTCCAGTCAGGGTGGTAGGCTGCACAGTACGAGGACTCAATCTGTCTATAGATGTGTTTGACTAAACTATTAGCTGCATTATTGTTGCCCTAAAGGACTACCTGTGGAGTTTTCATCCACCTGGTTTTATCCGTGCTCGGAGAGACATCTCTCGGAGTACGGTGGTAAATCCCGCATATTAAACAACTATCCGCAAGATGACATGAGGTTTACTATATTTAAAGTTGGCACAGTATTATTGACTGATGTCACCTGGAAAAGGTGGCTCCTCAGGGGGCTGCAGTAATTGAAATTTGTTGGTTGGATCATGATCCGTATTTGGAGTGAGCCTGGGTTGTTCACCCATGGCGGGCACATGTTCTGTGGTTTCTCTAAACAAATATGTTAGCACGTTTAGTCTGATGACACTGCAGCTCTAGGCTACTCAACAATTGGCAGAGAGAACGTATTGGTGTTTACAATGTTTGTGGGTGTAGCAGCTGGAGGCGGTAGATGAATTGGGCGATAGAATTGAGATCTGCTAATACTTGCGGGGTACTGGTTAAAGGGCTGCCCGAAGTTTCCAGCAGGGATGTAGCGAGAAGTTGTACTTATAATAGGAGGTTGCTCTCTGACGTTAAATGAACTATTTTTCCAGCTGGTTTATTGAGTGTTTGTCGTAGAACATCGCAATCGCACGGGATCACTGCTCTGGTTTCTAACGGTCTCATGACTCCTCTGGGAAAATACAGCGTTGCCGTTAAGGGACTCTGTAGCTTTGTTTCGGTTTCGACTTGCTCCCAGTTTAAATTGTTGTTCAGACACGATTTCGTGTTTAGGGGTCCTAACTTCATCTGCATTGTCATCTTGCCGGTAAACAGTGAGGGGCACATTAGCTGCCGTTTGAATACTAGAAGGTACTTCGCTGTTTCCTGGGGTCGCTGAGCCGTTAACGTCATATGTTAAAGTGCCCAGATTATGTGTTTGTCTGAGGATATCTATAGCCGGTAGATTTACAAGATTTCTCCAAAGCTAAATTCGAGGTCGAATTTATAGAGCAATCTGAACTCTGAACTTTAGAACCACACTGGCACGAGGACAAATCTAAATCCACAGTAGGTTGGACTTTGGCTTCTATATGTTTGGTGACCAACAATATTACAGGATGAAGCTTTGTCATCGGATTGTACCTGCTTTACGCTAATTTCCTTCTGAAGGAGCGTTTAATCAAGTTTGATCATGATCCGCTTGAAATCAGTGTTGGTAGCGGAGTTGGTGAGAAGTTTAATACCCCTCTTGTGAAATAACTGGGCATAGGTTTCTTCTGTAAACTTTAATAGGATTGCACACGCGTACTTAGGGTTTGCTTTTCTTAGGCGTATAAAGTGAGAGTTTGTTTCACTCATGCTACTCACATTGAGCAAGACACGCTTCACAGTTTCCAGGTGGATTTTGCCTGGTATATTAAAGATAACAACAATTCTGGCTCGATTTATCCTTTCACGAATTTCTGTGGTGGCGATGAGAAGATCGACGCTGCTGCTTACAAGTGATTTGCATTCGGTTTATCAGGCACATTCACTAAGTGTGATATGGCTGTCAGTTTATCCAGTATCTGACTGACCACTTTGAGCTTTTCGGTTACTGCGGTTACCCCAATTTCTAGATTGTGAATTTTGTGGCCATTTAAGATATCAGGAGTGGAGCAGTGCTGTTACTTTGAGCAGCCCACATTAGCCCATTCCTGTTATTTTCCATGCCATCTCCTACAATCAAATTTACATTTTGGTCAAGGGAATCGAAAAATTTCCGAACACCGAGCTCAGCAGTACTTGGTTTACAGCTGACTACTTGACGCTTGTTGTCAGTTGTTTTCAAAGAAACAGCTGGTTTTCTCGTAATCATAAAGAAAGAAATCAGATGACAAAGCTAACCTTGAAGATCAGTTATAAAAACTTAGAAAGATGTAAGAAAATATCCTGAGTTACAGGACAGGGATGGAGCCAAATGTGGTGCCACTCTGACGAAGAAATAATACGAGAGACAAAATACAACCGATGGAATCCCTGTTTGTTACAACGAAACGCTAACACAAATGCCGAAACTCACCGGTTTCAATTTTATACCGTCCGATTTCCTCGTTTATTTTGTTTGGTCAGTTGCTTTAGCGCCAAGTCCGGTGGCAGTCGTTGAGGTGAGCGTAGTGCGACTCGTTGAGGTCAGGGTAAGACGGTCAGACACGATGATCTGGCAAATGTTGGTCCGGCTCACCTTCCACAGTGCTTGTTAGACAGGTGATCGTTTCGCAGGACACATCTTGGGTCCAGCCACCAGTCCCATGTGGAAGGCTCGATGGGTCACTGATGGGTAAATACTTCACGCGCAGACTTGCGCGTCGTTATCGACCGGATTGCGTTGACGCGAGATTACGGTGGATGTCGAATGAAGTCCAAAGCGGGTTGCAGGCAGCGTCGCGGTAAACGTAGAAGAAGTGGTGGTTTTCTCTAATATCTGCCTTGTAGAGCAGCGGATTTACACGAATGTAGGCTTGCTGAAGAGCCCTCAGCGTGGTCTAGCAGATGAGACGAGAAATAGCCTTGTAGCACTCAGTAAGGATCAAGTTTGTTAGCTGTGCACGCTCAGGGAAAGCGTCAAAAGAGCAAATGGATAAGGAATAGTGAACTGTTGGTCTTAGATCCAATTGATTGGTAGCTCTGGATAGTACTCCTTCAACTTAATCGAATGAGCATAAAAGCTGACTGTGAGACATTATTTCCGTACATCGACGGTGACAGAGCAAGATTTGTGCGATCAACACGCCACAAAAATCATGGTCAAGACGACGATTCGGCCAACTTGCTTTCGAAGAGCGTACGCACAAATTGCAGCTGCTCGTGTGAACGCAAGTAGATGCACCATGTTTGCGCCAGTCTTGGTACTAGTGACTGTTTTCATGCGGAACATCAACTGTGAAGAAATCACATTCGAAGCCGTTGATAGTCGATCCTCTTAACCATGTTTCGTTCACTGGTTCTTCACCCTCACTATTGCGCCATGAGTGATGAAAAATGAACAATGATATATTACAGGTAAAAAAGCGATTGCTTTCCAAGTCCCGTAGGACTGTGGAAGTGAATGTAAACATAAGTGTAAATCGTCAGTTTAAGCATCCAGCGATTCAGGTGCCCCTTATTCATATAAACATTGTGGAATGGGTACTGAATCGTTACTGTAGAGTACTATAGGAAGTAATATGGGGAAAGTATGTCTTGAGAACAAAAGAAACGATAACGCTTACTCGTGCGCCGCTTTCTTGGACTGAGGTAATTGATGAGTGCAGTTGTAATATATCCGAAACTATATTCCACAACAGCAGTGTGTAAGTAGTGAAACACAGAAGCTGGGAATGAGCACTGCTTTTCGCGTTTGTTTGACGCAAACATCTTTGATTATATAGTGTAATGTAAGTGGATAAGCGAGTCATCCAGACGTCTTTTGAATACCGCTAGCGTGGGGGAAGAAACAACATATGTGGGAAGAGCGTCCCAGTGTTGGCACACACGAAGGGAAAAGAAATTCCGGCGGCATTCCAACCGGCTGTATTGTGTGGCCAGCTTTAGCTGGTGTCCTCTGATTGTTGTATTACGACTGAACTTTAGCAGTTGACGACAAGAATGGTTTGGCGAGTCACTTTTGTGAAATCTTTATTCGACAGGGGTTGCCCAGCCCTCTGCGGTTGGCCTATCGCACACGCCATAGGATAGACGGCGCGCACTCAGCGTAAGCAAGAAAGGGCACGCGCTAGGCTGTTTCATCAACACCTGTTCTGCGGTTGGCTAACGCCGCCGTAGAGAATCCCAGGGGGCTTTAGAGAAACAAGGTTTCTAGGGAGGTACAGGACGCATGTTGTGAAGTGGGTTGCCATAACAACAGTAACAATATTCATCCAAAATTTTTCTGAGTTTGTCTCCACGCCTTAATCTCTCCTGTGCGTTTATTTAGTTCAGAGTAATCGCACGAGCTGCGGATAATTTCATCCAACGCATGCAGCGTTATGTGTACAAGGTTGAGCTAGTATTTATGGAAGAAAGGACAGAGAAAGAGTGATGGCACAAAGGGTCATGATGAAGACCCCTATTGAGACTCTGATGACCTGGGTTGCGGAACGGTTTGTTTTGTGTTGTCAGCAGGTTGTCATGTTACGTGTTGGAATGTTGCGCGAAGTTGCCCAATATTATACCCGAGATGCTTGTCAATTACTACTACTACTACTACTACTACTACTACTACTACTACTACTACTAATACTGATAATACGACCACTACTACTACTACTGGATGGATCGAATCTTTCGAATGCCCTCCGTAACAAACCGGCGTTTTCGTTTGCTCTCTTCGTAGTTGCCTCTGACTCTTTTGAACGGTTAAGGTCACACTGAATGCGCACACCAAGTTCGCATTCTTGGAAACTGGTTTGCAATACATGTGACCCAAGCCTATACACGCGTTCATGTCTATGGTGCAATTGAACAGCGTGACATTTTTATACATTGAACGGTAGGCTATCCAAAACAGACCAGATTGAAATCTTCAAGGTATCACGGGCAATGCTGCTTTTCAACACAGCAAATATTCCCATTATAATCAAATGAATCAAGGCCAGAAAACAGTTCAGGGTTAAGATATCTTTTCGGTAAAATCTCGTCAGACCCAAACTTTTACATGACACGGAGTATGTGGGGTAAGCGTCAAATCGGGCTGGGATTGATTTCTAAGGTGTTTGAAAGGTCAAGATCGATGACTAAAGGTGGCTACAGATGGTAGGAAAAGTGCATCAAAGGAAATTAATACAAGCTTCAGGGCCTAAAGTAAATAGCTAAGGTCACAAAGGGTAGTTAAGTAACCATGTCAGTCGGCCAAGGTAGTAGTATCGGCTGTATGAATCGTTTGTGTACGCATAATTCCGGCTTCAGATGATGGATGTAAATAGCCTCGGCGATAGACAAGATTTGCTTTCGGAAGCCTTGTGATAAGCGTTCAGGTAGTGAATAGATGACTTTAAAGTCATTCTCCGATGCAGTATGGCCACTTTCGAGGAGGTGCGACATGATTGAGCTGTCTGAGGCCCTCATTTCGCCTTTGTAAAACCACGCCAGGATGTGCTCGCGAATCCTCTGGGATAGACGTCTCGTTGTGCGACCCACGTATCGTGCACCACAAGAGCACGAGTACTGATAAACGAGCATTGAACGGGTCAACGATGGCAGACTATCTTTCAAGGGTTTTGCAAGCAATGGTTTGTTGTGGTAAACAATTCTTAAGCCGGCTGCGAAATAAGTTTTCTCAACAGCATCTTTCAAACGACGAGACAGGATATCAGCTGCAGTGTCGCCCTTAAATGGTAAATGTATGAACAGCTCTTTCTTGGGAGCAATGCTTCTACGTGGCTTTTGCTTGCGTTCTTTCATATGCTTCATGATACACTTATCGGGATAACCATTCTCACGAAGGGCGTCGCTGATTCTCTGTAGCTCTTCGTTGACGGTATCCGGAGTGCAAATACTGCGCGCCCTGAAGGCAAGAGATCGGATTAAACTCCTCTTGTGCTGTAAAGGCACCGCGCTGTGAAAGTTAGTGTACTGTCCAGTCCACGTATGCTTTCTGTGTACCCTTCTGCTACATGAGCCGTCCGAATTGCGGATGACTTCTACATCCAAGAAAGGTAAACGGTTTTTATTTTCGTGCTCACAGGTGAAGCGTAGATTATTATGTGCATCATTAAAGGCCTTCAGCAACTGTTCTGCATGCTTTTCGGATTCGCAAAGCACAAAGGTGTCATCGACGTACCGTATGTACATTTCAGTTCCACAGATGTGCTTCCTGAGTGGACCATGTTCTAATTTCGCCATAAAGATATCAGCCAACAACGGCCCCAAAGGAGATCCCATGGCCACTCCATCAATTTGACGGTACATCTCACCATTGAACATGAATTGAACATTTAACTTGCAGCGAAATAGTATCTCCTTTAGCAGATCCTCCGGAAAGTTAGCGTATATTGGTAGTTGCCGGGTTAACTCGCACACGTACTCCACCGTTTCGAGCAGGGGAATGTTTGTAAACTTCGACTGGGCATCAAAAGATATCATCCTTTTGTTAGTAAAGTTGAGTTCAGATATCTTCTCAATGAATTCGAAGGAGTCTCTCACGCAGTAAGTGCAGACCTTATTCCGTAACGGTTGCAGCTTATTCATCATCCATTGGGCCAACAAATGCTGGGGAGAACCCGCCATGTCCAAGATTGGACGTATTGGGGTGCCTTCCTTGTGAACTTTAGAAATACCATATAATCTCGGAAGGTGTCCATTTGAAGGCTTCAACTTTTCGTATTCACTCTTTGTGATCAGTTTGGCTTGCATCATTCGCTTGAGGCAGCTGGCCAACTGTTTCTCTAACTCCCCTGTGTTGTCCTTTCCGGCCATAAGCTTCTGGAACTTACGTTCGTCACTGAGGATATGTTGCATTTTACAGATATAATCCACCCTATCTAATAACACTATGCCGGATCCTTTGTCTGGTCTAGAGATAATTAATTCGTTGTTTAACCGTAACTCTTTAATTGCCTGAATTTGCTCCCTTGAAATAATACCATTACTAGATGGTTTAGCCTTAATATATTCATGACAGCTATTTACTAGACTAGATTTTAGGTTCTCAACGTCACTAGAAGAGGTTGGAAACAGGTCTCTAGTCTGTACCATTAGGCTTTCAAACTGCATTTCTAAAGCTGCCTGATCCATTTTCTTACATGGAATGCAAAACTTAGGGCCGAATGATAACACTTCCAGCTGTGTTGGGCTTAGTACTACACTGGAAAGGTTGAACACATACCGTCCCGGGTTATTCGGAAAGGTCAATTGTGGGACTTCGTTGTTAAGCGTACTAAGTAATTTCCTTCGCTTTCTTGCTCCCATTTTCAGCTTAACTAATTCCACATATTCCTCAAAAGGCCGTCGCAGATCCTCAGACAAGCCTGACACCGATGGAAACCTTTGCGAAATGAATCTCTCCAGCTCCGACATTTTAACGCGGATAGTGTCCACATAATATATATGCTGAGTAGAGTCACATGGCCACTGCGACCCAGTGATGTGCTTGTAATTATTCCCTCTTCCATGAGTTCTTCGTTGGTGAGCATAAGATCAAATATCGACGGCTTTTTGGCCGTTCGGAACCTGGTGGGAAAGGTCACGTGGTTGTACAGAGGGTAGCTGGAAATTACCGCTTGTAAACAGGCTTTAACCTGCATGTTATCGGTCGCCGCTATCTTCAGATCCTGCACATTAAAGTCATCTGCGATGAGAATATGACTGTATGTCTTGATCACAGCAATCTAAAAAATGTGATTTAGTTTGCAGTCTATTTCACACGTAGAGTTTGGTGGATGATAAAGCACAGCTATAAAACATGTGTCTTTGTTCCGTAACCATAACTGGCACCAAAGCGTATCTGGGGCACGGATCTTTGAATGCTTGATAAATTCACATTGGAGGTTAGGCTTGTAATACAGAATTACGCCACCAACTCTTCCAGCTCTTTCATTCAGAAATGTACCAGAATACTAACAAAAGCAGCGACGTGGCACATATCGGTTTAATAAAGAACGGACGAAATCAACTTTGTTCAGAATTAGTACACCACATGAGCACAGTCGCCAGTGGACTTCGGTATGTAGCGGGCCAGCCTGACCCAGCCGACAGACGTGTGCACGGGCTGAGACAGCTGACGATAAACGTGTAACCTAAACCCGAAGAAGTGAGATCTAACGAGAATTCTTTCTCGGCACGAGTTATCACATAGTAATAGCGTCCTTAGGAAAACTGTCAGCATGACTGTGATTTTGTGTGGTAACTGCCGCAGTGTTCTGACGACAGTGTCGGGAGTGAAGCTCAGTTGGTTCAACGTGGATAGGCAACAAAGTCCTGAAGACGAATCGGTTGTTAGTCGCGCAGTTTAAGTTCCCGTAACGTGATTGTATGTAACTAAATGAATAAATAACTTCTGTATTCTCGGACAATGCGGGACACTCTTATGTAGGCATGATCATGTTAAAGATACAGCTAAATGTCGGGGAAGGTATAAGCAATGTTGGAAGTTGGCCATGCACATTGGAGCTGTGAGTTCATTTATGTATGTGGGAAAGCATATGTTTCTCTGTTATTCGACTTTGAATATGTGCCACTACAATTGCTTGTAAAAAGCATTATGCATTGTCTCTTGTCTCAGCGCATGTGGATGAGGAGGGACATAGCTTCAATTGGGACAAAACAGAGATTTTAGCTCAAACAACAACACCGAAAGGTATAGAGTTCCTAGAAGCATGGTACTCCTCTAATAATTCGATCAACATGCGCATCGACATCGACCCGGTGTACCTTCAACTCAGAAAGAAAGATCTCCGGCGAATCGCAGGACGTGGTTCAGCCGTGAAAGCAAATGGGCAGAGATCACGTGGCGCAAATCGAAATCGCCATCTTTAAAACTCACCTGCCCGTGGATGACGGACTGACAGTTCAATAAGCAGCATTATACACTGCATATTACCGCACTGAAGATGCCACCTCGCATGGTGGTGAAACGTACGCGATCTCTTAACCAAGCTCGGAAAAACGATCAACAGGTGAGCAACCAAGCCGGGCTACCAGTGTTCCAAAATATTTCGAATCAGTTAGTGGTTTTCTCCGGATCGTATTTTCTCGTGCCGAGCCATAAATCGCGGTAGCAAGTACATAGGTCGAACTGAGAGAAGGCTGTCAGCGAGGATTGCAGTGCATGTTCCGCGAAGCATGATTGCTAAGGGTCCGAAGCTACCGACTGGCTCTATCGCCCACCTCATACTTGACTGCCTTAAATGTCAAAACCCACGTGGCGATTTCAGGGTAGTTAGCAAATAAACTAATCCCCGCTTACTACAGTTTGCGGAGGCGGCAACAATTCGGCAATTAAATCCAAATTTGTGTAAGCAGACAGATTTCGTGACCACGCTAGCCCTTCCCTGGTGAGGCTAGTGATTGCGTTTTCCTCGGAACGCGTCACGTGAGCCTAAGGACCTTCGATCGCTTTGAATTCACTGCTCTTAACATCGTACTCTTTTCCATAAACTGTATATAAACAGGTGACGAGAATTCGCGATATTGCTGATTTCAGTAAATTCTGTTAAAATGTTGTTACTTCTTGCTTCATTGAAATTCGTGAAGGGAAATGCCTGCATGATTCAGGTATGCTGTAATTATTTGTTTTGAAGACCTTTTTTGTAGGCAGACAATGGCTGCTCCAATCCCCTAGATAAGAGTATGCAGATCCAACTGACCAATGTTAGTAGACCAGGAAGGGATAAGAATGTTGGAGGTCTGATATGATACACGGTTGTCTTCGTAGCTACATTCGGTAGCAGACCAACAGGCGAAGTGGGATACTTGGTAAGTTCCTGTCGATATCTCCAGAGCTCAAGGAAGGGAAAAGAAAAGAAAATGAGAGCGCAGGGAAATTTTCACAAATTTCGCAGTGCCCAACTTTTTCCGAAACGGGCAGTTTGCCTCGTCTGGATTCACCGTTGAGTGAACAGCAAGTTGCGCGTAATCTAGTTCCGTGACCGTAAGATGAAAGCGTATTTGAGAGGTGCCTTTCCGTAAATCTCACCCCACCCTACGGCCAAAACGATCTTTGTCCCCATTCCAAGTGTCCTTGTTAGAAAACATAAAATAACACCCGGGGGCAAAACTAGCTGTTGTCGTCCCTTCCATGTTACGGAATTGCAATCGCTTGTTAGTAAGTTAATGAGGCACGATTCTGCCAGTATGGGAACCAAATGACATGTGTTTTGGAAGGATCGAATTATTAAATATAAAAATCATAATGGGCCGGGATATAGAGCGTCAAACGGTATGACACAGTGTATGAATCAAAACAGGCTACAAGTTTTTAGTTTATCACATAAGTTTGAACGTGCCCGATTTCTTCAAAAGTGTCTGTCCTTGAGGAACACGATAAATATGAAAAATAAAAAGCTCCGTGTTGTGGTAAATAGCAAGGTTTATCAAATTCTGCAAGATCAACCGCTAGTTACCTTTGTCTACCGTGTCCGTCAGGAGGTGGGGTTGCACCTGGGTAGGTGCAGGGTTGAGGGGAACAGAGGAATCCTCAGTGCTTTGGGCGGAAGATGCCTCTGCGCGTGTGAGTAACTGTGCGGATGCATCAGATGATGTTGGAGTTGGGTGTTCGTGACCTTGAAACGCTCAGTAAATACCGTTGTTCGTTAAGCATTCTGATATAGGATAAAGTGCTTCGAAGTTCGCTGAATAATCTTGAGGGTACCTGAGTTGGGAGTTTAAAGTGTACGACACACTACATCCGTGCGAACGAAAAAGTGAGTTCCTAAACGTGAGTTCCTAATTTTACCTCATGCTTAAGAATTACTGTTATGTTTCAGATTACCTCACACTGTCTTAACAATCACATTAATCTCCTAAACGAAATCGCAAACTTGTCGGTTCTCCACATTGCTCGCAGTGACACGATTACACTATAAATACCGTATCAGGTGTGGCCAGATAGGCAAGCGATCAAGAATAGCAACCGTACAGCCGATCCGTAAGCCTCCAAATCTTCCGTTCCAACAGCCTGCAAGCGTTGCAGCCTCAACACAATCAACCAAACCGCTTCTTATTACTACTCACTTAGATGTTATCTCGCTCGCGTAGAAGTGAAATCGACTTACGACAGATTAGCAGCATGACCAAGCACCTATTATGTCTCCGATTTGGGCGATCACCAACTACACTATACAAATGTGCGGGTACACCGACTGTGATCAATACACGGGCGACCGACCGACCGAGAGAATCGTACAGCGAACCCGCAAGCCTCCTAACAGCCTACAGGTATTTTTAAACAAGATGAGATTCGTTCCAAAATAGGCTCTTGTTTAACACTACCGGCACCTTCTGTGCGACATCAATGCGCGCCTGAACGAAAGCCGAGGCGTTCTCTATGCACTCAATTAATCCAAACGACAAGACCTCAAGTGTCCATACGACTGCCCGCGCGCACAGCGTCACAATTGTTACTCATCCCTTTAGTGTGGCTGCAGACTGCACCCCAAAGTGGACCATGTGATACACAGCGATCATGTGGTCCAAACCACACCAGAACTTTACTCGGCTCCGGATGCGGATGAACCGGTAAACTAACAACTGAAGCGATCCATAGTACTGGTTCACCAGCCGATTCCTTATCTTACCATCGTTTAACAGCCTGGCGATGTGTACAATGGTCTCGTACTGAGCAATTGTGGCAGCTCGTAATACACAGCGCACCAGCTGAGGCGGAATGAGCAACGCGTGCAAGTGCGGTTGGCCTATCGCATACGCCATGGGATAGGCGGTGCGCACTCAAGGTAGGCAAGAAGGGGCACGCGCTAGGCTGTTTTATCGACACCTGCTCTGCAGTTGGCTAACGCCGCCGTAGAGAATTCCAGGGTGCTTTGGAGAAACGAGGTTATTATGGGGCACAGGACGCATGTTATAAAGTGGGTTGCCCTAACAAGAATAACTATATTCATCCAACATTTTTCTGAGTTTGTCTCTGCGCCCTAATCTCTCCTGTGGGGGTATTTAGTTCAGAGCAATCGTACAAGCTGCTGAGAACTTCCTCCAGCGCACGCAGCGTCATGTGTACACAGACGATCTAGTACCCATGGAAGAAAGAGCAGAGAAAGTGTGAAGTCAAAAAGAGGTCATGAAGAAGAGCGCGTTGAGACTCTGATGCCCTGGGTTGCGTAAAGGTTTGTTTTGTGTTGCCAGCAGGTTGTCATGTTAAGCTTTGGAATGTTGAGCAAAGTTGCCCATTATTATACCCGAGATGCATGTCAATTACTACCTTGATTGGTGGCCATTCAGGATTTGCACAAGTACTAGCAGGTATTCTGCGCAACCACTTGATTGTTCCCGGAGCAGCAGCTGTGAAACGAATCATAGAAAAGTGTCGGATATGAGAAGGACAGTTAGCACCTACTGGACGACAGATGATGGCCTCATTGCATCTCAAGAACTGCTTCATACACTTTGGCAGATGAATATTTGCCCACAATATTCCCAATAAACAAGGATTCATGTCGGGTAAAAAAGCAGTTGCTTGACAAGTCCCGCAGGATGGTGGGGGTAATACTGCAATTATCAAAAGATGGGTGAGTTGTCTGTTTGAGCGTTTATCTAGCAGATTAGCTGCTGAATAATAGTAGTGTAAGTGGGAATGGTATATGAACGACGTGGCAACATGGGGACAGCTATAATTGATGTATTATATGTGAAAAGTAAAAACAAGAATACTCACTTCTGTTCCGCATTCTCAGGCTTACGTATCATGCTAATCCAGTTTGGTGGGATAATTAATATATTCCAAAATTTGCATAGTTTAGCCAACAAAGTAATGGGGGCCAATGGTAAGATTCAATCGTATTTCGAATACATCCAAAGTGGGGAGCACCAACTAAGTTTGGGAGAGATTTCCATGGTTGGCAAACCCGAAGAGAAAAAGTAATTCCGCCGGCGTTCCAGGCGGCAAAAATGTGCACACAATTTCAGAAAGTTACCTCTGAGATAGGTGTTATGGCTGAGTTTCAGCATGTGAAAGCATACGTGATTACGGTCACTTAATATTTGGTAGACTACTGTGAGATGGCCGCACAGCCTTCGTTAGCGTCCACTGGAAACTCAAGGTGACTTCAGCCTTTGATGTTAGGACAGATTTCGTAGGACCTTGACGTTCTTTGTGGCCCTGCGTTGAGGTTTCTCTAGTACTTCTAAGTCGGGCCATAACCAAGATTGTCAAGCTTGGATTGCCTATTCAACGTGAGGGCGCACGTAATAATTGTACAGTATGGGGAAGATGGATGGATCGAATCTTTCGAATGCTCTCCGCGGCACTCCGATGTTCTGGTTTGCTCTCTTTGCAGCTGCCTTTGTTTTGAACAGTTAGTGTCCCAACTTCGCATTCTCCGAAACTGGTCTGCAATACATGTGACCCAAGCCTATACACGTAGTCATGTCTATGGCGCAATTGAACAGCGTGACCATTTTTCCACATTGAACGGCAGAGTATTCAAAACTGACCAGGTTGAAATTGTGTTGAGGTCATGCTGGAGCCTTTCGCGGTCGTTCTGTTCTTTAATCGCACACCATAACTTGAAATCATCCGCGAAGATTATGAAATCGTAAGTAATTTCCCTCGCCAGATCGTTTATGAAAATCAAGGATAGATGGGGCCCGAGCACCAAGCATTGTGGTACGCCGAACTCCACCTCAATAGCTTCAGACAGGGATTCTCGTACTCTCACTTCCAACCGACGCTCGTGCAGAAAATTGCCCATCCAACGCAGCAGTGAGTCAGCAACACCATAGAGCGTAAGTTTATGGAAAAGAATTCGGGAGTCTAAGTGATCATAGGTTTTGGAGAAGTCCAAGTAAATGACAACCATTCTTGCGGCAACATCAACTGCTTTAGTGCAGCTGTTGCGTGCATGTGACAAGTTTGTAGCGTATGAGCGCTTTTGCCGGAAGCCATGTTGCGCTGGTGCTATCATCTTGTGATGTTCCAAATACTGCATGAGTGCATCAGCGATGATAGACGCCGTGATCTTGGAAAGCACAGGAGTAGCATTATAGGACGGTGATTAGTTGGGTCGGTGCGGTTACCTTCCTTTTGAATAGGAGTGAATGCTCCATGCTTCCATGTTGTTGCAGAATGCTTCTTCTCCATACAGCGCTGATAGGATATAGCCGGAGGTACCGTTAGATCACTGGCTGCTGCCTGTAAAGCCCAAGTTCGAATATTACCGACACCAGGAGAGCTGTGGAGACGCAGGGACTACAGTTTCTTTGATACAGTTTCTGCAGTAAAAGTAATATTGGATAAAGCTGAAGGTGGGAAAATAGAAATATGCATGGCCTTTGGGCCTGTTACTCTCTGGAACGTCTGTGAGTAATGGAACCCTAAGAGATCAGCTGTTTCCGTTGCTGATCCCGTGCACCCGTTAGTCGTGATCAGTGCTGGAATTCCGCGTTGCACCTTACGATGGCCATTAGCATGCCTGTATAGCAGTTTGCGGTTCGTGCAGAATCTCTTCATTAACTCAAGCTGATGTGTCAGCTTATCCTCGAGGATCAAACTGACATAGAATCTACGTTGTGCCACACAAGCAGTTCAGGTTTCGGAATTCGGGGAGACCTTTTGAGCTATCTATGCTGCCCCTCAAGAACGTGCATTTGCTTGTTCTGCTCCTCATAAATGACTTCCTTCTCCTTTGACGATGGAAGGATTTCTGCTCAGAAGCGTGCATTATCAGTGTAGTGAACGTCCTTGTAAAAGTGTCCCAGGCGATTTCTGGGGGCATTCAGTTAAGAAAATCCAAGTTAACTCCTTAACAAGCGCGGATAACACGTTGTAGTGAGTGACCGTATAGACTTTATCCTCCTCTTCCTCAGGTTATTCCGCATAACATACATAGTTAAACAGTAGAGTCACATGGTCACTGCGACCCAGTTGTGTGCTTGTATTTATTCCCTCTACCGTGAATTCTTCTGTGCTGAGCACAAATCAAGTATCAATGGCTTGTTTGCCGTTCGAAATCTGGTGGAAATGGTCACGTGGTTGTACAGAGGGTAGCTGGAAATTACCTCTTGTAAATAGGCTTTAAACTTCATGTTATCGGGCCCCGCTATCTTCAGATCCTGCACATTAAAGTCATCTGCGATGAGAATATGACTGTATGTCTTGCTCAAAGAAACCTGAATAATGTGATTTCGTTTGGAGTCCATTTCACATATAGAGTTTGGTGGATGGTAAATCACATCTATAAGACATGTGTCTTTTTTCCGTAATTATGGCCGGCACCAAAGCTTATCTGGGGCACGGATCTCTGAATGCTTGATGAATTCACATCGGAGATTAGCCCTGTAATACAGAATTACGCCACCAACTCTTCCAGCTCTGTCATTCAGAAATGTACCCGAATTCTAACAAATGCGGAAACGTGGCATATATCGGTTTACTAAAGAAAGGAAGAAACCAAAGTTGTTCAAAATTAGTGGACTTTGGAACATAGCAGGCTAAACCTACTTAGCTGACAGATATGTGCACGGGTTGAGACAGCAGGCGATGAACGCGTAACCTGTCCCCGGTGTAGTGAGATCTAACGAGAATTCTTTCTCGGCACTTGAGTTATCACATAGTGATTGTGTCCTTAGGAAAGCTGTCAGGATGAGTGTGGTTTTGTGCGGTAACTGCCACAGTGTTCTGACGACAGTGTTACGAGTGAAGCTCAGTTGGTTCACTGTGGATAGGCAACAAAGTCCTGATGACGAATCGGTTGTTAGTTGTGCAGTTTAAATCCCCGTACCATGATTGTATGTAAATATGTAAATAAATAACTTTGGTGTTCTCGGGCAATGCGAGCCACGCTTATGTAGGCATGATCATGTTAAAGATACAGCTAAATGTCGGGGGAGGTATAAGCAATGTTGCAAGTTGGCCATGAACATTGGAGCTGTGAGTTCATAAATGTAAGTGGGAAATCATGCGTCTCTCTCTTATTCGACTTTGAATATGTGCTACTGCAATTGTGATTCCTCGAGTGGATAGTGTGCGAAGGGTTGAGTGAGGTCTGTGGTGGGGGTGTAGTTAGTTGGGTAGTCATGGGGCATTGAATTTAGTTGCAGTCGAGTCGCATCCGCTACATCGCATTGTTGTTAAACAGACATCAGTGACCTTTATAGGGAGAAGGCTTGCCAGGTATGTTGTGGTAAACATTTGTTTTGAAGGCCATTTTTGTAGGCAGGCCATGGCTCTTCCTATCACCTAGATAAGGGTATCCAGGTCCAATTGACCAATGTGAGTAGACCGGGAAGGGGTGAGTATGTTGGATGTCTGATATGATCCACGTTTGTCCTTGTAGGTTCATTCGGTCGCAGACCCACAGACAAGGTGGGATCCTTGGTAAGTTCTTGTTGATATCTTCAGATCTCAAAGAAAAGAGCAGAAAAGAAAGGAGAGCGCAGAGAAATCTGCGCAAGTTTGGCGGGGCTCAACCAGTTCCGCAAAGAAACGTTCGGCCGGTCCGCATTCACCCTAGCGTGAACAGTAACTTGCGTGCGTTATCAATTTCGGTGACAATTAGCGACCAGGGATAAGGGCGCAGAAACTCAGAAAACTTGTTGCTTAAAATTGTTACTCATCTTATGGCCACCCACTTCATAACATGCGTCCTGTGCCACTAATAATAACCTCGTTTCTCCAAAGCACCCTGGAATTCTCTACGGCGGCGTTAGCCAACCGCAGAGCAGGTGTCGATAAAACAGCCTAGCGCGTGCCCCTTCTTGCCTACCCTGAGTGCGCGCCGCCTATCCTATGGCGTATGCGACAGGCCAACCGCACATGCACGCGTTGCTAATTCCGCCTCAGCTGGTGCGCTGTGTATTACGAGCTGCCACAATTGCTCAGTACGAGACCATCGTACACATCGCCAGGCTGTTAAACGATGGTAAGATAAGGAATCGGCTGGTGAACCAGTACTATGGATCGCTTCAGTTGTTAGTTTACCGGTTCATCCGCATCCGTAGCCGAGTAAACTTCTGGTGTGGTTTGGACCACATGATTCGCTGTGTATCACATGGTCCACTTTGGGGTGCAGTCTGCAGCCACACTAAAGGGAAGAGTAACAATTGTGACGCTGTGCGCGCGGGCAGTCGTATGGACACTTGAGGTCTTGTCGTTTGGATTAATTGAGTGCATGTAGAACGCCTCGGCTTTCGTTCAGGCGCGCATTGATGTCGCACAGAAGGTGCCGGTAGTGTTAAACAAGAGCATATTTTGGAACGACTATCATCTTGTTTAAAACTATCTGTAGGCTGGTAGCATGATTGCAGGTTCGCTGTACGATTGGCTCGGTTGGTTGGTCGCCTATCTGTTTATCGCAATCGGTGTACCCGCACATTTCTATAGTGTCGACGGTTATCAGCCAATCGGAGACAATATTTGCTTTGTCATGTTGCCAATCTGACCTAAGCAGATTTCACTTCCACGCGAGCGAGGTAACAACGAATTAAGTAGTAATAGGAAGCGGATTGGCTGATGGTGTGGAGGTTGCAACGCTTGCAGGCTTTGGAAGAGATGCTTTAATATCTTACGAGTGGACTGTACGGTTGCCTTCCTTGATCGCTTGCCTATCTGGCCACACCTGATACGGTACGTATAGCGTAATCATGCAACTGCGAGCAATGTGGAGAACCGACAAGTGTGCGATTTCGTTTAGGAAATGCCTGTGATTGTTAAGGAAGTGTGAGGTATTCGGAAAAAGCACAGTAATTCGTATGCAGAAGTTAAAACCAGGATTCGTTCGCAAATGGAAATTTTGAAGCCTCTACAGCTACAAAGTTGCCATACTGTTTTGTTACAGTTGGCCGTACAATCCCTTGGAGAGTGTAGCTACGCGCTGCGGATGTAGTCGGCGCATTGTATACTAAGGTCATGTTCGCTGGGTAGGTAAGAGCATTGTTGGATCTGTAGCCATTGTTCCGGCTTGGAGAGTTCCTTTTGCGGCCATGACACGACATTAGTGAGTGTTCGTTCTTCTCCACACCTGCAAGCCACTACGGTAATCAGTTACCGCTTTAGTCCCCATCGATCTGCCGTTATTTAAAGGTCGTAAGATGCATGTCAATCCTGCTTTCCCACATGATATTTACATTGCAATTTTATGTGATTGCTAAGCTTGAAATACCAGGTAACCTTACGGTCCTGATATGACCGCCATCAAGCACTGCACACGCATTGTAAGCGTAAGAATTGGAGCAATGTTCCTCCTTCAACAATGATAAAAGTTTTCGCAGTAGTTGCCAAGTCTATAACAACATGTGTGCCGGCGTACATACTTGACTGCTTCTACGGCTGGCTGAAACATGGTCCATTTCAGGATTGTTGGGCTCGGTTGCCATTTGTAAATGATTGCAAAAGTGCTGTAGTCGCTCTCGTGGGTGGGACAAAATTGTTTCTCTGTTCTGAATTACCAGAGTCAAATGCTTGCGCCCCCAATAATTATCGGCCTTGATGATTTTTCTTGCAGGACGATGTGGCATTTATATATACGGTAGGCTTAGCAGCACTTTTAGGTGTTTCTTTGTTAATTAATACCGATTCCATGAGGATAGCGTTCCTGTCCATGGAAGTAATAGAGTGGTTCCATCTGCATTAACTATGTTTGTAATGGTGCAATTTGGAGAGCCCATAGTCAACGCATCTCAACACCTATGGGCAAATGTATGAAAGTAAAGCCTAAGTATCCTATGAATACATAGGTTCCCCATCATTTTTATAAACTTTACATAAGCCAACCCCAGTTGACACTGAAGCGGTAACCAGTTAACAAATTCGCCCATGGGTGTGCAGACAAACGAACACTCACCAATGTCGTGTCACCGCCACACGTGGAATCATATTAGTTTGTGTTTAGTCATCAGCTGTGATAGAAGTAAGCACCCATAGGACATTCGTTGTTCAGCTTCAGGTTGATCTACCTACTTCAATGGGAACAATGTCCCCGATGGTCGTCGCAATAACAATTGCACGAGATTGTCCAACCGCCTAGCAGCCATTGCTGATTCAGCTTAAGGTGTGCAGTGTCCTCGCCACGGTGAATGTCTGACCGACTGCAAATGCAGGCCTGCATGACTCCCTCAGAGCTAAGGGAATGTGGAATACCAGTTAGAAGAATGCCTGTCTACGCCACCATCGCAACCATAGTTAGGCCACGGAAATAAGCCACCACCACGTAGCGGCCAGCGATCAATAAATATAGCGCTTCATGTGATGGCTATTATGTCTGTCCGCATTGGTTACGGCGTAAGTTTCGGATCATGTGGTAGCTAGGATCTCCTCCTTAGACAGGCATCACAAGTTGCCCATTGGATGGTTTCAGTTTGGAGAGAAATCATCGGGGTTTCCTTCAGCCGCGCATCAGGGCAGCAAAGAAGGTTGTGCTCGACCCCTTTCATTAGGCTGTCTGTCGGTCATACTCAAAGATTCCAATCGATGACCCATTCGCTAACGTCCCATGAACAATGAGTGTGTCAACGACGCAATAACCGCGTCCGAAGTCTTGTGAAGTTGAATGAACAGTACACCATTTCGAAAATTTGCCACGCTGAAAGCTTCGTACGATAAGCTAACATGCTTGTAAAATGGTATAAAGCTACGCGCCGCGAGTGAGGGTATCGGGAGAAATCGCCACGCTTACTACTCTTATTTAATTTTCTTTGCGAGCCGCATATGTTTGACAATGGGCGTTTTGGTGATAACTTCCTT
The DNA here is from genome assembly GCA_944474145.2 of Dicrocoelium dendriticum. Lineage (NCBI taxonomy): Eukaryota > Metazoa > Platyhelminthes > Trematoda > Plagiorchiida > Dicrocoeliidae > Dicrocoelium > Dicrocoelium dendriticum. The sequence continues at coordinate 89,515,675 of OX104063.1, forward strand.
ACCAATAAGACAAACCGTACAGCTTTTCCGATTAGGCGGAAGATTTACTTTGAAGTTTATTGACTTTAAATGTTTCCCTTGTTTTGGATAAATGCAAATGTTCGAGCCTACCTGTCTTGAGACTGACGATCTGTATAGCCGTCCCATGGAAGTTTTGAAGAGTCTTCGGAAAATAGGGCTTCTCTTCTGCGATGATCAGTGTTACATGCTATTAATTGTTGGGTCAGTATAACTTCTTCACATCCTTCTCTTGACGATAACATATAGCCCACGCATCAGCCACCACCTCGTCAACTGGCCACCTCGCCGGTTCGCCTTACTTGATGCCACGACGGCGCGTAATACACGTCGAATAATATTCATGTTGGAGAGTATGACCAACCAACGCTATCTGTTAAATTGCAACGAACACTCGCGTGAGGTTTCGGAAGGCTTCTAGCCAAAAACCAACTGGCAAAATTCATCGTTCCATACATGCTACCAACAGATATTAGCGGCATTCCGGGAGTTAAACTCGTTCAAGGTTGTAATGTTCAAACTGAGGATTATCCATGTCTCGGATCATTTTCGCAACATTATGCACCTTAACGTGCACTAACAGCCTAATCCCCCGCTGTCTCTATATGGGGTATAACAACTAGAAACCTAAACTGGCCCTGCTGAGACTGGAAGTGACCTCTTCAGTGATGTGATCACCACAACTGATACAGCTATCACAATAGGTAAACGGATCCACCACTTTAATTGGCTGCTCCGTAATTCTTCAACAAGTGGCGTAACGGTCCAATCTTGCGACAATGCTGTTAACTTTGAAGGTAGCAAGTACATACAGGAGCCTCCAAAGCTACGCAGCAGCCTGTCAACTAGTGTTTGTATAGCCACAACATCACCCACGAGGAGAGATATGTTGTCCGCATGTTCACGGTTTTTAGTCAGTTACCCAGCAGAGCATTTACTTCGGAAAATTTTGGTATTAAAAAGGCACTCATATTTATTTTGTTCACAAAGTGAATACATGATGGGGATAAATGTAGAAAGAGGTGAAATCCACATTTCATGTGGAGCTTAGGAGACAGATTTCCGTAGGCTCTTATCTAACCGCATGAATCAAGCCAAATACATTTCAGAAGGAAGGTAGGTTTAACTGACACATACAGTGATCGGCGGTGACACAATCTGCTACGATAGAAGGATTAAAATGTGTCTTTGTGCTTAAGAAGATAGGGAGTCAATCACTTTTACGTGAAATTGATGCATTGCGCAATGCGATAGTCTCTTTATGGTTCTGCTGGGATTTTACACAGCGATCAAGACAGACCTTCAAGCATCTAACGCCAATTTGCTCTACCGACGAGATCCACAAAATTTAGCGATCCATTCTCCTGCGCTGCAAGATCGTGCGGTTACCCATACTCACAAAATGGCTGCTAAGCTATGTTTATATCGAATCAATGAGCCCAGTGAATATAAATTGAAATCTTTCGTTGCACGGGATTTAAATCGCTGTTTACACGTTGATATTAGAGAAGAGAACATTCGTAGACCATAACGTTTTTTACACTAGGTGCCGTTTAATGTCATCTATCGCATAGAACGCGTATTCCTTATCCTACCCCACAGAGAACGCGGTGATGATAGCACTGACTGCTTCAAAATAACCAATGTTGAATCCAACATTATAAGATCAATCACTTCCAGCGATACCGGATGGAGCATCATCTGCTCTCTGCATACACTGCGACTCGATGCACTTACAAACACGACAGCGTCCAGTGCTGAAGCCTAAATGCTGGTCATGTACTATAGATGAGTTTACTCATAGCACATCTGAGAGACTGACGTGCTTTTCATTTTCTCAGCAAATTCATCGCTGCGTCGAACAAAATCGAAAAAAACTGTAAAATTTGTCGACACCTAAAAGGGCGATGCCGTAAAAAACAAATAGAGGCCACCAGTTTTATTTCACCACAATTTTAAGCAAGTTTCATTTCCTTCATTGGCTCTGGTCAGTTGCGAGGGCGTAAGTTACGGAATTTTGCATCTAATCCACAACGTCGGACTATCAAATATTACCGGGCAGTAGGTGGCAAAACAACCTCTAACCTCAGTTCCAGCCACTCGTTTGGCACACGCATTGATGACACATTGGGGGCTCGCTAGAGTCCAATTGCACTGGTGCCTCCCAGCAATGGCATGTGGTTTCACCACCTGGACTCGCAGTAAAGCTAGCCGTCGACTATGGGAACAAGCTTATATTGACGAATCACGTGGTTCCATTCTAGGAGGAAACTGTATAAAGTAGTTCAGTAGTACCGCTTTCACCTAAAAGGTAAACTGTTTCAAAATGTTAGTCTCATGATATACACCGAGTAGTACGCCGTTTGTTTGTCTAATGAGGACCACATTTTATGTACATTTTATGTACATACACGTCTCTGGACACAAACAAAACGCTGCTTCCGGCGCTTCTCGAACTTTTCTTCATAACTCTACATATGCATGTTCACCACACGTGTCGTTTATCTCAGCGACATATTAAGTTGCATCCGTAATAATTTACACAGCCACTTATTTGTCCTTCTAATTTTCAAACGGTTGGCTGCTTTTGTTATTATATAGTCCATAATCGACCATTAGATGAACGAACATTCAGGTATTAAACAGTTTACAGTGGATTGCATTCTTTAAATAAAACCAAACAGGACCATTATTTACATTCTTCGTCCGCCATGTGAAAGACCCAAATGAGTATAAATATGGGATAATGGTTTGAACTAAAAGAAGCCAGAGCCCTCGTACGCCGCTTTTCTGCACACAATTATTAACATTGTTAACTATAATTTGTATGTCCAAAATTGATAGCTTGTATTTCATGTTTTGTATGGTAATTGGACATTCGCTCTCCAAGAAACATACATAAAAAGGATCTCACAGAGATTAAAGGGTGAAATTTTAACGAGAGTGAAAGATGTGCGATCTGTTCAAAAGACAATATATGTGTTATACACTGCGGATGGCCTCAAGAAGATATCGGCGTATTAACGGCATAATCTGCGAAATATAGAAAATAGAAAAGCGAAGATGGGTTTACCGCGTTTCACAGTGTTTTAGTTGAAACCAAATAATAGTGTAACGCACATTGACACATGCAGGACTTATATGCTATGTAATTCTTCCCTCTGCGAGAAGCAATACAGGTAGGTAAACAGTTTTCTATGCCTTTATTACTAAAACGGAATTTTTGTAGTAGGTTCAAGTGGATTACCAATCTAGACTGTCTGAACTTTGACTGTGATTATTTTAGCCATTGTTACATGCTGTGGCGCGCAGAGATCGATGCCAAGGCGGAAAGATATAATGAGCGAATTTAACCATGCATACCTGTCTTACATATCTCGACGTAGCTTCTTTATTCAGTGCCGCTGTAGAACTTGCTTGTTGAATGTTTATTCCGGCTGTCATTTTACCTGAAAGTGTATACGACTGACCTCCCCTAAAGCATGTTAATTACGCAACGACATATTAGATTCTAACTTATCCGTTATATCTGTCTCAGAGTATAACTTTGGCATTTACACTCAAAGCTATTAATTTAACGAGCCAACAAATCGCAGCTGTCGCAACGTAGTCATCCTAAGGTTGCAGGCAACAGTGTCAAAACTTGTCAATTTGGCAATGAAGAGCTTCGCTTCAACGTTTGCATATCACTTTCCGAATATTTTATCGATTACTAGCTTAACGTATGTGAATGTAATCCCCCAGATGTAATTCTATTGCCTTTCACTGGCGTACATGGAAATATGGACAGCTTATTATGTAGTTAGACAAAGAATAGATGTCTTATTTACTAAATTGACGAGTCTTTGATGACAACTCATTATTTTCAACCAGATTTGTGCCCACTTTAACTGGCCTTGGAAATGAGAACATGAAATAGTGCATCTCAGCCAATACTATTTGTGTCGGTATTACGATTTTAACTGTTAATATATGTTGCCTTTTTATATATCCTCACTCAACAGATCACATTCATCATTCCTATTACAAGAAGCACAGAGATATCTCACTGTCTATTTCAGTCAATACCAAGGTACAGATATATCCAGTTGTTGTTGAGTGGCAGAAATCACTAGTTCATATTTTCGAAGTGGTACCGGTTGAATTTTCAATGGCTAGCGGATAGTTAGTTAAGTTGACCAATCAAACTTATGTCGTTCATAAAGACGGTATATGACATCAAGTAAAATATGCGCTCACCTAGGTTGATTCACAAGTACTAAGCCAATATGTTCTGGAACAACAGACCAGTCCAGATAAACTGTGGTAGTGCAACCATCACTGTCTAGGTAGGTGACCGTCTTGTCTCCAGTCTGATAATATCTCCTTCCGGAAAAGTAGACAAATGGCTTACCTAAATGAAATTTGGTGAAATTATAATTGTATTGCAAATTGTACCGTGGTTATCATACTGTAGCTCAACTACATACTTAAAAGCAGTACTCATGCAAACCAGTGTAAGGCACACAAGAACAGCGCAACCGGAGTTCATCACAAAATATCTTATTTCTAAAAGATCAAGGAGTGAAATATTGAGTAAATGAAATTTTCATGATGAAAGTACAACTAGGTAAGCACATCAAAACCTATCGTTTCGGCGCTTTATGCGTGATATGGCGGGTCAAGTTCACCTATAAAAGTGCGTAAACATTGGGGTAAATAGATCTTCCGACGTTGAATATGTGTGGTCTTTCCCGATAAACGCTGACTATTGTACCGTAGGGCAAAAAATGATGTACATATGTGAGAAGATTATGAGCCAGCTACATACCACAGTACCTCCTCCGACACAGTCAAATGGCGGCCGAACTTCATGTTATGCCTGTTATTTATAGTAGATGCCTCACGGAATTCGGTCGTTGGGTTCTATGCATAATATTGTCTTAGCAAGCGTAGCTTTCGTATATGCTAGTGGCCTCCACCATCATTTTGTCGATAAGTAATAAATTTAGGCTAATATTAACAAAGAAGTCGATAGTGTTTTTGAGCAACAACACAGGCGACCAACTCGGTACTAATTTCACATTCACTGGTTGGGGTTTAGAACGAAATTCCGAACGGACATGATCATGAGTATGGTCAGTTTAATTCATAACAAGTGGTTACTTTTCAGACAGTCCAAAAACAAGTCTCTGTAGGAGTTTGAATTTAACACTATACTCAGCTTGCTGAGCCCTGAGTGGTCTATTTTAGATACACCGCTTTAAATTTACGGCCTTGTTTTCGTGAAAATAGTTCAGTTACCCAGCAGAGAACCAAAAATCGTGACGATGAAATACGTTGTGGAAAGCCATTAAATAGTTAGCGAACAAAGTCCACAGTGCTGGGTATTTTTTTACCCATACTTCATTCGTTACAACAATAGTCTTCTCCCCTGCAGTGGTATCCGGCACCCATTACCAAGAAGCTACCTTAACAAAGCAGGGCAACTTTGTAGCTGTAAATGTTTTACCATTTCTATTTGCGAACGAGTCCCAATGTTACCACCTGCTTGCGAATTACTGTATTGCTTCCGATTACCTCATACTATCTTAACATCCACATGCATTTCCTAAACGAAAGCGCACACTTGTTGATTCTTCAGATTGCTCGCAGTGACACGATTACACCATACATACGGTAGCACGTGTGGCCAGATAGGCAAGCCATCAAGGAAGACAACTGTACAGTCCACCCATAAGCCTTCAAAGCTTCTCTTCCAACAGCCTGCAAGCTTTGCAGCCTCAATACCATCAGCCAATCCGCTTATTATTGCTATGAAATTAGATGTTATCTCGCACACGTGGAAGTCCAAAATCTGCTAACGCCAGATTGTCAGCATGACCAAGCACGTATTATGTCTTCGATTGGCTGATCACCATCGACACTATAGAAGTGTGAGGGTACACCGACTGTGAACAACAGATGGGCGACGGACCGACCGGGATAATCGTATAGCGAACCCGCAAGCGCACCATGGTTGGCGGCATCCGGTTTCGGATTTATCTGTCACTGTGGCCAGCCACAGAACGCCTGCGCCTACAGAGGGACCACGGGTGGCTTGCGCTGCACCACCCCAGCTCCAACCACACACCCCATATCCAGTGTAAACCCGAAGGAATAAGACCGGGAGGCATGTGGATGGGAGCCACGTTTTATCAACGGAGCCGGCACACACTCCTTCACAGGCAAACACAAGCACGCTGTATTTGGGAAATCAAGCGCACACAAGGTGGTGGCTGGACCGTAGTCCGCTCCACACTGAGTGCATGGAAACACTCTTCGAGCCTAGCACGGCCACAACGACCGTGCGCCCCGTCCCCTCCAGCAACGACCAACTGTCTCCTGGAGCCAGTATGGACGAGGTAGTGGGTAATAGACAGGTAGGCACCTTGTCAACATGCACATCAAGCGCAGCCACACCGGGGATATCAAGCAACAGCCAATCACCTGGAACGACAAGATGAAATAAAACAAATCCAATAATGCATACAGATACGGTGGCATAACACTTTGCGCACCATATATATATATATATATATATATATATATATATACAATACAAATGCTGTGGTACAGATATTGTGCCACCGGAATCATGAACGGCTTCTCCATGTTGTAGGCTGTTCACCAGATCGTTTCTTCCAGCCCTGTCCAGCAACCGAAAACAACGCACGACGGGGGTAACGCTGGACATGCATGCGCAATACGTGTCCCAACAACCGCAGTTGATGCAGTGAGATGAGCTCTTCGAGCGAGTGGCTTCCACGTCCCAAGACACGCAGTCTAACTTCCACCTTGCTTACGTGGCGCTGCCACCACACACGGGAAATGGACCGCAGTCAACGGTGCTCGCAGACGGATAGACTGTGCAAGTCATCTTTACGAATGGGTCAGGTCTCGCATCCGTACAACAGTACAGCACGAACAGTTGCACAATAGACCCGCCCTTTGATGGAGAGGCGAATGTAGTGGCGAAGCCACAAATGCCTCAGCATAGATAATGTGAGGCCTGCTCTCGCGATGCGTATCGAAATCACGTCTCCAAAAGCCCCGCCAGCAGTGATGCAACTTCCCAAGTAGAAAAAGCTCTCCACAAACTCTATTGTCTGACCAGCAAGCGAGAGTGCAGGTATAGGTATGTTAATGGCTTAGTAGGTTACTACTCGACTAGTTGGCGGATTGAAAATATCAGAAGGTGTGCACTAACAAAAATGAAGTATAATGTTGAGGCGTGTTCGTTGTGTATAATTACAGTTAAGATATAAGAAGGAGAGGCCGGCCCTAAGAATACAATGTACGAAAAAAATTTAATAGTGTCGCTCAAAAATAAAGTAATGAGAAAGTGGTGACTTATCTCAGAGCACAAATCCTGTTCGTGGAGAATTGCAGGTCGCGACCAGTTCAGTCGTGTGATGATTGTCTTGTCGTCGTGGGCGTAGCGCATTTCGTGACGGTTGTCGAAGCACTAGTCGGAACGGTCGTGTGGCGTTCGTTGTACGGGAGTAACATTGTAGTCGGTCGGGAGTTGTTTTTGTCGATGTACTATACTGTTTATATAATGCTTCGTTCGGGGATTCAAACATGTGGACCGTAAGTGGTACGATGGGTGAATGTAGGACAAGAGGAATTTAATTACACAATGTGAGAATGTGGTATCCAAGACAATCTCGGTAAGACTGAAACAGTTTTGTTATGTTGACCTCGTTTGTGATGTAGGTCAAGCGAGACTTAATTACACGATGTGAGGATGTGGTGTCCAAGGCAATCTCGATAAGAATGTACTAGTTTTGTTATGTTGACCTCGTTTGTGCGGCAGGTCAAGCGAGACTTAATTACACATGCACATGATGATAAAACCTTCCGTTCCGAAGATAGTGCAACGGAAGAAAAGTTCATGTGGAATGCAATCTCACAAGTGCGACGAAATAAAACTTCATATGGGATTTGATCTCACAATACCCTCCTCCTTGAAAAAGGGTGTGCATCGGAGGCTGAGTTGTGTCAGCCTGCAACAAATGGTCAGGCCAATATACCTGTCTTCCAGATCGCGTGGTGCGTTCTTGATTTCGTCCCGGAATTGTGGTTGGTCGTGTATTGTCGATCGTCGGCGTCTTGGCCTTATCAGTGCGTGTTGGATCTTTGTCCGTGTGGTATGTCTCCACTGAATCCGTATACGCCGGTTTCAAACAATCTATGCTGATAGTATCAGGTTTGCCACGCCATAGAATGGTGAAGTATTTCTCTTGGCGTGAAAGTACCGGAAATGGGCCCTCATAAGGAAGTTGTAAAAGTTGTTTTACCCGGTCAGTGAGAATGAAAACATGGGTACAGGTCGAAAGTTCTGGAGGAATGTGGGGTAGTTTCGTTGTGAAAGTGGATGCGCAGTATTGTAGTTTGCTCATGTGCGTTTTCAGACGAGCCACATACGTTGGAGGGTCACTGAGTACTGCTGTGTCGGGTGTGAAAAATTGGCCGGGTATACGTAATGTTGTGCCAAAGACCAACTCAGCCGGTTAACAGTTCAGTGTTGTGCGAAACATCGTGCGTATGTGAAGTAGGATGAGTGGGAGTTGTTCTGTCCATCTAGCTGAATCGCCGTTTGCTTTGAGAGCGGTTTTTAAGTGTCGATGAAAACGTTCGACTAAACCGTTCGCTTGTGGGTGATAGGCCGTTGTACGTATACGTTTGCAACCGAGTAGTTCGGTCAGTTGATGAAAAAGATGTAACTCGAATTGTGAACTTCGATCAGTGGTTATGTAGGAAGAGACACCGAAAATGGCAATCCTTCTGTTAATCAGTGCGCGAGCAATAGTTTCTGTCGATGTGTCCGCAGTAGGAATGGCTGCAGGCCATCGAGTGAAACGGTCTATACAAGTCAGAATGTATGAATTTCCGTTTGCATGGGGTAGTGGACCAACTATATCAATATGAATATGGTCGAATCTGCGATCAGGTTGTGCGAAAGTACCATCATCAGAGTGCGTATGCCGAACGACCTTAGAATGTTGACACGGTATGCAATGTTTAGCCCATTTGCGTATGTCCACGTTCATATTCGGCCAAACAAAACGTTGCGCTATTAAACGAAGGGTCGCACCGATCCCAGGGTGAGAAACGTTATGGAGAGCGTTAAATATTTCTCTACGCATAGGTTTGGGTACCCATGGTCTGGGGTTATTTGTCGCCATACCACAGTCAATTGTACCTGGGGCCGAAGGTATCGGAAATGGTCGTATCTTCAATGATGAGGATTGGCTATCCGTTTGCGTCGGTAGTGGCATAGCTTTCTGCAGTCGTGCCATGCGTTGGAAATAGAGGAAGGATATACCTGGGGTCTCGTCGACAGCCGGTCGGGACAAGTTATCCGCTACAATATTACTAGCACCAGTTATGTGTCTAATGTCGCACGTGAACTGTGAGATGTAATCGAGATGACGAATCTCACGAGGTGAATAGCGGTCGGGCATAGCAAGAAAGGCGGAGACTAACGGCTTGTGGTCAGTAAAAACACAAAACTCACGGCCTCCGAGAAGATGTCGAAAGTGCTTAATAGCTAGATAAATGGCTAAAAGTTCCCGGCGAAATGTGCTATAGTGTGGTTCCTTCGTCGTCAATTTTTTGAGAAGAAGCCAATGGGTTGCAGTTGATTAATAACGTATTGATTCAGGACCGCTCCGACGGCTGTATTAGAAGCGTCGGTGTGAAGAGATAAGGTTGCATCCGGACGGATATGAAATAGATTCAACTGATATTCAAAAGCGCTTTTTATTTGCGTGAAAGCTTGCGTAGCGGCATCGGACATTTCAAAATGTTTCTGAGGTCCAACCAAGAGATTTGTTAGAGGAGCTAAAATCTCGGCTGCATGCGGGATGAAGCGTCGGTAATTATTGCTCATTCCCAGAATACTCTTGAGTTTGCGGAAGGATGTCGGGGGAGGATACGTTGTAGGCGATAACGAGTTGTGATCTGTTGGTGTCACACCAGTGCTATCGATTCGGTGACTTAGGTAATTTAATGACGGAACTCCTAGGGTGCTCTTTCTTAGTTTGATGGTGATACCATATTTGTCTAGACGCTGAAATAGCGTACGCAAATGTTGTTTGTGCTCTTCTGGTGCCTTACTGGCCATTAAAATATCGTCCAAGTACGCGAAAACGGAAGGTAGACCATGTAAGACCTGATCAATAAACCGTTAAAAATTTTGCGCAGCGTTACGCAATCCAAAAGGCATGCGTAAAAAATTGAACATACCGGACGGAGCAGTAACTGCAGTCTCATGTATATCGTCAGGATGCACTGGAATATGGTGGCATGCTCGGAATATATCGATGTGCGAGAAGATTATGCTACCAGCAATGTTCGATGTGAAATCCTGTATATGTGGGATGGGGTATCTGTCAGGCACTGTAACATTATTTAGAGCTCTGTAGTCGCCACAGGGTCACCAGTTATTTGGATCTGATTTCGGTACCATGTGTAGGGGTGATGACCAAGTGCTTTGTGAGGGACGTATTATTCCTAACTGAAGCATGTGTTGGAACTCAGCCTTAGCTATTTTCATCCTATTAGGGTTCATTCTACTTGGGCGAGCGTACACTGGATTACCTTGGATTACTATACGATGGGTTATGTCGTGTTTAATCTTCGTCTGATGGAACTTCGGTTTTAGGAGAGCGGGAAAATTACGTAAAATTGCGGAGAATGAAGAATCAAACATACTCGCGGCAAAAAGGTTTGGTGGGAATGATGGAATTGTAGTAGTTTGACAAGTAACAGGTAATCGGGTTGTCAAATCTCGGAGACGAGGATTGTTAAGATCGACTAACAATTTAAAATGTGTCAAAAAATCGGCACCAAGTAAGGGCTGTCTGACATCCGCTACGATGAATACCCATGTGAAAGAGCGACGTAAACCAAGGCTCAGAGTTAAGGAGCGTTGTCCAAAAGTGGAAACACACGTACCATTAGCTGCAGTCAGTCGTAATGAGCTCTGTTTGAGGGCATGCTGGCTTTGAGAACCGGGTATGACACTGATGTCCGCTCCCGTGTCGATCAAGAAATGTAGTCCGGAAGTCCAGTCCTGTATGATCAGTCGGCGATTGGAACAATCAGCTCAAAAACATTTTGGTACCTACCGCATTGGGGGCATTTACTGTAGAATATGATACGATAGAATGTTTGGTTGCTTTTGTTTCTCCAGGCTTAAAAGCAACCCAGGAACGTTGCGGTAGGTAGCCTCTGCCAACAGAATGCGCGGCGCCAGACGAAAGTCTTTCTAGAAATTGACACCAGAGAACTTCAGACCCTGTTTTCCTCTCACTTTCGCCATTGACTGGAATGCATGCCATCTGTAATACATTTACTCATCAAATTAGAGCGTGGTTATCAAGACAGTTAAGAGGCTCGGAACCAAGTCTTTGTGCTTGCTACGTGTTCCTCCTAATCCCCTTCGACTCCGGCGTATGCACTTATTTCTCTAGACTACCGTCGTCACCGGCAGCCCTGATGTATACTAGACTCATTTTAAGGGATGAGTTGAGGAAGCAGATGGAGCAGCTCTACCTGCTCAAGGCAGGTTGCTCGACATTGGGCTACAGTTAAAAGCCTTTCAAATCACGGAGACAGCGTGTCTGGTTCAATGGCACTATTTTCAACTGAGATTTTGATGGGGAAACAGTCTTCTTGAATGCGTGGTAAGTGCATCTACAGAAGAATGTTTCAAAGAACGTTTGGACAACCACAGGATGAGCACGCTTGGATATCTCTGTTTTGGATGCAGCTGGAACAATACCACAAGGAACACAGTTTACTAACCGCACTTTTCATCCAGTCAATGAATAGGAGGTGGTAGAGCTAACACAGGGTTATCCTTTTGTTCCCTTCGACTCTCTGAAGTCTATAAAGATAAAAAGTAGATCGCCACCTTGTGGGTGTTGGCATGCCAATGTACCTACTGCACTATTTACTTGCTTTTGCCATCCAGTTAACAAAGCCTCGGTACGCAGCCAATGAAACGTGGTCAACCTTTATATTTCGTCCTCGTCTTGTTCACTACAAATAACATTATTTTACATACATTTTACTTGTACTTTTTCGTAGATATGATCGAAGATTTTCACATTTGTGTCTGCATTTCGAGAAATACACCATTTATTTATTTATTTAGTACAAAGTTTAATCTCTAAACTACTTACGAAACTTGCGTTATTTCACCCTAGCTGCACTGAGATAGCGAACAAAGGCAAGCTCAAGTATAAAACAGTAGATACGCACTTCGATCAACAGTGCAAACGTTGTGGCGCGGATGAGGCCCAAATACTACCATTTTTACTTGGAATTATTCAATACCTAGCTTATCCTTTGGTACGTGCTCCATTGAAACAATATATTGCAACATGGCGACATTCCATCAACCGTTTAGTCTGTAACTTTGTTTTCGCTGCGCGCCAGTGCCATCACTTTCTTTGATCCCACTAGTATCCGAAAATGAATTATAAGTGAAGTGCAAAAATTCTCGGCTGTACCATTTCAATCAAACGTTCGCATTACTCTAAAGCAGTTTTGCATGTTGGGAGCGCTTATCGTGCCTTACATTGGTGACTCGCTCTAACGCGAACATAAAATTTATCCTCTAGTATTTATTAAGAGACTGCTGACAAACTAAACCAAGTAGACAAACGGGTATGCATAATCCTTTAACCCGGCAATGTCCAGTTAACTAGAACAACGTTTTAACCTTATATGCTGCAGCTTCAATAAGCACTAAATATTATTGAATGTTTCTTCGGGTATACAATCGCATGGTCCGCAACGTTGTACTGCGCCGACTTTTAAAACGTGCATTAAGACACTGCTTTTGATACGCTAAAACTTAGCAAAAACGCTTCGCTAACTTAAAGGACCAACGTCTATATTGGCAGAAAAGTATCCGACGATTTATTTTTAACCAAAAAGCAAATGCCAATGATTCAGTTTTACAACGGCAATTATTGCGTATCCATGCGAGGCCGTATTCGAGTGACACCGGTGCAACGGTTGCTGATTTGTACACAGACAAATTTTCAAAAATTTTAATTTTCAACGTTGATCCATCCGCGGTAGTTATCGCAAAATGCTGAAAATGCACAATTTAAAGTATATAAAGCGTACAACTTTTTGGTATGACTAGCAAAATGCGAACTGCCATGGCAATTTGGTTCGGCCGCCCCGGCGGTTTGTAGTTCTTAGAAGGCTGAAAGCGGCAACAATCTGGAGCGACATAGTTTTGGACCTATTTCAAGGAGACGAGCTGACAGTAATCAGTCCAAGTTACGTAAGGTTTAGAAACCAAAACACAAGGCGAAGTGGATAGGTTAAGGTTGTAAATGTCATGAAGTGTAAGGATGACGACGAGCAAGCTGCCGATGGTGGAACGCTGAATTGGGTAATGGATATGCTGTCCCGGAATTGCGCAGGTTGCCTAAAGAGGATAAAGGTCCTAACACACAACATACAGCTGTAAGCTATAGCTTATGTGGCTAATTAACTTCGAAGTGTGCAAGGAAAGATGCAAGCACACCTGGATGGGTTTGTTATGAAATAGCCTCGAGATACAACTGGTAAGGGAGAGTGATAGATTAATCAGGTGTATTAAGCAGGTTATCCTAGTTGCTTACCTGGATTTCACTCGTCTCGTTAATCTGATAGAGGCCAGAAAGAAAGACAGGCAACACAAACTAGATTGGATAAAGGCTGTGAACTATGGTTACCAGACTAATTAATTTGGACGAGTAAAAGAAAAGGGGTAAGTGCATTCGCATAGTTTCAAAATAAAATAGTCAACGTGAATAACTAGTGAGTTCGACCAACGATACTTAACGAAAGAACAGTGAATAGTGTGCTGTAGGTATAGACTCTGATGTCTGTAGCTCCTAGTAGCCTGATAGTGAGCAGAATCAGGTGTGATACGAAGACGGGACTAGATCAAGTCGGTGAGCTATGTTATACCATCTAGCTACAGTAGGAATAATCATGGCAAGACGGTTTCAGGAAAAGGTAGCTTCGTAATCAAACTATCGATGTAGCTAACTGGAAATTATGATCCGCCTGTTCCGGTATGTACGGTGTATGCAGTGTCTATTGCTAGCTAATCTGATTTCGTATGTTTCGGTATTATGATAGCCCTAAGAATAAGGAGAAACACCCAACCATCTTTATGGCACGAACTATTTAGGAGCCCGGCTCAAGGCGATGGTATAGGATGAGACGTACAATTAAAGTTGGAATAGAAAAGAATAGACGTGGGCAACCAAAAGTTCGGCCGTGATATAAGTGGCATGACAGATAAAGTGTGACGAATAAGAGCAGCCTACAGAGATAACTTGCATAGATTACGAATCTGCCTAATCTAAATCGCTTAGCGCTTATAAGTTTAGTTGCGCACAAATAGCATAAACAACAGTACAGAGGAGATGGTGAAAAGGCGGGGGTTGTGGTGATCTGACAAAGTCCGTATCAGCTATAAAATGCCGAAATACAACAAGCTTATGGCGGTAAGGTGAAAGGGATGGCGGATCCGCCATTTCCGATTTGCTTAGGTCTTAGTTATCTGATAACGATCAGAAAGCACCTTAGTCAGCGGTGAGCCAAAGGTAGTCCGTTTTTCCAGATAGAAGTAAGAAAGGAAAGCCGCAAGCTAAAAAGCATCTGTTCGGAAGGAAAATGCCCTGGTAGATACAAGAGGACGAAGAGCAACATCCGCTGGGTAGGTCAGTTAAAGTTTTACTGAGCTGAGCACCGCAAGGATGGAAGTGTCGATAGTAGCTTACTAAACCATATATTGAGAAGCGGTACTTAAGTAGGGTTGGAGCGTAGTAGACTCAAATAACTGAATAGTTTTAGCAAGAAATTCGTTACATGACGAAGAAATGTGATGACATAGAATTTTGCTTTTGACTCCTTGCGTTCGCACTTAAGCTGTTTAATTGTGCCACCGTTGTAGTCAATGTTTGACGTTGTGCTCGTAGGCGGTGCGGTTACTAATCTTTTGACAAACTGACTATTGTGTGCCATCGAGGAAGGAATTTGCGTACTGTAGACTACGGGTGCCACCTTGTAGGCAGCTGGAACCTTGGTGCAGCTTTGCACAGACAGCAATACCTGCGTAAAACTTCGAACAAGTCAAAATGAATGATGACGGCCGTTACATGTGTGCCCTATTTTGAGCAGGAATCTCATGATCTGCTGGGATAATAGAGAAAAGCAACCTTTATACACGTTTTTTCTTATTGAAAAACTTCTTACCTCTAAGGCATACTATGACGTTCCCATGAGGGAGATGGGGTGCCTGTCCGGGACGGTAAGCCTTTTTGTAAACGCTAATGACTGCAAACGCGCTTGCCACCAGTCTTCTTAGTAATTGTCCGGGGTGGAAGTACCAAGGGGTGTCCAAACGGCGAATTACCCCTTGCTTAATCATGCGGGTAGACCCTGCCTTGGTACCTTAATTCTCTCATTAAACGTCAGCTAGGATGAGATAAAACGGAGGAACCATTAGTTCGAATGTGGCAGGTAACTGTGGAAGCTACTCGCCGCTCTGCGGTGTACCAGCTGGAACGGTTAATGCAGGCTGGCGCGATCTGCTGATATGGGTGAAACTAGGTCAAGGCAATCACACTGATTTTCGCTGCAAGACGGATAGCATCCGAAGTTTGCGTCAACCATCTTTTATTTGCTTGCACTTACTACACCACACACCTTGGCTGGATTGTTGGTATATTCCGTGACACTTATATCCACCGGTGACTAGAAGTCCTAATCAATGTGGTAAGGCTGGCCACATTTACTCTTCTTACTAGCATCAATACATTTGGTTTGTCTTAACTTCTGTACTTCCGTTTAGCTTCAGCGAGTTGGCATATGCTGCTTTCAGCTCTACAAGTATCCCGACTCTGCTAGAAGTCAGGTCTTAGTCTCGTTAACTTTCTGCATGACTTACCTTAGCAGGCTTAATATTTTCTGCAACGCTGTTCTTATCCAACAATGATCGGAATATCTAATAAATGAGGCAATGCTGGTGTCGGCAGCTTTGGTACCAGCGCCGGTATCCCTCAGCTTTCTTGCTTTTTGTGCTTTTGATAATCAACATTGCAGTACTTTAGGCTACCCAAGACTTTGAGGATAGCTAGAGCGTTCTACGATCCGTTTCGGTTTTTCCCTGCCTTTTGCTTTCATGATGCTTATGCGTTACTTACCGGACTATAAATTTTGTGCGCTTTGGGAAAGTTAGATCCATTTTCTACTTTTTCCATACCTATGCGATTTAGCTTCAGCTTTATCATCTAATCGCTTTTCTTGGAAATTCGTTTATGTTATCCATTATTCCTTTGCTGCAACACAACTTACTGTGGCTATACAACGTTTTTGCGCCACAATGCCATTTTCTAATTTTATATCCCTCTAACGGGTCTTTTGCATACTAGTTATATCCCCTAGGTCTTATCGGCACGTAGTACTCACCTATACTCAAAGCGTATTCCACAGAGAAAAAGGTCCAAATTATCTGTGTGCAATTGGTGTAAGGATCAGCTAAAATGCATACAACTGACTTAATTCAAATAGCTTGCGATCAATTAAGCCTTCCGCGGTTGTGCATGAAGCTCGGCTTTTGTTGCAGTTTCCCACATATCCACTTTCCCGAGGCTTGCAAGGAAGGGCTGAATAAACCAACCTGTTTGGAATCAGCCAACAGAACTTTTAACGATATACCTTCGCGAATGAGGCATGCCTTCACATACTCAAATGGAACAGCGAATTTGCTTGGAGGCCTGATCATAAGCAAAGGTGTATGGTGCTTCGCACAGTTGGCTGTAAGATATCGTCAGTCGAAAGCTTTCTACACACGGCAAATTATAAAGTTAATCGGATTCCATTACTACTGGCAGGATAGGCTTACGCCATTTCTTCTGCAAATGGACAAACTTAAGCTTAATCCGACTTCGCGTAACCGAGTGCACCATGATTCAGTCTGAATCATTGCCAGTAATACAGTCCTGACGGCATTGTTCCAGGACCTGGTGAATTTTGGCCAGGCATGCGTTCGCCAAATTATAAGTCACCAATTCCGCTTAACAACGCGGTGAACTGGTGGGTATTAGTTGCTACCGGATAAGGTTACTGACCACAAGTTTACACTAACAAGTTGCTCATACCCACATTTCAATGACATTGTTACGTATAGTACGTAGATACTTCCCTATCCAAGCTTCCGTTTACCGCTGTTACGCCTTTACCGTTGGGCACTACATACCTCATACATGACTCCAGAACTTGTCACAACAATAACGATGTTCGTCCGAATAACTACTCTTTCGGCACCTTCCATATTATGCCTCCAACGCCACGTACCCACTGTGCCATAATTTTGCCGTATTTCTGAACACGCCTAAGATGTGCCTCGATGCACTTGAGAGTGAAATATTTGTTTAGTTATTTATATTTATTTATAGTCATAAACTTATTTATACCCATACCTTAATAAACGAATAAATAAAAGTTTTATTCCCGGCAGTGCAGAGCAAGCCTACGAATGCATGCTCAAGGTACTACAAAAAGTTATGGTTTCTAATTGTAGAAAATATCGCAAGTTATCTAGTAACCTAATAATTTTGCGTGCCCAGATAAACTTAATGGTATGTGTTACTGTGCATAGTGCCTGAACGTTGACGTGTGACCGAATTTGTGAGTTTGGTTGCTGGGTTTTCCATCATAGAAAAAGGTCAAAAGTACTCTTCTAACTGGATTACGTTTGTGAAGTTGGAATCCTCCGCTAGGGAAACAAGCGATTGCTTTATTTAATGGCGAGTCACATCCGCCACGCCGCAGTATTGAGCTTTGTGTACAAATTAATCTGATCCCTTTCAGGCGCAGCCTCCAGAAACAGTCTGGAAATATACGTTCAATTAACTTGCCTGAGACGTTATGCCCATCATGGTAAACAATGCTGTGCCAGGAATAAAATCTCAGTGGTACGTGCGTCAAAGTCTTTAGTTTAGTGTGAGCGACCGGTAACCATGGGTGACTATTGGTGGGCCATCGTTGTTCAAGCAGCGGCAGGCAAGTTTGTCGACAATGAAGCTGGCGGCTACCTAGCTTAAGGGGAATAATGCTGACCTTTTCCCTAAACTCAACTAAGAACTAGGTCCTGGAAGCATAATCTCAATGCATATGTCAAGACTTTGAGGTTTCCTGTTACCGTTAGTCACCAGCATAGGCCGGGGTGAACGATCGCCTGCAGTAAAGACGCTACATACTTGTAGGCACTACAAGCTTTAGTATTGAACCGCAAGAAGTTAAGGCGGTAAACACCAGCGTTAGGTTTCGTGCAACCAGTCGATGGTGAAGTGAGCATGGGATGCCTACGCTTTGGTGGGAGTTTCGATTTGGCGCTTTAGAGGCGCTATATGCGATGATAATATGTTTAATATTGACGAATGACCAGTCGCAAGTATTGCTGTTGCGCCGGGGCTAAGCTGCGTAAGAGCTCTGGGTTCAGACGCTGACTGGTGCCGTTCGATGACAACCTGCCCTATCAGCGTCCGCCGCGAGTAGCAGCTTATTTGTTTCCACGAGGATGACCGGGCTGTCTTCACGGAGGCGTTGGATGTATATATCATGGCAAATACATAAGTTTACGTTCAGCGCGCTAACTAGCTGTTTCATTTCCCGAAAAAAAGCCGAAGGGATCTTAGCTACTGGTTCTAGGTCCTCGGGCATTTTTTACTAACAAGGCATGTCATAATGCGTGAATTGCTGGATACAAGCCTCTTAAAAGCTCTCCTGATTCACTACAAGTAGGTGCAACGTATTATATGGGTATTATATATGTGTACAAAACCCATAGCAAAACATCGTGTTTTCATAAACCTGGCGAGTATAGCTAGGGTGTTGACAATGTAAAGGGTTGGCTTATACTCTTGTTTAATTGTTGTGGCAGGCGTATAAACACGAGGTAGGTGAGAATACAATTGCTAAAAGTAAGTAACTACTCAGTTGGAACGAGCGCACCATGGAAAAGATTCACTATGGGGTCACTGGTTGTTTGGATGACGTCTGGGTACCAGTCAATCAAGTGACACGTTAGAAGCGTGCCAACTGCGCGACCTTAGCACATAGTGGCGGCTGGACTTAACCTATAGTGTGCCAGCAACGACGAATGCTAGTGAGGTATTGGTCGGGATCCTCTGAGCACATTGGATGGATGGATGAACATTTAGTAAAATAAATAGGCGTCAAGTTGGTTCAAACAACCTTAAAATGCAAGGTTGTAAAATACAAAGGTTAAAATGTGTGTCCTGGGTGTTAGACGAGGAACGCCAAAAGGTATACTCAAAGTTGTAAAAGGAGATATGCGTCCGTCAGAATTTGGCCAAACCTATGTCTTGTCTGTGCGGTTGTGAGGATTGCTGACTTCCAAGGTATGGTATAAGGATGTGAGAAATATACGAACTCACAAATAGTTTCCGCTTTGACATAGGTATTTTGTGCAAATGCTGAGCCTTAATATACACGAAATGTGATGCAGAGTATCCTCGCACGTAGATGTTGTTCTTGCATAAAACAAATTCCTTGCGCGGTTATTTACAGTCCTATGTCAGCTAATCTTCATCATCAGGCATAAATAGTGGGGGTCCCGTTTGCACGTATTGAATTGTAATTCTACCCATTTTTGAAAACTGTGTGCATTGTAAAAGTAAGTATCTGAACCCCTAATTTGAGGCCACCCAGGTTTAATGCAAGATAGAAGTGGGTACAGCAGATTTGCTTGTGAGAATTTTGAAAAAGGAGGCAAATGAATGAGTACATTTTCCGGAGTACAAACTGTTTTAGACCTACGGTACCTGTGGCATGCACAGGGACTCATTAGGTTAAGTATTTTCGCTGCAGTATGGTTGTTAGGATTGCGGGAGTAAAACAGGAACGCAGCAGAGTAAACGGATTTATGGACACTAAACGCGTACCAACGGTTAGAATTCTAACCATCCTCACAAGCCAATCAGTAACGTAGACGCATTCGTCCAATGATCATTAAGCGGAGGTAGGTTTTTACGACAAATCGATAAAGTTGCGAAAGTATAGTTAGTAGTATGTGAACACCACTTCGTCTCCACTTTTGTTTGTAACTATATCATCACATCGTCGCTGCGTTGAAGCGGTTGATTGCATAAGAGAGTAAAGAGCCTACACAGCGTGCGGATATTACTTTGCGTTGCCCAGTATATCATCCCGTTTGGCAGGGCGACGCATTCGGCTTGACACTCGTAGGCGTTCGGTTGTTCGTGCTGTTTCTGCGGTAGATGCAGTCGCACTTTGGGCGGTACATACTACGTGCAGTAAGCGAACGTCTCGCAGTAGCTCGCATATTAGCACCCAGCTTGTACCTTCAAGTCGTTCATACAGGTTCATACAGGTCGGAAGTTGTCGTCGCCTTTCCGGGAACTGGGTAGTTTCACACGAACGTAAGTCCCTGGGAGGCGACTTTTCCTTGACGTCTTTACTTAACTTGGAACATAGCTCAATTTTTACATACTATGTAGGGTTAAGGCTTTGTTTGAAACCAAGGCTGCAGTTAGCCGGTTCGAATTACTCCATCTTACATCAGTTCCGTTGAAGCTTTAGCCGTCGCTGTATGCGGTGTTGTTTTGTACTTGGCCCATGCTGTTGCCAAGGCACGTGGCGATATTGGCCCCTGAGAGATATATAACCTGTATAGAATCCTTCGACGTGGCCGTTCAACCAATCCGTTAGCCGCCGGGTTCCAAGGCGTGGTCCTGGTGTGGTTGAGGCCATGGCCCGAAGTAATTCGTAGAACCCCTTATTTGTTAATCTAGGGCCCATTGTTAGTAAGATGTTTTACCCGCAGCCCATACTTTGCAAACAAGTGCTGCAGCTACTTTAAAATGACACCAGTAGTTAATTGCTGCACAGGATAGCTTCTGGTCAATAGGTATAAAAACAAATGCTAACCAGCGCATTTCATTTCAGAGGATGAGGGTTGGCCAGTAGACGCATGATATGGATAGTAACTCGCACAAGCGTTATAGGATACAATGGCTTAATTGGAGATTCCAGTTGATCCGCCCTCTTGTCGCTTTGTTTGCAAGCATTGCGCTTTAGAACCGCAGTCTAACCACTGGAATTTATCTTCGGTCACCAGTGGTAGTCATGCATTCTGACCTTCGACCGCACCATGTCAAGATGATTCTCATGCGCGAGGTCGGTCGCCGTTGAAATAACACTATGAGGAATCGCTATCAGTTCACCTTTCATAATGCAATTGCTTGCAGTAGAAGTCTCGTGGCGTAGATTACCTTATGGCAGTAACTTTGGTAGAATTCGTGTGGGAAAAGGTCACTCAATGGACTGATAATCTTTAATTTCACTGTGTTCGGAGCTCCGTTATTTTGTTCACATATACGGTCAAACAATATAGCAGTTGGTGCTACGGTTAACTAATAAGAAATAATTTTCATCTTATCGAAGTCGTCGTTCGCCGCTTCGTTTGATTCTAGAAAAATAGAACGCGCACGGGCCAGCTGGATAGCACCTTCTGGTGCATAACTGATTTCTTGGCCTTAATGTAAGAAGCGCGGATACCAGCGGCTTAGTTGTACTGGCATTTGACCCGTATTGCCACAGGTTAATAGGTCCGCAAATGCAGGGATATCGTTGCACAAAGCGAATGGACGAGTATATAAAAGTGCCACTTTTCACAGGCCAAACTGCAAGTCAGTATCTATTGCACCAGCCAAATAATTCATTTTAGCTTTTAACAAACTTCTTGAGGCATATTCTATTACTTTCTCTTCAACATTTTGTAACCGAGATAAAACGGCCCTAAACCAACACCAGAAGCATTTGTGGTAAGGAACACTAGCCATCACACGTTGAAAATAACTGCCAAATAGTCAGGCACAAGCGTCGTTCCTAAGACCAGCTAACAGGCCTCTTTTACAGTCGCAAGCAATAATTCCTTTTTCCTAAGGGGCAATTTCCTCAGCGTTCCATCGATTGTTGCAAAACTGGGCAAATGGCGGAGCGAGGAGGAACGCAGACCTAAGAAACGTTTCACCCGTGATTTGCTTGGTTTGGGGAAATCAAAGATAGCTCTGGTGTACTGACCCTTAGGTTTCGTGCCACGAGCGGAATTCGGCTGCCAAATGAATTGCATTTCCGGCACAGCAAATTAAGCCTTGTTATAATCCAAGCGAAGGTTGTGCTCATTCAGACTAAGTGTATGGCGAAGGTTTCCTCCTGACCTGTAATCTTGCTGCCAAACAAACTAATACCATCCAAGTTAACAATACACCATTGAAGGCCGAATAAGGATAAGGTGGGTAATTTTGTTAAGCGGCTTGTGCACTGCTAATGCTCTTCCATAACCTATTGTACAGCTACAATACATATTGCGTATGATATGCTGTCAAATGCTGACAATTGGGAGTAAGTAGCATGTAGTGGGATGCACCCCCAATGTCCTGTTTCCAGAATAGTCTAGCTGTGGTGATCCTGTTCATTAGCTCATCAGATGAAGGAAGCTGGCATGTATCTATAAGTATGTGCTTGGTAATGATTCATAAAGTACACTCGCTGGTAGATCCATGTTTGTTAAGGCAGCACTCATCGCTTAGTCTCGGTTCTATTAATTCATCGTTGACCACTTGCGTTAAAGCTTCGACGAAGCAACACGTTTCGTCAAGGTTGCGAACCACTGTATAGCCTGTAATTTGGCTTCAAAGGAATTCGGTGCATCATGTATGGAACTTTGCCAGTACCCATACGGTGATGTTTTGTGAAGCTAGAATTCATTGAGCTGGGACGGAGGTTAGCAATAATGAACAATACGTCCATAGGTATAAGTTGGTGTTATACCAATTGGTATTCGGTAGAAGACAACAATGAAGTTGGGATCTGCTGTAGTTTACTGTTGGCAAAAGGTGTAATAGTTGTGCTATATGGTTTTGCCTAAGTTATTAGTGACAGTTGAAGTCATAGGGTTGAGTTAAACAGCCCTGGCTGAGTTGTGCGTTTGGCGCGGTTTGTACGGTAAAACTGCGTAGGCGATAGCGTACCAGGTGGATGGCTTTCCATATTATTTATTGGGAGAATCACTGCACTGATGCTATGCGGGCTGCTAACCGTCCCACTTTGATTCGCTGATTGATAAAAAGGCTTCATCTTCCGATGCTTGCTAACTGATTTAAGCGCCTTGACTAGGTACGGCTTTAACAGTGCTTCAGAAGGTTGGGCCAAAACCGGAATGCAGGGTACTGTTTGTGACCGGAACGATTTCAGCCCCAAGCGATCCCTTTGCAAAAGGTTGACTGGGTGATTATCAGCTGTCCGCTTATGTCACATAGATGTCGCTAGTTTGCGATTATCCTTGTCACGGTGATGCATCAACGGGAGCGTTTCGTAATAAGTGGCATGTCTTGTTTCGGCTGTTGGTCTGTTAACGCATCATCGCTTATTGAAGCTGGACATCTTCTGTCTGCTTGGAGGCGCGCGTCTTTAAACCTGTCTACAACGGATGGAATCGACAAGCTCAAACCAATTACCACCTAATCCGTTTAACGTCAATAGTCGGCACAGCAACGGTGCAAAGCCAAAACCGGTTCTATACTATCAGCTCTATGAGCTGAAAGTCATCCCTTATCCGCAGTAGTGCTTAAAGCGCCCGCCCAAACATACTTAAGGTTCAAAAGAAAGGGACAGTTGTTAGATGCTGGTAAGCGCGCGGATGCTGTGCACGTTGTTTACGCTAAAGCGTACAAGAAAATCCTGCGTGAATGACATTTTCTGAAATTGCAAGACATTGGTACAACTGGTATTTGTTTCTCTTAGGTTGCGGATTTTCTAGACGAATGCACCATACAGTGAAATTAAACGGGAAAATTTCCCACTATTTTTCGTAAAAAGTAGGATTTCGCATAGTTCTGTTCTTGGCATAGAACGCTTTAACATCTTTATTAACGACCTACTCTCCGCAGTGCATAGACTCTATACTAGATTGATAGCCGAAAAAGCTACCCGTAGTACTAGTTGGCTTGGGTTTACTCCGTGGCAGCAACTATTTGGGCTGCAGTATTCCAGGAGGTGAGTATACGGCTGGCAAAAGCTTTCCCTGTTAGAAGTCACATAGGTCCGTTTAACACCACTGTAACTTGGCGGTTGTGATTTGACATCAGCTAAATGCACTCCTTGCTTTACCGGAAAACAGCTTCATATCAGCAGACAACAAGCACCCCTTTTGCACTAGTGACACGTTCAAAAGCCTCAAAAGTGCAGGAAAGCACTTACAAACCCCACAAACACGGCTACCAAAGCTAACCTGCGCCTGAACGTCTAGGAATATAGCTCTAGTTACATCTTACATCGTGATATGTGGCAATTCTATTATGCTGCTTACCACAACATAACACTTGTACTCTTACTATGCTCATTTTAATACATGCGCGCCTCCCCTATTCCAGAAAACCGTTTCATTTGTATTAGTTAGCTATACGGGCTCCAGGATAATTCATTAGTACGACAGCTGCGTTTGTAGCAGGTTACAGGATCTGTGCTGCCAGTTGTTGCTCATACTTAATTTGCATTCACCATACGGTTGGTTACCTTGCGAATGACCTTGCAGAAACATTGTCCCCAAAACTCGAAGCTAACTTGCACATGTAGTGATGGGTCTCTGCGGCATACAGGATATCCTAAGTTATAGCCAAACCTCTTTCTGCCTGTAAGCGGAGCAATTGTGGCGTGTTTAGATTACATGTGCTCCTGATTCTCGGATAGTGACTGCCAGCTGTCTACCCTCGCACCGATATGATAAAGAAGTCCAGCGGCGTTTAGCTAAACGGGGCTCAATTTTGCAGGAAGTATGTATTCTCTCCGGATTTAGCAGATGAACCTATCCTCACTGCTTAAATGTTCTGGTCGCTGCCTATGTTAACATGTCTGATTACTCTGTTCTTCATGTTGCCTCACCTTGACATTCTAAATCTATTCTTAATGCCATGGATTGGCTCAGTAACACCTGATTCATCCCACCGTTTGTCTCCCTGACCTCGGTCTGTGGCTTTTCCTAAACTTTGTCTCAGATTTGTGTCCCGTATCTCTGTTTGCGTCCTCAAATGTCCCCCCAATTCTGCTTGGCCCAACAGTCTCTTTTTTCTGCATAACCCGGTCTCCTGTGAGCACTCTCGACTGTTTTCTGACAGCTACTAGGCGACTGAGGTATGTTAACCCAAGTTTAGTTCTTCCAATGAAGTTTCATTTTCCTATGATTTGATTATCGCTTTTCCGCAATTTGTCCTTGAAAGCCAATTCAATCCGATGCTAAGCTTATCAGTTTCAGTTACTTCTCCATTTACCTGCTGTCTGTCTGATGCGTTCGTCTCGATTTGCCTCCCCAGTTTTGCTGTTTCCTTACGTCGCTTAGACCACTGAGGCTCAAGAGCCCGGTTTACAGCAGGTCCACCCAAGGTATTTTCTTCTTTTATTACCCGTAAACAGGCTAGTATTCTTTCACACTACCTTCCATGCCCCATGCTTGTAACCCTATGCTAACCCGCCTGCTCATTCTGTTATTGATCCCGGCACACCCTGAGCTTATGAATCTATGCATGCCGCAGGATTAGCTCAGTGCCATCTGTTTCATCACACCTTTCTCCCCTAACCTTTGTATTTGGCTTTTCCTAAACTATGTCTCAGCTTTTTTGTCCTGCATATCTGCTTGCTTCTTTAATGTCTCATACACTTCTGCTGGTTCGTATAAACTCTTCTTTCTGCCTAATCCAGTCTTTGCGGAGCACTCGCGTCTACGTTTAACAGCTGCTAGGCGAATAAAGCATCCTAACTCATGTTTGGCACTTCCACTGCGCATTTCGTATTCCCCTGCTTTGATTATTGCTCTTCCTCACTTTTCTTATAAAGTTATTACAGTATGGTGATGCGTTTATTTGTTTGAGCCGCTTATCCCACTGTCACCTCACCTGGCCTGCTTGTTGTCTGCCTGACGCGTTCGTCTCAAATTGGCTCAGCTGTATTTACCTTTTCCTTACCTCGCTTAGACCAGTGCGGCTTAAAAGCCTGGTTTACTGCCGATACACCAGTGATAAATTTAACTTTTCGTATTTGTTTTAGCTTGTCGCCGTTCTTTATTGTTCTCACCCATCCCCATATTCCTGCTTTTGTTACTAAGCAACCATTGCCCGCATAGATCCGTTAGCTTGTCGCAGAACACAAAATACCAAATATTATTTTGCCTTTTCTGGTATCAGTTACACCATGTTGTAATATGTATTTCATTTACCTTCACACCACGTGCTGTCACAGTTCACTTTGTGCGCTCGGCTGCTCTCCTTTTCTTTACTTTTCTCCTCTCTTCCCCGAGGACTGAAGATATCAACAGAAACTTACCAAATATCATACATGGCCTGTTGGTCAGCGACTGAAGGAGCCTACAAAGAAAAAAGTACATCATACCAGGACT
Source organism: Dicrocoelium dendriticum (assembly GCA_944474145.2). Classification (NCBI taxonomy): domain Eukaryota; kingdom Metazoa; phylum Platyhelminthes; class Trematoda; order Plagiorchiida; family Dicrocoeliidae; genus Dicrocoelium; species Dicrocoelium dendriticum. Next base: position 89,542,238 of record OX104063.1, read on the forward strand.
ATAACACACGCACTCCCCTTATGCTCTAGTAACACTGGTCAAGTGGATCCAAATGCCCTTATCCAGCGGATTAGATCAGCCATGGCCTGCATGCATACTCTTTCAAACCACTGATTAACACCACTAACCTGAATTAAGCCATAGCTATCTTCATGTGGCCCGGCCTGTTAAGCGTTAAATCACGCGGTTATGGCCTGCTAGCAATCTAAGCCTGCTCACTCGACAACAGAAATATGACTCTCCCAGGGTACCAGCTGGGCGATTTGGTTATACACCGTTCCAGCAACTTTTTAGAAACAATGATCCAGGACGCGGTGGGTTTTCGCCCGCAACCTTTCTCACTGTAAAAAGTCTCTGATATCTGTTTAACAGCACTGCGACTCGGCGGATGTGACTCGCATATAACTAAGGTCACTGCCCCATGATTGCCCAACCAACCACGCTCCTACCCCGGAAGTCACTCAAACCTTTTCACACTATCCACGCGACCAATGGCAATTGCAGTGGCACATCCTCGCATCCCAGCTAGACAAATGCACTCCCACATACACGCATGAACCCACATCTCCAAAGTTCATGGCGAACTTGCACCAGCTTTTATACCTTCCCCGACGTTTACTTGTACATTTAACTTGATCATGCCTACTTAGACTTGTCTTGCATCGCACGAGAATGAAGAATTATATAGGTATGTATTTATTTATTTTAATCTAACAAATACCAAGAGGAGAACTGTGTAGTGAGTTACAGGGCTTCTTTCCTCTCAATAAGTGATGATCAATTCCAGATCAGAATTTAAACTATTTAGCAGGGCGGTCTCCGTCATTAACTTACCCAATCTTTATGCATTTCCCTAGTAAATGACGGGGACTGCTTACCGGAGACCATAAGTGATGACGAAACGATTGTTGGGTGTTCACCTAATGATTACGGCAACCGCTTTCCTCCAATGCAGCCGTAGCTCTGCTCTGCATAATCTTATACCTTCAGCAAAGCATACCACGGCGCAAAGCCTTGGAAGTGATGAAGCCTCAAAAGGCTCCCTTATGTTATTTATGCGCCAAGGTTCTGGTGCAAAGTAAACGGCTGACCGCGTAAAAGCTTTGCTTGGGTACTTCTGCATGTACCTTAACAAATCTTCATGCAAGCTCAACTACGAATGAGCATCGACGTTTCCAAAATAAAGGAGCAATTCCAAGCGCCAGCTCCACGACACCGGATCAAGGTGCATAGCTGGACACGAAGTCTGCACCACTGGAAGAAGTACACCAAACCTAAAACTTAAATCCACATTGCTACGAAATTTTTACCCGCCTGTGCAGTTTCTTGCTCGTGTATTCATCACCGTATTTCATTTTTGACCGTCATCAAATATTACCGGCGGAAAGTAACTAAGACATTCGGCCAGCTAACGTAAATCAGTAAGCTCAAATCGAATGCTGATAAACCGGCCAGTAATCTGTCTGTAAGTTGCATTGCCATTAACCTATTACCGGTCAAATGGATTACCGCAGTGCCCTAGGACGGAGCAAGCTTTCGCCTGGCAGGCTTTCTATATAAAAGATCACACCTATCAGTTTACCAACACTGTCTCGCGGCGGATGTGACTCTCCACCAACCAAACTCACAGTGCAAGTCTACACACCAGCAAGTTGAGTACCTCTACATATTACCATTATTGATATCTACACTACAAGATAGTCCGCACAATCCGCCACCAGTGCTGTATTTGCGCTTGTGCTGTTGATCTAACATTGCACACAACTGGACCAAGATTATCGAACCATCAGCAAAGAGTTACTTCGTCACCGGTACCTTACGCATTCCTGCAACTTCTATACCGTTTAGCCATCTACACCTTGCATGCATAAGAACGCGCCCTCTGCGACGTATACTTGCCTGTAAATATTTGATCCTGCCTGATATGGTGTGCCTCGATGCATGCGATAAACAAATGTTAAAATTTGATTAAATTATGATAATCAAGTACAACTTATGTTCAGTGTGTGTTTACGCTGACCTTAAGCCTACATCCATTAAACGAACATATGTGAATCAAATTTAGTAACAAAAATAGCCTAATGAGAGCTAAGCGCATTACGAGGGCTAGTTAGACCATTTTATAAGCAGGAAAACTAAAATGGTTTACCACTTTATTTGTTACCTGGCGCGTTGAAGGAACGCTCCGCATTCACCATTTCTACTTGGCCTAATATGTGAATGCGTCCTATGAAACGGCAATAATCATTTTAGGAAAATCGGCCTGCGGAACAGAAAGCATTGCATGGATCCTTTAAAACAACAGTTGAAAAATAAGTATGGGTAAAATAACAGCAGGAGTGGATAATATAGAAAAAATGGAAACCATAAAGGACTAAAGAAAAAGCTTAATGAAAAAGGACCAAACACGTAATTCTGCAAGATACATGCTAGTGATACGTGTTTGTTATTTTGCATTTTTCATTGGAATTAATCCTAGATGGCGTACCCAACCTCGCAACCCAAAACGAGCCCATTTATGTTCCGTCAACTGGGCACACCAGTCAATTATAGTGTGACAGGTTCCGAAGCTACTCCGCAGCAATGCGAGCAGATATTGTTGTTTTTGATTCATTCTAGGGATCAAGCATCTTATTGGAATGGCTACATCTGGCCACTGGTAATCTTTCCCAGCGCCACCATCTGTCGATCATCTTAAATTCGGCACCTCTGTTTAGTAACCAGCTAGTGGTCGTAGGCCACATGCATCTGCCATTATCCTGAGCTTGTTAGGAGCCACTCCGTATCTCAGTAAGCTTTATTCCTTTAGAATATCTGCATCCAACCTTTCCGCTGCCTTACCGCCAATTGAACTTTAGGTCTCTCTCGCGGCAACCTATTTATCGCATTAGCACCCCAGTATAATGTGATTATCTGCGCGTCGTTGTGTCTTAGCCTCTACGCACTGAACTATCTAACAGACATATTGCATGTTTGCGCATCATCCGTTCGCTGTCCTTCCTTCATGAAACCTTTCTTAGATCTCTTCTGTGGAGCAAGCATAACTCAATTAGTCAGCGCACAGCGCTCCTTTCTAGACGTTCATTTATCTATTACTCGCTACATCCATGACACCTACTTATACTGAAGTCCAGTTCTCTCACCGACTTTTCCCGACACAGGCTTCCCTGCTAGATGCACAGCTGTCACCTACCCATCTGCGACACGTAACTAATCGTAGTTCGGCTCTCACACTGGCTTCTTCCGGCTCAGGCTTCCTTAGTTATATTCCATTAACACCCCAGCATGATTTGCTTAGCTGCGCGTTGATGAGTCTTAGGCTATTGTGCTCTGCACTATTTAACAACCTCATTGTATGCTTGCGCTTCTCTCGTCCGCTATCCTTCTATCACGAAACATCTCTTAGCCTTCCTCTGTCGTGCAAGCATATCCATGTATTCAGCGCAAGCCGTACTTTTGCCTTACATTTCCAGATGTTCATTTATCCCTTACTCGCTGTATTGTCTTAGGCATTTTTACCTGCAATCCTCCAGTTCTCGGGTTAGCATTCCCTGGCTCTATCCAGCTTGGTACTATTATCCTAGCGCCCTGGCTGCTGCGGTTACGCCTCATGTTCTGATATCCTCAGCGACCTTAATTTACGCTTGCACGCCGGCTATTCGCTGCCTTCCCGTCAATTAACCTTCCTTAGCTTTTTAGTTCATCACTCCTACCACCTGGTCAGTACACAGGCGCCCGTTAGCTTCTCATTTATAGGTGTTCATTTCTCCCTTACTCGCTGCTATGTTTGGGACACTTACTCACGTATGAGTCCAACCGACTCACTGGCTTTTACTGGGTCAGCATACCATAATACTATTTTTTAGCACCCTAGAATAACTCGTTTCTCTGCGTGATGCTACGTATACATTTGTTCCGCATGTTCGCTTTCCTTTACCTGATCTTTATTACTTCACTTCTATCGATCAATCCTTTCTCACCTGGTGTTCTGTTTCCGTTTTTGCAGCAAAGATTTTGACACTTACTTATGCAGGAGGTAAGCTCTCTCACAGGCTTTACCCATCTCAGTCGGCCATAGCACTATACTCTTAATACCCTCGTGTCGTCTTTCTGGCTTGATCCCTAGAAGATTATTACTCAGCGCTTGATTCCTATCTATCCGCTGACTTACCACCATTTGACCTTTGAATCACTTTCATCGCAAGCCATTTATACCTTCACTTACTTATTCTGCGCTCCCTGTCGAAGTAGGTTGGCTGCCAGCTGGTCTTTGAATTCTGCTTTCTGTCTTCCCACGCAATAGTTGCATCAAAGAAAACCGATACTGCGTTTTTTGCTCAAGCGCACAACGCTCTGTATTCCATGTGGATAGTAGCAACCAACCTATACGGCCATTGCTTTTGTAGAATACTCAAAAGGCACTTTCAGCACAATCATTGTTGCTCATTGTACATCATTTGTTTCCAATAAATGTTACGCCATAGGACTTTATCGATGTTTGTTTCCACGCCTGTTCTTCGCGGCCTTGCTTGTCTCTCACCTTCCCTTTTCTCCGCGGTCCGGAACTTCTTGGGGTTCTGGGATTGGACCGCGAAAGAGTTTTTGCCCGAGACAGGACATAACCCACAAGGACCTACAAAGAACATGGCTGTACAACAAATGGATACAAATGCATTCACTACCACGACCGCTTTTTAGTAATGATAACTGCACACGAGGCCTTCACACTCCTGAAAAGTATACATAAACCTGAAATATACAGAATCAAGAAACAGACGTTTTGTTCATGTGGACAATCACAAAGACGACTCTTCGTGAAGGTCCCACTCTTCATGGGTCTCAGCAATTATGGCCGCCCTGCCCAAAGATACCGGCTCAACTAACAAAGGAAATTGGAAGTCAATTGACTGCGGATAACTGAGGGTGAAATCAGTCGGGAAGCTGCTCCGCCAGTTTTACCTTAGTGTACGAACTGATTTCTGACAGCGTTCCAGGACGTGGTGGATATTCGCCTGGCAAGCGTTCTCTCCATAAAAAGCCACATATGCACTTAACGACACGATGACGTGGCGGATGTGGCTCGCCACTGAATAAAGTCACTTCTCACAACTACATACCAGCAGGTCGACTGAAATCTTAATTTAAAATTTTCCTGACACGTTCAAGAGTAAGATACTCCCTGCCTACATGCATACTTTTCACTACACATATAATGACCAAACTGTTTACACTACGCACGCTAGAATCCAACGTGACGTCATCCATTGAAGACTTTATTCCTACTAATTAATTTTACAATTTTAAAAGCCTGTACTACTTTCGGCGCACTGCCGATTACATACACAGTATCATGTTTGTTGCGAAACATAATTGCATGTAAAGGTTGAGCATGCCCAGTTTGATGTGTCCCGAAAAGTTCGGGAATATACTATTTATTTATTTATTTACTTCCATTTTTCAGACGGATGACGTGCACCCGTCTGCAATCCTAGAAATACTGGGTTGGAAAGTTGGGAAATAACGAGTTGTTATTAGTCATGTAACAGCTCAATGCAGTTGAGCCAATTGTGAGGGTATAATCCTTTAAACGTTACTGCATCTGCGGATCGTTGGACCACAAATTGTTCGGTCGGTGTGAAAATCGGTAATAAAACTCGCATCACGCCATGACCAACCACCTATCGACAACTTTACTGCACGGCGAGCATTGCCAGGCCGTTTTATGTGGAGTTTGATAGAATGAATGCTAACCTAGAAATGCGAGCGGCGTGCCAAATAAATAATATAAGTACAAAGCTATAAGAACTGGAAAGAACACAAAATAAGGCTGAATATACAGGTCTGTTAGGAGAAGGGGAAGCTGCGGTTGCGTCACACAAGAGTGACTAATTAACGCTCGAAACCCTTCGCGCCAACTGCTGTGACGACGTGCTAGAGAGGTTAGTTATTTGGTCCAAAACCTCGGCGAAATAATAGCGCTTCCGTTCTAAAGCAGTCTGAATGATTGTTGTATAGTTTCAGTGTGTGACTGTGGGAAGTGGACAACTTGGTGAGACCAAACAGCTAGGACAAGTCATGATACATCATACTCGTTTGGAGGTGGTACTCGGGGATATAGTTCTCTCTATTGCTGAGGTAGTGCATGGAGCATAACACGAACCAGGAATGAATTTGGATACTAACCCAGAACAACCCTAACTAAAACCATAACTACTGCTCCATTCCCAAAATTTCAGCAATTTGGGGTTTAAAGCGGCTGCTCCTTTGTGCTAGGAGTCCCTCTGCCTACTCTCAGCCTAAAGCACTTTAGGCAACATCGATGGTTCGGCCTATGCTGCACTATGAGCATCCGGCCCTTTAACAATTGCCGGTAAATGATTTTCCATATTGGACTAAGATATAAGTGTATGTGCACTTAACATGTACTGGCTGGTTAGTTAGTAGAACAAACACCACGTTGTGCCAGACGGGTGGCTCGTGTTAATCCCGTTTCAGGGAATAGTTCAGCAGCACGGTTCCGGGACGCCGTGGAATTTAGTCTGGCAAGCTTTCTCCCTATAAAAAGTCACAAATGTCCATTTAACAACCCTGTGATGTGCCGGATGTGACTCGCCACTAAATAAAGCCACTGCCCTACGCTATTCCGGAGGTATCCATGCTTCACCAACGTCATCCAGTTTGAAGAGTTACTTTGCTTTCTGCATACGTTGGCGTACATAACAAACAACGGCACGAATGCAGTCGCACTTCACAAGTTCACTCACCATGCCTACTAATACTGGTTAAAAGCATCCGGTTTCCCATTTGCTTGTCACTGTGGCCAGCCACAGGATACCTGCGCCTCCAGAGGAACCATGGGTGGCTTGCGCTGCACCACCCACATTTTCACCGACAGAACCCATATCTAGTGCAAACACGAAGGAATAAGACCGGGAGGCACGTGGATGGGAGCCAAGTTTCATCAACGGAGCCGGCCCACACTCCTTCACAGGCAAACACCAGCACGCTATATTTGTGGAAACAAGTGCACACGACCTGGTGGTCACACAGTAGTCCGCTCCACACTGAGTGCATAGAACCGCTCTTTGCTCCTAACACGGCCACAAGGACCATGCACTCCGTCCCCTCCAGCAACGACCAACTTCTCCTGGAGCCAGTATAGACGAGGTAGTGGGCGCTAGACAGATAGGCACTAAGTCTACATGCGCATCAAACGCAGCCACACCTGGGATATCAAACAACAACTAATCATTCGAACTGGCGATATCAAATACGAGCTATCGAGTAAAGTAGATGTATAGGACGACATAGACACTTGCTCAATGCGCATATGGCAGAAATTGGTTATAAGCAAATCCTCGATAAGTAAAAAGGTCCGAAAGTTAGTTAAAATGGCCACGTGGGAAACTTACGCAAGTTTAGTACAATTAGCAGGAGCGACGTGTGCATGTTAGGAGAAGAGAATCAGGTGCGCAGGAAAAACCAAATAAAGTGGAATGAATTTTATCCATCTTAAAAAGACCTAGTATACGTGTATGTTAGTTTAGCCCAAATGCGGTGAAGAAGCATCATGAATGCAACATCAGCCTCAGCATGGGCCCACTACGATTACCCTAATACATACAGACATACAAATCAAACATGTTACTGCTTGACTTGCTATATATTCATCCAACTACCGACCCTACCTGCTTGTATTAGCACGCTCATTCCTTAGCAGACATGCCAGGCACTGCCAATAGTTCAGGCATTGCCGCAAGTGATCGACTGTATTCCAGACGCCTCTCTTTCTTCTGTCTTTGTGGCTGTTTCTGTTCGTTTCCTTTTTTCCCGAGTTTGTCACAAGTACAGTGCCACGCACCCAAGGAATTGTCCATGGTTGCGACAACAAAACAAGTCACACAATTCCTTTATCTGGACATGTGCGTAAGATTATCAACCCTTTTACAACTTACTAACCGGACAAATCATCCGTTATCATGCACGGATACAAATTTTCCGAGGCTTGAACCTTTGGGTTCAGTTTGCCTAACGCTATCTCTTTCATATTACTCTTGCCTAGGGAACTACTTTTGACTTCGGAAGGCACATTCTCCTGCAGATACAAAGCCAGAACAATTTGGCATGCTGAGCTCTCCAATCCGCTTTGACCGCTCAATTGGCCGTGGTTTCCTATAGTTCTAAGCAATTTTACTACATACCCCGGGGATCTGCGATTCTTTCTTGGGAACCATATTCTATCCTTCAAGACTTCAACAACAATTCAACATATTTCAATGTATATCCCTCGGAGACTTCACGTGGTTCTGCAGAGGATCACTACGTCATATTCCAAAAATATGTTTAGTTCCCGACCTCCCAATCGGGCACAGGAAAGGACTCAGGAAGGTAATAGGCACCCGGCTAACGCATCAGTCGGCAGAAAAATAGGACGCAACCTGACTGCGAATAACCGAGCAAACAAACGTTCAACCAGAAACGTAGCCACTAACATTTTGCCATTCTATGGATTGGCGATAGTGTTTCAGGATGTGGTGGGTTTTCGCCTGGCAGGCGTTCTCCCCATAAAAAGCCACAAATGTCTGTTTAACAACACTGAAACGTGGCGAATGTGACTCGCCATCGAATAAAGTCACAGCCCATAACTTCACACTGGCAGGTCAACAAGCATCACCATTCTAGTTAGGTTCGTTACACTGGACCTTCCTACATCTGCATATACTGTCGTCTTTTTGCATTCTACGATATCATTGTTGACCTTTACGTTCCTTGTGCACGAACTCACCGTATCATCATATCTCTCTTGTGTGTGCTCTTCAATTATCTTTTAATAGATCATTCAGGATTCTCAATCCATTATTAGCCGAGGTCCCGGTTTCACGACAGCCAAATTATTATTTCGCATTTTCACCATTGCCCAGTTCCAATCATGGACGTATGAACAATTTTCTACTGTCACTGTTACAGTTGATGTAAAATGTCTGTACATTTGTACATTCCTGATCATGCCTTCATGGGCGTGCCTCGCATAGTCAAGAATAAAATATTTATTTATTTAGGTTCGTACACCAGCACCGTTGGTGATAATACGACTCCACTGCGACGTGCTTTATTTGGGTCGATGACCCGCATGATAAACATAAACAAGCTCATACGTCACCGGAGCTTGCAGAGAGTGACCATGAAGAGATAACATCTGAGCCGGATAGAGCAGTCCAGTTAGATCAAACCCAACCTTGCCAGGCATTATACAGTAAGTACGAATCCGGTCCCCCCGAGGCGCCTCTAATGCAGCGACAAAGTCCACTACCTCTACAGCCTGTCAGCATACGAGAACGGCCTTGTTCCTTGCACAATTTGCTTGTCATTCCTCCCTCCCCGCATCTAGATCTGCCACACCCAGACCAAAGAGGTGCCGCACTCCCTCGGCTACGTCGGTAGGGTCACTGCCTCAGTGGGATAAAATGTAGACCGGAAAACCGGTCCAAGACTTATGCTGCCGTCGCAAGCGCCACTGCTCCTATAACATCTAGCCTGAGCCCAGCTGCGATCATACCACCAAGAAAGCTCGTCACAAAACCCAAGGTGAAGCCTAACATCGCACACTCGGAGATGAAATTCATACTTGACAGAGTAACGCAGTTGAAACCACAGCTCAGAAGTAGCGTTACACACAAAGTCCATGGTCTCCGGGTAGAAACAGCACTCCGCCCCGCGATGGCTGTCTGATCATCACTAACCTTCCTGAATAGGACAAAGACACCGCTGCTACGATGGTACTCTCTGATCAAGCCTTCCGCAAGCGGATAGTATTAAAACTGGTTGATGAGGGCGAGCAGGTGACTACCATCATCTCTGCTTTTCTCCTTGGTAAAAACACAGATGCTCCGTCTAATTTGTGCCCACTGTAAATCGTTCGTCAGAACTTGGAAGAATGCCGGCGCATTCTGAGACGGGCTTTACGCCTCAAAGTGGAAATATTTTATGTCATCAAATACTGCTCCCCAGAGGACCGAGTCACAACGAGACAAGCTGTTGGTGAGCTCCAGCCTCGTCGAGCGAACGGCAACACCGACCTTCACATTGGGGATTTTCGTGTAGTGCGGAAAAATTCGAGAGCTCGATGGAGGCCAATCCTTCTCCTCCCCAGAACTCAAGCGTAAATTCTAGACAACTGTGATACTTTCAAACGGGCACCGTCTCAAAAACAAGCGGGTGACATATAACACAGTTCAGAGTAGCGGCCAGATCTAATGTCGTTCACTGAGATTTGACGGTCATCAGATATGTCAGACAGAGAACACAGCTACTACTACGAACACAGCTTTGCCACGGAATCTCTAACTTGTCCCAAGAAACTCTTCTCATGCCTGAAAAGAAATATCAGGTCGGGTAGTGGGGTCCCCACGCCACTTTCCAACGAAGGCCGTGTGCGTTACGATGACGAGGAAAAGATCAATATATTGGCTTCGCAGTACTCTTCAGTCTACACAGTGAGGTCTCCTCCGCACAGTAGCTCTGCCGGCACACTGTCGCTCTTTTGAGCAAACCGGAATCCACCCTGAGGTGGTGATGAAGCTCCATCTCCAATTGAACTTGAACTCCTCTCCTGGCCCAGATGAGCTGCCGTCTATATTCCTTAAGACTATAGCGTAATACATCGCTGGTCCCTTCTGCCAACTATTTCGCTGCTCCTACGAAATCAGCCGTTCACCCACTGATTGGAAAAAAGGCACGGTGCTGCCTAAGTACAAGAGCGGAGACCACCACCGGCGATCTATCGCGCAATCCGCATGATATCCGTCGTCTGCAAGACCATGGAAGGAATTCACAAAATGCGCTCCAGTCACACTGTGATAACTACGACGTAATTTCTTCATCAAACCTCCTTTCCAGAAAGCACGTTCCTGCGTCTCCAATTTGTTATTCGCCAGAGAAACTTGGGCATAAACCATGGATGCCCAAGGACATATAGCCGTGGTCTTCATAAACTTCAGTAAAGCTGTCGACAAAGTTTCTCACCAATAGCTGCTGCTCAAACTCTAGGAGATCGGTATGACGGGCAAAGTTCGCTCCAGATCCACGACTTCCTAAGGGACCGCAGCCTACGTGTAATGGTCCATCAAAACACATCCACCCATATATCAATGACAAGTCGGGTTTCGCCAGGCTCCGCACTTGGATGAGAACTTTTCAAAATGAACATAAATGACCTCCCACTTGCCCTGCAATCCGGCTGTCTGACCTACGCTGATGACTTAAAGCTCTGGTAAACAGTATGTAGCCTAGACGATGCCGATAAATTACAAGAGGCTCTAGGTAGGCTGCACGATTGGTCTAACAAGTAGTGATTACCAGTGAATCGCGATAGATATGCGGTCCTTCCTATTGGTAAAACGGATCCATACGGCCCATAGCATATTAGTGTATTTCTTCTCAAGAGCACCAATCATGAAAAGCGTAGCGGTGTCATCATGTCCTCTTGTAGCGACCTTATGACGTCCTAAGACACAATGAAGCAGGTCGCAGCTGCAAAGGGACTTCTAGGTGTCTTGAGAAGGTCATTCTCCCGAAGGACACCTGAGATAGTACGACCTCTATGTACCGCGTGCGTGCTTCCCATAATAGAATGTGGGCAACCGGTCATTTCCCATCTTTAAGTTTGCGTGCACGTTGATGGGGAACGTCCAGAGGCGTGCCTCGAAATCTGTCATTGGACTCCACGAGCTTCCTTACTATCTCCGACTTCACAGGCTGCCCCTGTTTCCCATGGAGTTCCGCCGTCACCGCGGTGATCTCGTGTACAATAGATACATCCTTCTTAATGAACTCGAAAACGAGCTGCTACGGTTCCTTAATTCCAACGCCGACTGCTTGACACGATAGCACAATTGAAAGCTGTTCAAACCACGAAAGCTCTACGCTCGCTCGAAACTCACCTGGTCCAACCGGGTAGTGAATGAGTGGAACAGTTTACCACTTGAGGCTATCACAAAAGCTGAACTCCTACGACGTAACTGACCACGCCCTTCACTGGGTGTCCGCGTTCTTGCAGGGAAGAGAGCAGTGTGTACGTGTGGGTAGCAGCTTATCCTTTAGGCAAGCGGTCCTTAGCGGTGCCTACAGGGCTCGGTCCTTGGACCGATGCTGTTCTCCATCTACGTAAACGATCTCCCTGGTGAGCTTGGGGTATCATCCCTATTGTTTGCTGATGACCTAAAGCTATGGAATGTTGTAAATGTTCCTGGGGGTTCTGTGGCCATACAGCATGCACTGGACAAACTCTGGGACTGGTCTACTTTGCTGCTACTGCCCATTAAGCAGGCTCAGTGTTCCGTCCTTCGTATAGGAGCAACTTTCCCGCCTTCGAGCTACGTACTCGGTGGGGTCGAACTCCCCCTTTGCCCCCAACCAGGTAGACTTAGGCGCCCTCCATTCCTCGTCTTTGCCTCCTGGTGACAACTGGAAGAAGGCCGCTAGTAGGGGTTTCAGAATGTTGTGGTTAATAAGCCGTTCTTTCGGGGTCCTAACTGCCGACATGTTTGTGAAGCTGTTCTCAGTTTTTGTTTGGCCGCATCTTGAATACTGCGTCTATGCTTGTGCACCTGGCCTTGTTTGGGACAAAATGGAGCTCGAGAGGGTTTTGTGTGTAGGCAGAAAATTGGTCGAAAGGTTACGGGGGCAATCGTACCCCGAGCGTTTACTTAGCTTGATTATGCATTCAATGCACTACCGACGGCTTCGTGGAGACCTAAGCATTGCTTGCCGCATTTTAACCGGGAAGGTTGGACCGGGCATGAGCTGGCAATTTAGCCCGGCTAGGTTGCCTTGTCTTCGCAGTCATCCCCTACAGCTGCGCAAGAAGGCGTTCTGACCAGATCAGGGCGGAAACTCGGTTATCCTGTAGAGTTATAGAGTGCTGGATAGCTTCCAGAAAGTGTAGTCTGTGAATTTACGGTTAAGGATTTCGAGCGTCAGTTAGGCGCTCTTGGATGACAACACGAAACCTTTCCCTTCTCCTGACCATATCCATCTTCAAACTTTTAGTTCTTATTTTGTCACTCTCTTCACACTTTGGTGTTATCCTTAATTTAATGACATTTATTCCTCTTTATCCTCCATTTACTTTCTACTTCTTTCATACTTCGCGTAACCTACACAGCAGGGACTGCGAGTGCAGGGAATGTGTGCAGTAATTGGTTGACCAGGGTGTGTTTCGGGTGTTTCGTTTTAGATCTGTCAAGACTTCCTAGCACGTTAACATTTCCTGACTCAACGCTTTGCTCCAGAAGGAACCCTCAAGGGATTTTCCTAACGTTCCAGTCCTTCTGCATCTGACATTGTTGGCGCACCTTCGAAGGAGTTTCTTGAAGCTTTTAGACAAACTCTAAATGAAGAAGCTGGGATCCTGCTACTCCCGCTGCAACTGCTACAAACTCTGGAGGGAAGTAGGTACACCGCGACACGTAGCCATCACACACTTAAAAGGAATCGACGGAGCTGAAATGGGTTCTCCCTTCTGCTCTTTACAACCGAATGAAAAATGTACCAATGCAAAGGTAATCCCATCAGTTGTTTGCAATTCAGTGTATTCACACAACCAAGTTGGGCCGTATTTTTCCATGCGTTGAAACTTCGTGGACCAGAACAATGATTTCAAATTCCCACCACCTGCGAATTTGACGCTCCCTCTTGTTCGGCGATGTACATCAGACTGGACCGTAACTGTCAATGAGAAATATTGAGAACGCGAGCGAGTTGCGATCTATTATCCAGCGTTGCAAGCGCGAAGAACTTGACACTTTGATAAAATTTACTAACCTGCCCCGTAAGGGGCTTAAGAAGGATATTCAGTTACGGCTTCTGTCATACCTGGAACAGAATCCTTCTCCTGAGTTCCTTTCGTACTTGAAAAACTTGAACCGCCGCATGCAGAAGGACAACGGTAGGTGGACGAATTTTGATTTTACTGTTCCTACTCATTATCTCATTCGCTTGCTTTGAAAAGTTTTCGGTTTTCGCTAATCGGCGTTTTTGCCTTACTTCCTTTACACTAATGCTGTATTCAGGAATGACCAGTTGGCATCCACTGAATAACCTTTTGCGTACACCTATCTGTGAATCACCTTTTTGACGGTTTTTTTCACAGAAAAATATTTCCCGCTTTTGGACATGCGTTAAGAACGCAATTTTCCAGATTGCAAATGCCTGCTTAGCACAGACCGATTATCAAAGTTTCACAGCGCTGTAATGTATATTATGGGTTTCATGAGTTTGTGCTTTTCGGTGGTTCTGCCTCGAGGTCTTACGGCAAGACCCTGTTGATTTGCGGATCTCGACCCGTTGTGCTATAATAGGTGATGCCTCCGGTCCCCTTGGGAGCTACTCCTACCACGTTGGTCAATAGTGAGAGGCCAAACAAACTCAGTCTCCTGGTCCTGGTCTGCTCTCTATCATCCAATGATCCAATGATCCTTCAGGTTGTGGGTTTGAAATGGGATGGCGTCCATTTCTGTAAAACTGGACCAATGCCACTTCCCCTGTTTTTAGGACAGGCTTTTGTGCCAGTTTGGTTGAGGACCTTAATCGTCCTCCGGTCTAAGTTTGGGCGCCCTGGCAGTATCTCAGCCCATATACAACCATGACATTTTCTTCAAACATAAACTTCATCCTGCATCGGCCGTCACGCAGAGTATCAAGCGTCGCCTTAACTGCTGTATTCAGCAAGGCGGATAAACGAAAACATGCTACTGCTGGCGCCTCCCTTCTTTCTATTCCACCGGTTTCTTACTTCCATCCCGACCCCCATTACCAACCTACTATAATTCCTAGCTTAATTGACAGCAACTGAAGTGCCACTGCGGATAGAGTCGTCCCGTACTGCAGAGCTCCCGCTTGACGAGGATTTTTTCGTGCTACCACTATTTTACGTTGGCTATCATTTCCCCATGGCTTCTAAATGTGTTTCTTATAGTCAGGATGTCACTCACCAATTGAAGGCCTTACAGTGCTCTTTGTGTGATGGTTGGATTCACGCTGTTTGCTGTGGTATCTGCCCGGACTTATATGGATATCTACAACGGACAACGTCTCAAGCTATCGCTTTCTTTTGTGACTCCTGCAGAGTAACAATCAGTGACAGACGTCTGCTTGCCGGTTTACCAGCGCCTAGTCAACGTCCCTCTCTTCCTCAGGCTGCGTTGCTTGCTTCGCCTACTCAGTCTTACCTGCGGATCCTCCTTCCCCCTTTTCGATTCGTAACTCCCATCGGTAAGCGAATTGGTGCCACGTCTTTATCAGTACATGTTGTCACTCAGCATGCCGAGTCTCCGGTCAGGACCTATGTATCTGTGGTGCAAGAACTCGCGGCGCCATCAGACAGCTGCAACTCAGACATGCGAGAAACGAAGCCCAAAGCAAAATCTAGTGTCACTTCCAAGCCCTCTTCGCAATTGGAGATTAAACAAGTTCCTGATAGAGTTACTCAGTTGGAGAATTTGTTTAAGGACAAATCGATTTCTCATAAGCAGCAGGCATCTAGGGACTCCCACCGCCCCTTTCTTGACCGCTGCTTTATATTTGTAAATGCACCGAAGTCTTCTAAAGTTACGCCAGCTGAAAGGATCCTAGGTGATGAAGCGTATCTAAAAAGGATCGTTTCACTGCTGGTTGCTGAGGATGAACCAGGAAGAAATGTTGTTTCTGCCTTTCGCATTGGTAGGAAACAGGAGGACTTCACAAAGTCTCGCCCTCTCAAGATCGTATACAAAAATGAAGATGAATGCAGGCGCATCCTCCGACGCACTTCACGTCTTAATGGAGAATACTTTTATGTTCTGAGAGATCTGCCCCCTGAGAATCTGATAAAAATGAAGAGTGCAGTTAATGAACTTCGGACCCACCGGACAAATGGTGTGACGGACTTTCACGTTGTGGATTTTCGAGTGGTTCGGAAAACTCCGAGAACTCACTGGAGACCCATCCTTGTCCTACCCGGACAGCAAGATCGAAGAACGCTTTGCGTGTGTTGTCCGCTAATGTGCGCAGTTTGCAGAACCAATTGGACGAGCTTCAACTTTTGCCATCGACAATCACCCTGACTTGATGGCTTTCTCTGAGACGTGGCTGACCCCGGACATCCGTGACTCGGAAGTATATGTCTCTGGATATCACTTCTCCCGGGATGATCGCCATGGAGCGAGATCAGGCGGTGGCGTTATACTCTATTGGAGGGCGGACCTCAAGGCACATTTACTTGATGCTACTTGTGATCTAGATGGTGGCTTCGAAGCTCTGTGGTGTATTCATGACGGGTGTAGATCTCTCCTGTTAAGTGTCGCCTATAGATCTCCCTTGGGTTCAGGAGATCTTTTGCTGGATTCAATAAAATCGCACGCCAAAGGTAAGGACTGCTTAATTGTTGGAGAGTTCAATGCACTTTTCATTGAGTGGGACCTGCTTTATTGTGGTCTTCCTTCTGACTCTTGATGCTCTTCTTCAGACCGTTCTTGATTGTAACTTGGTTCAGCATATATTTTTACCCACTAAATTGTTCTCAGGCCACATGCCGCACATTCTTGATCTAGTGCTCTCCCCGATGCCGTCAGACATCATCGACCTGGTTGTTATGCAACCTATTGGTGAGTGACCACCGTGCTATTTCCTTCCAATGGGCACGTCGATTTTCCATTCGTGACCAAGGTGATTTCCGGCGTAATTTCTGTCGAACCGATTCGCAACGTCTGCAGGAGGCAGCTTCTAACATAGATTGGACTATTCCTCATTTTTTGAGTGTTGTCAATGCTTGGACTCAACTTTACTCCAAAAAGATGTAAATCAACCAGGTTGTTTCGATTTCTAAAAGTAGAGGCCCAACAAGAGGTACTCCTTTGATAGACAAACAGTTGTGGTCTCTGGTGAACAAAAAACGTAAATTACGGGACGGATACAAATGTACACCATCGACGGCCGACTACTTGGAATACAAACGCTTAGGAACCTTTGTATCCTGAATAAACGGGAGAATCGCCAAAGCTACAAGTTTCAATTAGCCGTGCAGTCGAGGTGCTCCCCCAAAATGTTCTTCACTTATCTGAAAAGAGGCACCAAAGGTAGTAATAGCAACGAGACTGAACCTTAACGTGGTGGGACATTTTGCGTACCTCCTTGATCCATTGAGCTATACTGGGTGATGTCTCCCGTCACCTTGAGAGCTACTCCGACCAGGTTGGTCAATGGTGAGAGGTCAGACAAACTCAGTCTCCTGGTCCTCCAGGTCGGGGGTTTGAAATGGGATGGCGTCCATTTCTGTAAAACTAAATCATTGCCACCTTCCCGCTGCCTTGCAGACAGGCTTTTGAGCCAAAGACTTTGGATGAGGACCCTAATCGTCCTCCTGTCTAAGTCTGGGCGCCCTGGCAGTATCTCAGCCCACATACAACCATGACACTTTCTTCAAACAAGCTTCGCTCTGCACCGGCCGTCGCGCAGCTTATCAAGGGTCGCCTTATCTGCTGCATACTGCAGTGCGGATAAGCGCAAACGTGCTACCGCTGGCGCCTCCCTTCTCTCTTTTCCACCTGTTTCTCTTACTCCCATCCCGATCGCAATTACTAACCTTCCTTTTATAATGCCAAGCTTAATTGACAGCAACTGAAATGCCACTGGAGTAAAACCATCTGCAGCCCCCTTCTCGTGATACGCACCGGACCCCTATCGGCAACAGTCCGTTATAAGGCCACGCTGTCCCGTTTCCATGGCGACGCTCAACGTTCGCACTCTAAGGTCAACAGGCTGCGCTCGCACTCACACTGGGTATTGATGTGTGTTGTGTGTCCGAAACTAGGCTCAATGACCCTAATGGGCTTGTTGAATTAACTGTACCTGGCTTATCCTCTCGTTATTGCTTGCACGCATCCAGAGACGCCGATGCAGCACTCACTGGTCAAGCTGATGTAGGTATCGTTCCAAGCTCCAAGGTTAAGTCATCATTGGTTGATTGGATTCTGGTGGACAGCCGTTTATGTGCAGCCCGTTTGACGACATCAGCTAAGGTAGATTCACGATGCAATACGCAGTACGAAACAATACGTTGTTTGTGATTTCCGTTTATGCTCCCACCGACTGCAGTTCTAATGCTGCCAAGGACACATTCTATCATAAACTGAACGCGCTACTACACAGTGCTACTAGTTCAGATATTATAATACTTGCAGGGGATATGAACGCACAAGTAGGACGCCTGAGCTCTTCAGAAGCTCAGCTGGGTGGTAATTATGGGCTTAACTCCGAACGGACTGACAACTGTGAACGTCTGCTGCAATTGTGTGCGGAGCACCAGTTGTTTCTTAGTAGCACTGCTTTTAGACAGTGGGCGCCGAAGTGCTACTTGGCGTCCTCCTGTAGCTAGCCAGCGATGGACCCAAATTGACCACATTGTCATAAGTTTCAAGTGGCGTGGTTCCTTCCTGGACTGCCACTCGTACTGGAGTACTTGCGTCGATTCTGATCATGCCTTAGTACGCTGTTGTTTCTCGATGAACTTTACAGGGAGGCGCACCAAGCGTCTCCTCCTATTGGCAACTGAGAAATTGTCTCAGCCCTCTATCAGCCAAGTCTATCGTGACGCATTGAGTACCGAACTTTCGCTCCCTTATCATACTGACACTCAGTTTCAGTGAAATAGGATCTCGGCCGCCATGCGCGACGCAGGAGCATCTGCTTGTGGCACTGTCAATCATCACCGCACCAGTCATTGGATATCCGAGAGGTCGGTGAATTTGTTGGAATCTAGGAGAGACCTCCCGGCTGGCTCTGAACACAAGGTGACCAGACGGGCTATTAGGCGTGAACTAAAGCAGAGCCCACGTGCTGACAAGGCAGCCTGGTGGACTAGTCGGGTTCAAGAAATGGAGGAGGCAGGAGCAGTAAGCAAGTATCACAAGCTTTTCCAGCTAATCCGCATCACTCGTCCCAGAAAACCAGACATCAGTGAGACAATCAGAGACAGCGCGGGTGCACTGATACACAATAAGGAGCGCCGTATGGCTTGTTGGGCGGAACACTTTCAAGATCAGTTCAGCTGGCCCCCTGCTCCCGGAATTCTTTCTACTCAGGTGATGCACGACAAGCCATGGGTGGTTAGTTTAGAGCCTCCGTTGGAGGCCGAGGTCCGAAACGCGATCACAGCCCTCAATCGTTTTCGCGCTGCTGGCCCGGATTCCCTCCCACCTGCACTATTTAAGGATGGAGGTGAGGTCCTCTGCAAAGCACTTACCTCCTTATTCGAACGTATCTGGAAGGAAGTGTCCCGGCTTATTGGAGCGAATCGATTACAGTGGTAATACACAAGAAGGACGGTCGCACAGACTGTTCTAACCACAGGGGTATTAGTCTAACACCAGTTGTGACAAAATTATTGGCCTCGATTATCGTTCTGCGTCTCACTGCGCAACGGGAATCTCGGATTAGGAAATAGCAGGCCGGTTTCCGCCCAGGACTTGGCTGTATAGACCATATATTCACTTTGCGGTAGGTGCTAGAGCAGCGCCACGCATGCCGCAGACCGACAATAGCGGTGTTCCTCGATTTCAAGAGTGCGTTCGATTCAGTCGATCGATGCATTCTTTTTAATAAACGGAAGGGTATTCCCACGAAATAGGTGAACATTCTTCGTGCTCTATACTCGAACACTACAGGCCGCATCAGGGTCTACGGTGGCCTATCGGATAGCTTTCCGACTACAAGTGGCGCTCGTCAGGGTTGTCCGATTTCCCCATTTCTGTTCAATTTCGTCGTGGATTCTATCATGGAGTGTTCCCTTGGGGAATCTCACGATGTACGCGTTGAAATGCTGTGGAAGTGCTGATCTTTATTATGCGGACGTCGTTTTGCTTTTCTACGATCTTGCCTTAGTGATCTATTGAGCTATGCTGGGTGTTGCTTTTTACACCTTTTAGAGCTACTCATATCAGATTGGTCAATGATTAGAGGCCAGACAAACTCAGTCTCCTGGCCTTCCAGGTTGGGGGTCGGAGTGAGGATGGCTTTTTGCTCCATAAAACAGGCTCTCTGTAGTCCAACGCCAAAACCCCACTACCTTGCGGTAAGATTTTTGAACTTATGGCTTTGGTTGAAAACCCTAATCGTTCTCCTGTCTAGGCCTGGGCAACCTGACAACATCCTGCCCACGCAATACACCTTGACCTTTCCTTCTACAATCTCATGATGCTGTGGCCATCGCAGGGGGATAATAAACGGCGCCCTTTCTGCTGCATCGAGCAGGGTGGATACGAGTTTGGATGCTACTGTTCACGCCTTCTCGCCTTCTTATTCCCCTCTTGCGCCTTTTCTTCCTTAGCGTCCCTTTCCAACTTCACTTATCTCCCCGTTTTCAATCCCTTAATTCTTGACTTTCCCCCATCTCGCTTAAATATTTGCTTATCTTCTAGTTTCAACTCACACAATCGCAGGGCGTCGCTCTAATCCAGTCGACAAGTCCGTGTTCAACCAAGCGGACAGCGTCAGTTCATCCGTCTTCCTTTGGAGTCCTCGATCCTCGCTAAGACTGACATGCCTCAACATGCACACTTTGCTACAGATTGGCCAACAGGCAGCACTTACCAGAACACTCCAGACCCTCTCGCTCGATATTTGCTGTTTATCGGAAACCCGCCTGCAGGATTCGAGCTCTGTGCTTACTCTGCGATCCCCCACATGCGACACTGGCGACACATTCTCATTGCGCCTGTCTGGCGATAACGCAGCTTCAAATGCAGGTCAAGCTGGCGTCGGCATTGTTTTGAGTCCCCGAGCTGAAGCTGCCCTGCTCGACTGGATCCCTGTCAACAGCTGGATGTGCGTCGTTAGGTTGACTGGCTCGTCCCAGGCTTCGAAGTCGCACGGGGACAAACGATGCCTGTTTGTCATTGCAGCTTACGCCCCCACAAACTGCAGCCCTGATTCGATGAAAGATGATTTCTGTCACCAACTTAGCGATCTTCGTTAAAGAAGAAGGGTGGGTACTGTGGTGGTTGCTGGTGATCCAAACACCTAAGTCGGAAAATTGTCCTCTGATGAACTTCATCTGGGCGGCCAACATGGTGTAGGCTCCCGTAATAATAACTGAGCGATTGCTACAGCTGTGTGAAGATGCTCGTCTCTTTCTCGCTTGCACTATCGACACAGCACCCGCAAAAGCGTGACTTGGCGCCTACCAATGTCAGGCCAGCCATGGACTCAAATCGATCACATCGCGATTAGTTACCGCTGGAGAGGCTGTGTCTAAAACTGTCGCTCGATTTGGAGCACCAGCGTGGACTCCGATCACGCTCTCGTGTGTGCCGGCCTGCGGGTGCGTTTCGGCAGACGTCCGCAAACGTCGATTTGAGCGCATTGATACCAGCCAGCTGGCGAAGCCGGGTGTTCTGAATGCGTATCAAACTACGGTGTCATCTGGGCTGAGTGAACGTCCACTAATCACCGTCGAAGATCACTGGTCGCATATTTGCAAAACGTTGCCAACAGCAGGCTTGTCTTCATGTGGCAAATCAAATTGCCAACCTAGACATTGGGTCTCTACAAAGTCTCTGAAACTTATGGATGCCCGCCGACGTATTCCGGCTAGAAGCGAATACAATGAGATTCGCAAAAATCTCAGGGCAAAACTGCGTGCTAGCCGGAAGAGAGACCGCGAAGCCTGGTGGTCTCCTTGTGCATCGGAAATGGAAACAGCCGTTGACGTTGGTAATCCTCGTAAGTTATTCCGTCTGATACAGGAAACTGGCCGCACCAGACCTGGTGTTAGCGAGACAATACGTGGCGAGAGTGGACAACCGGTCCACAGCTTGTCAAAACGCTTGGAGCGCTGCGCCGAACATTTTGCAAAGCAGTTTAACCAATCTGAGTTATCGCTTTCTCTTTCGGGCATTGTGTGCCTTTCTCAATGGGCTGTCTCCTTAGATCCGCCCTCACGCGCACTGTCAAACGTGAGATTAGGCTGTTGAAATTGCATAAGACCGCTGGTGCAGATAGAATTCCCCCAGCTCTCTACAAATTCGGGGGACCCGCTTTTGTGGGTGACTTACACGAGTTTCTAATGAAACTTTAGGAGCAGGGAACTGTCCCGTCAGACTAGATCCGCTCTGGCATAGTCCCAATTTTCAAGGGATGCTCTCGTTCGGAATGCGGCAACCATAGAGGGATCAGTCTGATCTCAATTGTCTCTAAATTGCTCGCCTCTGTCGTTCTCCACAGACTGACGGGCCCCCGTGAAGGCCAGATGCGCAAAGAGCAAGCCGGATTTCGGCGAAATCAAGGCTGTATCGACCACATCTTCACTTTGCATAAAGTGTTGGAGCACCGCCATGTTTATTGACGACCCACCATCGTCGTGTTTCTCGACATCAAAGATGCCTTTGATTCGGTGGATCGATGTGCCCATTGGAACCGTCTGCTGAGAATAGGTGTGCCCGATACATACGTAAACATTATCCAAGCACTGTACGCGCATACCTCGGGCAGAGTGAGGCTTTGTAGCAAACTGTTGCCGCCCTTCAATATCTTTCGCGGTGTGAGACAAGGTTGCCCGCTGTTACCATTTTTCTTTGACTTCGCTGTTGATGAAGTCATGGAAACAGCGTTTGCTGGACACGACCTAGGTGTGGAGCTACTTCCTGCTGAACGACTTCTTGACTGGGAGTATGCGGACGACATTGTCCTCTTGGATGACAGCGCCCTAACCTGCCAAGCTGCACTGGATGTCAATCGTTTTGGGCTATGCTTTGCTCCATCGAAATACAAAGTTCTTCCCCAAGATTGACAAGGACCCCCTGCGCTGACTCTTGGTGGTGATCAGTTAAAAGTCATTCGGGAATTCAAGTACCTGGGTAGCTATATTAACGTCCGTGGGATCGAAGCTGGGATTACGAACCGTATAGCAAAAGTTCGAAGTGCTTTTGCCAATCTCCGCCCCCTGTGGCGCAGACGCGACATCACTCTTTCACTGAAGGGTAGAGTGTATAATACAGCCGTGCGTTCAATCCTCTTATAGGCTGTGAAATCTGGCCCATCAGGTCGACAGAGATAAAGTGGCTGGTCACATTCGATCATCGCTGACTTCGCAGCTTAGCTCTTGTTTGGTGGAAGCATTGTGTGAGCAATGAGCGTGTTTGGTGTCGCGTATTTGGTGCAGGAAGATGGAGTAAACCGCTTAGCACCATCATATCACGCACCAGGCTCCGATGGCTGGGCCACGTGTTGCACATGCCAGCACACCGACTCCCGCGACGTGCATTGTTTGCGCGCCGGGCGTGCGGCTGAAAGAGTTAGAGGGGAGGCCAAGCGATGACTTGGTCGAAAAAACTGAAGACTCTCACTTCGAAGTTGGCGTCGGTTAGTGCATCCTGACTGCCTGGATGGGGTCCTAAGCACGATGAACATGTTTGGTTGGACACACTTGCTGATATGGCTAGGAGTCGGCCCCAACGGTGTTTGTGTGGCGCGTTCCTTTGTTCATACCTTCCAGCTTAGCCTCCCCCTCCAATCACGATCTCATTTGTTAGGCGTAATATACTGCTCATTTTCCGACACGATAGCCGGCTGTTAGCTTTCCGGAACGATGTCCATCCGTTACTGGACACTCAGCCGGCGTGCCTCTCGTTTTTCCTTCTTGTCTTTTGTATTGCGACACAATAGCTGAGGTGATTTCCACCTGCAGCTAATGTGTATAATGATGATGATGTTGCGGTGGCACTACTAACCCTGAATAGCCTGTCTAGAGTGATCCCATTATTTGGTATGAGCTTCGTGTCCCCAAAGTGCAGTGTTGCTACAGGACCACCAGCCACTGGCTTGCCGAACAACCTCCTCGTGTTGCCAGCTGGGTGGTTCGGGATTTTCCCGTTCCAGCAAATGGTTCGGCGGCAGTGTTCCAGGACGTGGTGGGTTTTCGCCTGGCAAGCCTTCTCCCTATAAAAAGCCACATATGTCCGTTTAACAACACTGTGACGTGGCGGACGTGACTCGCCACTAAATAAAGTCGCTGCCCCCTGCTTCGTCCTGGCGAAGCATTCTATTCCAGCAAGTTGATGCTGTAATTTCGGGGAGCATTGGGCCCCTGTTTGGCAAAGGAACAAACGAAAGGCGTATGAACTGATCAATCAGTCACCGGCTCCCAATGGGCGCGATTCCCTGAATTCGCTCCGCTGCCTTGCGGACAGGCTATTCAGCCAAAGGCTCGGGGTGGTGTCCCCTAAGTCAACACCCTACTTCGGCTTCGGCAACCGGGTAGTATTTCGCCCTCTGACGAAACCGTGGACATTGTTGTGTTGTGTTGTGTTTTCTTTTACTATTTCTGTACCTTGTTTTGAGTTCCATGGTTTCCGATGGTGCAGTGTCTATTCATAGACTGTTGCAAATATATATATATATATATATATATATATATATATATATATATATATATATATATATATATATATATATATATATATATATATGACCCCTTGACCCTTGCTATGGAAGAAATCGAGGTGGTTGATCAATTCACTTACCATGGCAGCTGCATCAGAAAAGACGGGCGCATAGAAACTGACGTCAGTTCACGCATTGCAAAGGCGAGAACTGCCTACTTGAACCTGCAGCATCTTTGCCGACAGAATGGAGTTTCCCTCTGTCTAAAAGACCGTGTATGCAAGACCACAGTGAGGGCCGTCCTACTCTATGGTAGTGAAACTTGGCCCCTTCGGTCCAAGGTCTGAGGCATCTTCAACACTTTGATCATCGTTGTCTGCGAACCATTGCTGGTGTCGGATGGCACCAGCGTGTCCGCAACGATGATGTGCGTAGGCGAGTACTAGGTGGTGATGATCATGCTAGCTCCCTAGAACAACAGATAACACTGAATAAGTTGCGTTGGATCGGGCACGTGCTACGTATGCCTGGTCACCGCTTGTTTAGTCTGCCGGATGTAGGATGGCACAAAGCTCGAGGTGGACAGTAGTTGACTTGGTAGCGGGAAATGAAGTCAATGACGATCAAACTGAATGCCATTGGTCCGTCTCGCCTTCCGGGCTGGAGTCCACGTGACTCGCCTTGTGCTTGGCTCTAGAATTTACAGGATATGGCTCGCAGTAGACACCAGTGGCGCGTCTGCTGCCGTCTCTTAGTCGGATTACCTGTTTAAAGTGTGTTTGTTGTTGAGTTATCTGCGGGGTAATGACTGATTATGACGCGTGGCAGTGAAAGCCACAAGGAAGCTGTCTCGCCGATGCCGCCTTATCTTTGTACGATAGCCAGCTGTTTGTGACGGTATGTTGTCTACCCAAGGTGTAGGCGCCTTGACCCTGAATATTTACTTAGGGTATTAAAGTTTTCAGCTAAGCCCCCCTCATCTTCCTCTTTTTATTCCATAGGTCCTCATGGTTGTATGGCAGCGAAGCATCAGTTCAAATGGCTGATGTACTGCTGTTGTTGATGTTGATGATGAAAATCCTGTTGTTCTCGATAGGTTCCAAGTGTCGTAGATTGCGACTCGGTAGCGGTGTGGGGCACAGGTATCCAGCCTCATATTTGTGGGCATGTCGTTACCTGGAAGAAAGCGACTAGTGTGCAGATAGACGACCGATGTTGGCGGTGCTATTGCTTTGCTACGTTAGGGATCTTTTTTGTGTTCGATTTGGGTTTCAAACTTCTGTCACTGGAAAGTCCATCAGTATGAAAATCACCCGCTCATCGGAACCACATCGGTTACACCTGATAGCACGTGTCTGCCGATTGACCGATTTTCGTCGGATTTCAATTCGGTCGCCGTCCGTTTTCTGTTTACTAATTCCAAGAGAGGTTCGTAGCTGAACATGCGGCTGTTCACCGGTATCCAGTCGAGCAGATCACCTTCAGCATGTTTGCTACGGGCAACACCAACGCCGTCAATACCATGAGCTATTGACTCATGAGTCAGTACCACCAGACACAAGGTGTAGCTGTCGTGTCGGAATCAGAACTAGGTAGTCGAAGGTTTGTCACGACACTGTTATCTTGTATGCGTGTTTCGAAGAGACAGCACACGTTAATCCCAGTAAAGTGGAAAGTGAGAGTCAGTGCTGCCTACTGGCCGATCTGACCTATAGTGCGGGCGTTTAAAGAACCATTGTGAAGTGAAACTCTAGGCTTGATGTTAGAACTGCATGGCAGTAAGTGCGAGGTCACTACCAGTCTCTTGCTCAGTAGACGGGGAAGAGGACAGGGTACAGGAGAGAGAAGACGAAGAAGAGAAAGAATTGTCGACGTGGTCGAGAGGGCAGATGATACTCTCCGGTAGCCCATTCCGAGAGAGGGGTCTTCTTCGAGGTGCCCTGTCTGTAGCCTTTGACACAACAGTCTGATCTACAATGCAGGTTCGCTTGAGGCATTCCACCCGAAGACTTTGGCTCAATAGGCTAACCCACCAAGCGGCAGGGAGCAAGTCCAGCTCTGGAGTGTGATTGCAGAGACCTATTGGGGCCTCTTTGAGGCCTCACACACAGCATTTGAAGATTTGGAACAATGCACACGTGTTTTATGACCGCATTATCTTACACACCTGAGAGCACGCCCAGCCGCAGGTGGGAGTTGGCGGGTTTGCACCAATTTGATTAGGAGTTGCCTGGCTTGAGACGGGCGGCAGCAAACCATTGAGCACCGGAAGGTGTCCTACCGCCGTTAGAGACAATGCGTGACGTTCGTGCTCTGCGCCAATCGAGCTGTGAGTTTATAACCTGCAAACCTGTTGTCTCCCATGGCTAAATTTTAAAGAAGAGGGTCATCGACCTCTCCCTAACCTCCGAAGAGGATTGTATTGCGAGACTTAGTCTGACCCCTAACCATTGACCTGTCTGGTATGAGTGGCTCTGAAGGCACTTGGAAAGTACCAGCATAGCTCAGTGGGTCACAGAGTACGCAAGCCATCGCACCACGCTTAGATCCAGTCTCGTGGTGGTGGTATAGATCTGTATGCGGAATAGAAAGTATGGAAATAATGTGTATCTTCATTTAAGAGAACAAACGTACGTATAACAATGATAAGTGATAAATCACGGGGGCTCGCATTTAATCCTAAATTGGGCGCCCGACTGTGCTGTCAGGGTACGGTCGAGAAATTGAGCTAGCCCAAATCAGCCAGTGACGGTAGATTTAATAACTTGCATGGATAGTATTGCTTGCTGGTGGGCAGTGGTGACGCATGAGCGTTCTAACTTCTAATCAGCAACGATTGGCTACACTAAAGCTAGTTCTACGCAGGTTAGGGGTATAAGGTTGTCCAAAATCACGTGGTCCGTCGCAACGTGATTGGACCTCAATGTGGTGCAACGGTTTGCGTACCTCATTGACCCATGAGCTATACTGGGTGATGCCTTCGCGCACCTTGAGAACTACTCCTACCAGGTTGGTCAATGGTGAGAGGTCAGACAAACTCAGTCTCCTGGTCCTCCAGGTTGGGGGTTTGAAATGGGATGGCGTCCATTTCTGTAAAACTAAATCACTGCCACCCCGCTGCCTTGCGGACAGGCTTTTGAGCCAAAGGCTTTGGATGAGGACCCTAATCGTTCTCCTGTCTAGGTCTGAGCGCCCTGGCAGTATCTCAGCCCACATACAACCATGACATTTTCTTCAAACATAAACTTCATCCTGCATCGGCCGTCGCGTAGATTATCAAGGGTCGCCTTATCTGCTGCATACAGCAGGGCGGATAAGCGAAAACATGCTACTGCTGGCGCCTCCCTTCTTTCTTTTCACCTGTTTCTCTTACTCCCATCCCGACCCCATTACTAACCTTCCTTCTATAATTCCCAGCTTAATTGACAGCAACCGAAGTGCTACTGGAGTAGTACCATCTGCAGCCACCATCCCACAGCAACTATCAGACGCCTATCGGCAAAAGTTCCTTATAAGACCACGCTGTCCCGTTTCCATGGCGACATTCAACGTCCGCACTCTAAGACAAACAGGTCAGCAGGCTGCACTCGCACGCACCTTGGACACACTGGGTGTTGATGTGTGTTTTGTGTCCGAAACTAGGATTAATGACCCTAACGGGGTTATTGAATTGACTGCACCCGGCTTATCCTCTCGTTATTGGTTGCACGCATCCGGAGACGCCGATGCTGCACTCACGGGTCAAGCTGGTGTAGGTATCATTCTCAGCTCCAAGGCTGAGTCATCGTTGGTTTATTGGATTCCGGTGAACAGCCGTTTATGTGCAGCCCGTTTGACGACATCAGCTAAGGTGAATTCGCGAAGTAAAACAAAACGCTGTTTGTTTGTGATTTCTGCTTATGCTCCCACCGACTGCAGTTCTAATGCAGTCAAGGACACTTTCTATCACGAACTGAACACGCTACTACGCAGTGCTACTAGTTCAGATATTATAGTACTTGCAGGGGATATGAACGCACAAGTAGGGCGTCTGAGCTCTTCAGAAGCTCAGCTGGGTAGTAAGTATGGACTTAACGCCGAACGGACTGACAACGGCGAGCGTCTGCTGCAACTGTGTGCGGAGCACCAGTTGTTTCTTACTAGCACTGCTTTTAGACACAGTGGGCGCCGAAGTGCCACTTGGCGTCCACCTGTAGCTGGCCAGCGATGGACCCAAATTGACCACATAGCCATAAGTTACAGGTGGCGCGGTTCCATTCTGGATTGCCACTCGTACTGAAGTACCTGTGTCGACTCTGACCATGCCTTGGTGCGCTGTCGTTTCTCCATGAACTTTACCGGAAGGCGC
>OX104063.1:89571493-89629392 GCA_944474145.2 Dicrocoelium dendriticum
GGGGTATACCAATAGCCTTACTGACGTAAGGTCTTCTGTCGCTTGTGGTTCGAATGATTTGAAAAAGATTGCGAAAGTTTCGATATAGGGCTGCTGTCTCTATCTCTGACGCGAACTGAGACCACCAAGTTTCGCAGACGTTTCGTCGTCAAGTTAGGAAATATAACCAACGTAGGTTCCAGGGTCTGGTGAGCAGCGTTTTTTAAGCCAATGGAATAGGTCCCAGTGAGTTGCATGAGAGAGATTCAAGTAGTGGTGGCAACAATGTCATGATTGAGAGGCACCTTGATTAATGCTGACTTGGGTAAGTTGAATGAATGCGCAAAAATAAAAAAGATTCTATAGTTAAGAATGCGAGCAAGAATAAGCGTAAAATAAAATGTTGATGGAAACAAGAAACACAAGTAAACATCAGATTTTTAAAAGTAGAGAAAACTTGACCGATTTTCACGTAAACTCACTTCCGGCTAAAGTGAGTAAGGGACCTGTAGGAGTGCTGGGGAGGAAGTAGGTGCACTTTTTTGTGTTCGGCATGCTTTCACAGGTGCCACTTGAACTGACAGAGCTTACACAAGTACCAGAAAACGCGAGTAGGTCTTTGTGTGAAATAACGCCACCACTAGTGCAGTGGTTAGCGAACGATGGAACTCCAGATGATGAATTCAATGTAGTTGAACTTTGAGAAACATCCGTGTGGTAATTGAAATTCCCCCGGTGATTGTCGTTAGTAGACACATCTATGTTAAATTGACTCAAAACATCTCGACTGATGCGCATCAGGTCCTCTGATGAAAGGCTTGAAGGTAGTGCAAATTCTGGTGTAGATCGGCGACAAGGACGGAGAGATGACACAAGTGTCGAACAACCACCTAAAAAGTGAACAAAGACATAGCTGGAGTGGACAAAGACAACCGGTTAACATTTATCGGTCGGTGGGATGACAGAAAACGCTTAGATAGTTTACTCCACAAGAGCTCGTGAACTTGATTCATCATTTCAATGATCCCCCGATCGCATCAAGGGACATAGGGCAGGAAACTGAGAGAGTTACGGTCAAGTCGGGTGACGAATAACAAAGAACTCATGCCTTCGCTTAAAAGCATGGCTGAACTCAGCCTCCAGAACGGACGTTTATTGTGAGGCGAAAGTTATACGAGGGTCATTCAATAAATAAGGTGAATTTTTCGGTATAAGGACTTCTAATACAGATAGAAGCTTACTTTTTGTTTATTTTACTTCTTTTTCACATGGGTGTAATTTCTTTTGCAGATTGAAAAAAAACTTTGAGAGTTGTAGCGATTAACAAAGATGGCCGACCAAGAAGCATGCTCAAGAAGTGAGGTCATGATATTGCAAGGACTTTGAGCTTATCGGTTGGGGCGGCACACAAAATTGTCCATGTCATCCACTGTCACCCTTCTGTCCGACTGAATGAGGTCACTGACTGATTCGATCACCTCAGAAGACCTCACTTCTGTAGGCCTCCCAGGCCTGTCTTCATCTCAACACTGCTCCGTCCTTCATTACACAATTTTGCCCACTTGTAGACATTTTCTCGGCTGAAACATGTGGCACCATACACAGTTGACATTCTCCTATGGATTTCAACTGGTTGGCACTCTTCAGCAGCCAAAAGCTTGATAACTGACCGCTGTTCGATCCTAGAGCATGCTTCTTGGTCGGCCATCTTTGTTAATCGCTATAACTCAAAGTTTTTTTCAATCTGCAAAAGAAATTACATCCATGTGAAAAAGAAGTAAAACAACAAAAATAAACAAAAAGTAAGCTTCTATCTGTATTAGAAGTCCTTATGCCGAAAAATTCACCTTATTTATTGAATGACACTCGTAGTACGCAAGAGATTCCCGTCACGTATCCTAGATGATGCGCACCCAGGAGTTACCAAAATAAAAACCGTTAGGTCGCTGTTGTGTGGTGGTCCGAATTAGACGGTGAGTTTGTGGCGAAGAGTGGTAGCTGAAGACTGTGTCAAGAGAACCGAAACGCCGCCCTCCACGCTCTAATGCAGCCTTGGGAGTGCCCCAGAAATACCAGGGGAACGCGCTCACATAGACTATTTCGGTCCTGTCCAAGACGCTTCACAAACTTCAGCTAGCACCATAATTAGAGAGTGTACAACGCTCGCGACCTTCAGACTACCCCAAACATTAGTGTCTGAAAATAGGCTAGCGTTTGCCAGTGGCGACTTTTCTAACTTCCTTAGATCGGACGACGTTGGACACATAAGCACTTCACCTTATCATCCGTTTTCCGAAGGGTTGGCAGAGAAGGCCGTACGGACAGTAAAAATTGCTAATAAAACAACCAAATGCTTCACTGCGTGTGCGTTTGAATCACGCGTTTCGCGCACCGAAACATGCCAAAAGAGACCACTGATGGAATCACAGCAGAGTTGATGTTCGGTCGTAGCCTGAGTATACGATTAAATTTACTGCATGGGACCAGTGAGTCACAAGTTTCTGAAAGGCAACAACAAGCCAAAGGAATCTTCTGATAATTGCGGCAGGTACAGATTTGTGACGAAAGCAATTTATATTCCTTTACCCACAGACGCAGGGTGGGAGTCAGCCCTCGTTAAAAGGGCAGTGGACAGATAGTAAAAGTAAAACCGAGGATGGGGGAATCGTGCGGCGCCATGTGGATCATGTGCGACCAAGACGCTTGAAGAGAGAAAACGTCTTGAGCCAGAGTCGCCATTCCAACCACCGGCCGACATGTAAGCGACTAACCCTCAACCAGTAATTGAACCAGTGTCGCACCACTGGAATCGTGAAAGTCGACTAATCGAAGCCATCCAGACTCGCTAGCTCAAACCAATCATCAACATCAATACACGTGCAGCTAGGCAGCTTTGCGAGCTGTCAGAGATAGGCGCAATGTTGACCGTCAAATCCAAGTCAAGAAGCCCTTCACATGCATGTACGCGATCACAGGAGGAAGAAAAATAACTGAATGAACGGCTTTCAAACTGCAACATGGTGCAGCCACTGTGCAAGCGCGATCGCAATGCGGGTCGGCACGCAACAACCACACACTCACTCGTTAATGGGATCACGGTAAATGTCACAAGCGTTTGGTGTGTTCCACCCTAGGTAGTACATAGTCCCTACCCGTGATGAAATGGCTCATCATAGGCCGTCGGCAGCTTTGGCCACCTTTCTCACCGCCCCCTTTTTCGCAACGATGTTTTGTCCTGAATGCATAACCTCAGGAAACCATGGAAAACGAAGGAAGATACAGTTTTCGTGAAAAGAAAACCAAACAGCATACAATGTATTCCATGGATTCTTCAGAGAGCGAGATACTACCCGGTTGTCCAAACCGAAGTAGACTTGTCCTAGGAGACGCCACTCCGAGTCGTTGGCTAAATAGCCTATCCGCAAGGCAGCGATGCGAATTCAGGGAAGCGCACCGGTTTGGAGGCAGTGACTAAGTTTCCAGATCATAAGACTCGTTTAGCGAGATTCCAAACAGAGGCCAAGTCCTTCTTTTCCAAACTACAATGTTTCACCAAAGTGAAGCAAAAGACAGTGAACTTATTTAGTTGCGTCACCACAGGTGATCAGCTAGAAGTCGTTCGGGAATTCAAGTACCTGGGTAGCTATATTAACGTCCGTGGGATCGAAGCTGGGATTACGAACCGTATAGCAAAAGTTCGAAGTGCTTTTGCCAATCTCCGCCCCCTGTGGCGCAGACGCGACATCACTCTTTCACTGAAGGGTAGAGTGTATAATACAGCCGTGCGTTCAATCCTCTTATAGGCTGTGAAATCTAGCCCATCAGGTCGACAGAGATAAAGTGGCTGGTCACATTCGATCATCGCTGACTTCGCAGCTTAGCTCTTGTTTGGTGGAAGCATTGTGTGAGCAATGAGCATGTTTGGTGTCGCGTATTTGGTGCAGGAAGATCGAGTGAACCGCTTAGCACCATCATATCACGCACCAGGCTCCGATGGCTGGGCCACGTGTTGCACATGCCAGCACACCGACTCCCGCGACGTGCATTGTTTGCGCGCCGGGCGTGCGGCTGAAAGAGTTAGAGGGGAGGCCAAGCGATGACTTGGTCGAAAAAACTGAAGACTCTCACTTCGAAGTTGGCGTCGGTTAGTGCATCCTGACTGCCTGGATGGGGTCCTAAGCACGATGAACATGTTTGGTTGGACACACTTGCTGATATGGCTAGGAGTCGGCCCCAACGGTGTTTGTGTGGCGCGTTCCTTTGTTCATACCTTCCAGCTTAGCCTCCCCCTCCAATCACGATCTCATTCGTTAGGCGTAATATACTGCTCATTTTCCGACACGATAGCCGGCTGTTAGCTTTCCGGAACGATGTCCATCCGTTACTGGACACTCAGCCGGCGTGCCTCTCGTTTTTCCTTCTTGTCTTTTGTATTGCGACACAATAGCTGAGGTGATTTCCACCTGCAGCTAATGTGTATAATGATGATGATGTTGCGGTGGCACTACTAACCCTGAATAGCCTGTCTAGAGTGATCCCATTATTTGGTATGAGCTTCGTGTCCCCAAAGTGCAGTGTTGCTACAGGACCACCAGCCACTGTATGACCCCTTGACCCTTGCTAAGGAAGAAATCGAGGTGGTTGATCAATTCACTTACCATGGCAGCTGCATCAGAAAAGACGAGCGCATAGAAACTGACGTCAGTTCACGCATTGCAAAGGCGAGAACTGCCTACTTGAACCTGCAGCATCTTTGCCGACAGAATGGAGTTTCCCTCTGTCTAAAAGACCGTGTATGCAAGACCACAGTGAGGGCCGTCCTACTCTATGGTAGTGAAACTTGGCCCCTTCGGTCCAAGGTCTGAGGCACCTTCAACACTTTGATCATCGTTGTCTGCGAACCATTGCTGGTGTCGGATGGCACCAGCGTGTCCGCAACGATGATGTGCGTAGGCGAGTACTAGGTGGTGATAATCATGCTAGCTCCCTAGAACAACAGATAACACAGAATCAGTTGCGTTGGATCGGGCACGTGCTACGTATGCCTGGTCACCGCTTGTTTAGTCTGCCGGATGTAGGATGGCACAAAGCTCGAGGTGGACAGTAGTTGACTTGGTAGCGGGAAATGAAGTCAATGACGATCAAACTGAATGCCATTGGTCCGTCTCGCCTTCCGGGCTGGAGTCCACGTGACTCGCCTTGTGCTTGGCTCTAGAATTTACAGGATATGGCTCGCAGTAGACACCAGTGGCGCGTCTGCTGCCGTCTCTTAGTCGGATTACCTGTTTAAAGTGTGTTTGTTGTTGAGTTATCTGCGGGGTAATGACTGATTATGACGCGTGGCAGTGAAAGCCACAAGGAAGCTGTCTCGCCGATGCCGCCTTATCTTTGTACGATAGCCAGCTGTTTGTGACGGTATGTTGTCTACCCAAGGTGTAGGCGCCTTGACCCTGAATATTTGCTTAGGGTATTAAAGTTTTCAGCTAAGCCCTCGTCATCTTCCTCTTTTTATTCCATAGTTCCTCATGGTTGTATGGCAACGAAGCATCAGTTCAAATGACTGATGTACTGCTGTTGTTGATGTTGATGATGAAAATCCTGTTGTTCTCGATAGGTTCCAAGTGTCGTAGATTGCGACTCGGTAGCGGTGTGGGGCACAGGTATCCAGCCTCATATTTGTGGGCATGTCGTTACCTGGAAGAAAGCGACTAGTGTGCAGATAGACGACCGATGTTGGCGGTGCTATTGCTTTGCTACGTTAGGGATCTTTTTTGTGTTCGATTTGGGTTTCAAACTTCTGTCACTGGAAAGTCCATCAGTATGAAAATCACCCGCTCATCGGAACCACATCGGTTACACCTGATAGCACGTGTCTGCCGATTGATCGATTTTCGTCGGATTTCAATTCGGTCGCCGTCCGTTTTCTGTTTACTAACTCCAAGAGAGGTTCGTAGCTGAACATGGGGCTGTTCACCGGTATCCAGTCGAGCAGATCACCTTCAGCATGCCTGCTACGGGCAACACCAACGCCGTCAATACCATGAGCTATTGACTCGTGAGTCAGTACCACCAGACACAAGGTGTAGCTGTCGTGTCGGAATCAGAACTAGGTAGTCGAAGGTTTGTCACGATATTGTTATCTTGTATGCGTGTTTCGAAGAGACAGCACACGTTAATCCCAGTAAAGTGGAAAGTGAGAGTCAGTGCTGCCTACTGGCCGATCTGACCTATAGTGCGGGCGTTTAAAGAACCATTGTGAAGTGAAACTCTAGGCTTGATGTTAGAACTGCATGGCAGTAAGTGCGAGGTCACTACCAGTCTCTTGCTCAGTAGACGGGGAAGAGGACAGGGTACAGGAGAGAGAAGACGAAGAAGAGAAAGAATTGTCGACGTGGTCAAGAGGGCAGATGATACTCTCCGGTAGCCCATTCCGAGAGAGGGGTCTTCTTCGAGGTGCCCTGTCTGTAGCCTTTGACACAACAGTCTGATCTACAATGCAGGTTCGCTTGAGGCATTCCACCCGAAGACTTTGGCTCAATAGGCTAACCCACCAAGCGGCAGGGAGCAAGTCCAGCTCTGGAGTGTGATTGCAGAGACCTATTGGGGCCTCTTTGAGGCCTCACACACAGCATTTGAAGATTTGGAACAATGCACACGTGTTTTATGACCGCATTATCTTACACACCTGAGAGCACGCCCAGCCGCAGGTGGGAGTTGGCAGGTTTGCACCAATTTGATTAGGAGTTGCCTGACTTGAGACGGGCGGCAGCAAACCATTGAGCACCGGAAGGTGTCCTACCGCCGTTAGAGACAATGCGTGACGTTCGTGCTCTGCGCCAATCGAGCTGTGAGTTTATAAACTGCAAACCTGTTGTCTCCCATGGCTAAATTTTAAAGAAGAGGGTCATCGACCTCTCCCTAACCTCCGAAGAGGATTGTATTGCGAGACTTAGTCTGACCCCTAACCATTGACCTGTCTGGTATGAGTGGCTCTGAAGGCACTTGGAAAGTACCAGCATAGCTCAGTGGGTCACAGAGTACGCAAGCCATCGCATCACGCTTAGATCCAGTCTCGTGGTGGTGGTATAGATCTATATGCGGAATAGAAAGTATGGAAATAATGTGTATCTTCATTTAAGAGAACAAACGTACGTATAACAATGATAAGTGATAAAGCACGGGTCTCGCATTTAATCCCAAATTGGGCGCCCGATTGTGCTGACAGGGTACTGTCGTGGAATTGAGCCAGCCTAATCAGCCAGTGACGGTAGATTTAATAACTTGCATGGAAAGTATTGCTTGCTGGTGTGCAGTGGTGGCGCATGAGCGTTATAAGTTCTAAGCAGCGACGATTTGCCACACTAAAGTTAGTTCCACACAGGTAAGGGGTACACGGTTGTCCAAACTCACGTGGTGCTACTGGATTGAGTGAGCATAAGTGGACTGCTGTGTACGTGAAGGTATACTGTGCACCAGTGGGGGGAAGGGACAAACATGGCAATGCGACACCCGATTAGCGACCTCAGGGCTTGGTTTGCATTGGGATACCGCAAGTGTCCTGGGCGGTTTGAGAGGCCTCCGTACTGCTTCCAGCTCTGCACTGCACTGTGAAGCGAGCCAACGAGATAGCATCGGATCTCATTTGTTGGTATGTGCGCTGTCGCACGAGCCGGGAAATTAACTGAATGACCGGTGTACAAACTCCGACATGGTGCAGCCCCTGTGCAAGCGCGATTGCCATGCGGGTCGGCACGCATCAATCACACCACTGGTTAATGGGGTTACGGTAAATGTCACAAGCGTTCGGTGTGTTCGACCCTAGGTAGTACATAGTCCCTACCCGTGATGAAATGGCTCATCATAGGCCGTCGGCAGCTTTGGCCACCTTTCTCACCGCCCCCTTTTTCGCAACGATGTTTTGTCCTGAATGCAAAACCTCAGGAAATCATGGAAAACGAAGGAAGACACAGATTTCGTGAAAAGAAAACCAAACAGAATACAAAGTAATCCGTGGTTTCTTCAGAGAGCCCAAACCGAAGTAGACTTGTCCTAGGAGACGCCACTCCGAGTCGTTGGCTAAATAGCCTATCCGCAAGGCAGCGATGCGAATTCAGGGAAGCGCACCGGTTTGGAGGCAGTGACTAAGTTTCCAGATCATAAGACTCGTTTAGCGAGATTCCAAACAGAGGCCAAGTCCTTCTTTTCCAAACCACAATGTTTCACCGAAGTGAAGCAAGAGACAGTGACCTTATGTAGTTGCGAGCCACCTCCGGCAAGTCGCAGTATTATTAAATGGACATTTGTGGCTATGTGTAGGGCGAATACTTGCCAGGCAAAACTCACCACGTTCTGCAACCAAACCATTTGCTGGTTGGGATATTTATCACATCTTTCACCGTTACGGTATACGCATTCGGTTGGTGTGCGCCGACTTGCGTGTCATTTACCCTTACGTTGGGTCTGCACCAATCCACAGCATGCAAACCACCAGTCGATTGGTGTCCAGCCTCCCATGCATGTGCGTACATATCAGCCGGATGTAAACCACCTACAGTCCCGTCACAGTTTCTCATTTGATTCAGAAACCAACAAGTCAGTGTACTGCAACCACCCTAACAACAAATGATGCCTGCTGCAACAAAGAAGTTCCTACTTGCCTTATAACAAAATTGTCGCAGTCGTAATTTGATATAAACCTTCTCAGCCGAGCGCCGCTCAAGACGTTCATCACTTACCGTCGCATCTCTAGCGCCCTATCAGCATTTGCCAATCTGAGGCACTTGCGGCGTCGTCGCGACGTCTCATTCTCGCTGAAGGACCGCGTTTACATGGCGTCTGTTCGTTCAGTGTTGTTGTATGAGAGCGAGTCCTGGCCCATTCCCGTGGAAGACATGTGTCGTCTTTCTGCTTTCGATAACGATTCCTTAGGAAGGTTTGCTCGTCTTTGGTGGCAACGTGTTAACAGTAATGACGTTCGATGTCGCATCTTGGGGAGTGTGAGTATTCCCTTCAACAAACTGGTTTTGTTGCGCCAGTTGAGATGGCCCGATCACGTCCTACGCATGGCACCTGAGCGTCTACCGCGTCGCGCTCTATTCGCTCGTCAAGGATCTGGCTGGAGGCGACCGCGTGGTGGTCAGCCTTCCATTTGGCGACAACACATGAAATCGCTGACGTCTTGTCTAGCCGCTGTTGGACCAGTACGTCTTCCAGCATGGGGACCAAAAATGAATAGTGCCAATACCCTAACACTCCTGAAGACATGGCCCACAACCGGAATCGGTGGAAGAATTGGTTAAAGAATTGTATTGATTCACATCGTTAATACTTCAAACATTGAAAATGCCAACAAAGAGAAAAATCGGCATGTGAAGAACAAACTAAAAATGTTTTGTTCTATTTTTTGTCAAAATGTTCCTCTCTTCCTGCGGCATAGTAGCTGAAGTATGTTGTCCACCTTCAGCTGCTATGCCACGATGATTATGACGCGGTGACTTCCTCTTATCTGCTAATTTCCATGGTTTTGCTTGGCTCTTGTAAGTTGGCCAGGCTTCTTTTGTCGCTTTACTCGCAAGTACGTCTTAACATTTTGGCACCACAGGCGCCGATCATTCGCAGCCATGCATCTGTGACTGTCTTGATGTTCGGAAACACCGAATTTGTGCAGTCGCAGACCATTTTCATGCCCGAGCTTTTGTAGGTCCTCCTAACCCTTACTGTGCGCGATGCGGTGGTACACTTCGGATATATATATATATATATATATATATATATATATATATATACGGTTGGCGGCCTCCGGTTTCGGATTTACCTGTCACTGTGGCCAGCCACAGGACGCCTGCGCCCACAGAGGGACCATGGGTGACTTGCGCTGCACCACCCACAGATCCAACCACACCCCCCATATCCAGTGTAAACCCGAAGGAATAAGACCGGGAGGCATGTGGATGGGAGCCACGTTTCATCAACGTAGCCGGCCCACACTCCTTCACAGGCAAACACAAGCACACTGTATTTGGGGAATCAATCGCACACATGGCGGTGGCTGGACCGTAGTCCGCTCCACACTGACTACATGGAACCATTCTTTGATCCTAACACGGCCACAAGGACCGTGCACCCCGTCCCCTCCAGCAACGACCAGCTGTCTCATGTAGCCAGTATGGACGAGGTAGTGGGTAGTAGACAGGTAGGCACCTTGTCAACATGCACATCAAGCGCAGCCTCACCGGGGATATCAAGCAACAGCCAATCACTTGAGAGAAAAATAACGAAGAAAACAACTCGAGTAATGCATAGGGAAAGGGTGGCATATATCTTAAAGTAATGAGCATCGGATATAAATTGTTTACAGAAGAATGTGAGATAAGTTCACGAGGTCAGAAAGTATACTTTACGGAAGTGCCACGAACACAAAAATGTTTTCGTAAAGGACTAGAATTGGATTAAGTGACGTGTGCAAGTTTATAGAAGAGAGTACAGGTAGACATTTATATGAGAAAGCAAAGCATTGGGACAAAATTGAAAACCCACCACCTGAAATCAACAGACTTAGCACGCAAGCAAGCTGTGACATAAATCTTAAATCAGTGAGCATTTGAAATAAGTTGTTTACAAAAGAATACGTTTAAAAAGAATACGAGGTAAGTTCACGAGGTCAAGAGGTTTATTTTGCGGAATTGCTACAAACACGAAAATGTTATCGAAATAACTACAAGTGGCTTAAGCGACGTGCGCAAGTGTATAGAAGAGAGTATAACTAGGCATATATATATATACATATATATATATATATATATATATATATGCCTAGTTGTACTCTCTTCTATACACTTGCGCACGTCCCTTAAGCCACTTGATGTTATTTCGATAACATATATATATATATATATATATATATATATATATATATATATATATATATATATATATCCGAAGTGTACCACCGCATCGCGCACAGTAAGGGTTAGGAGGACCTACAAAAGCTCGGGCATGAAAATGGTCTGCGACTGCACAAATTCGGTGTTTCCGAACATCAAGACAGTCACAGATGCATGGCTGCGAATGATCGGCGCCTGTGGTGCCAAAATGTTAAGACGTACTTGCGAGTAAAGCGACAAAAGAAGCCTGGCCAACTTACAAGAGCCAAGCAAAACCATGGAAATTAGCAGATAAGAGGAAGTCACCGCGTCATAATCATCGTGGCATAGCAGCTGAAGGTGGACAACATACTTCAGCTACTATGCCGCAGGAAGAGAGGAACATTTTGACAAAAAATAGAACAAAACATTTTTAGTTTGTTCTTCACATGCCGATTTTTCTCTTTTTTGGCATTTTCAATGTTTGAAGTATTAAAGATGTGAATCAATACAATTCTTTAAACAATTCTTCCACCGATTCCGGTTGTGGGCCATGTCTTCAGGAGTGTTAGGGTATTGGCACTATTCATTTTTGGTCCCCATGCTGGAAGACGTACTGGTCCAACAGCGGCTAGACAAGACGTCAGCGATTTCATGTGTTGTCGCCAAATGGAAGGCTGACCACCACGCGGTCCCCTCCAGCCAGATCCTTGACGAGCGAATAGAGCGCGACGCGGTAGACGCTCAGGTGCCATGCGTAGGACGTGACCGGACCATCTCAACTGGCGCAACAAAACCAGTTTGTTGAAGGGAATACTCACACTCCCCAAGATGCGACATCGAACGTCATTACTGTTAACACGTTGCCACCAAAGACGAGCAAACCTTCCTAAGGAATCGTTATCGAAAGCAGAAAGACGACACATGTCTTCCACGGGAATGGGCCAGGACTCGCTCTCATACAACAACACTGAACGAACAGACGCCATGTAAACGCGCTGCTTCAGCGAGTATGAGACGTTGCGACGAAGCCGCAATTGCCTCATATTGACAAATGCTGATAGGGCTCTAGTAATGCGACGGTAAGTGATGAAAATCTTGTGCGGCGCTCGGCTGAGAAGGTGTATATCTAACTACGACTGCGGCACTTTTGTTATAAGGCAAGTAGGAACTTCTTTGTTGCAGCAGGCATCATTTGTTGTTAGAGTGGTTGCAGTACACTGAATTGATGGTTTCTGAATCGAATGAGAAACTGTGACGGGACTGTAGGCAGTTTGCATCCGGCTGATATGTACGTGCATAATTAGGCGGCTGGACACCAATCGACTGGTGGTTTGCATGCAGTGGATTGGCGCAGGCCCAACGTAAGGCTAAATGACACGCAAGTGGGCGCGCTCCAACCGAATGTTTATCCCGTATCGGTGAAAGATGTGGTAAATATCCCAACCAGCAAATGGTTTGGTTGCAGAACGTGATGAGTTTTGCCTGGCAAGTATTCGCCCTACACATAGCCACAAATGTCCATTTAATAATACTGCGACTTGCCGGAGGTGGCTCGCAACTACATAAGGTCACTGTCTCTTGCTTCACTTCGGTGAAACATTGTGGTTTGGAAAAGAAGGACTTGGCCTCTGTTTGGAATCTCGCTAAACGAGTCTTATGATCTGGAAACTTAGTCACTGCCTCCAAACCGGTGCGCTTCCCTGAATTCGCATCGCTGCCTTGCGGATAGGCTATTTAGCCAACGACTCGGAGTGGCGTCTCCTAAGACAAGTCTACTTCGGTTTGGGCAACCAGGTAGTATCTCGCTCTCTGAAGAAACCACGGATTACTTTGTATTCTGTTTGGTTTTCTTTTCACGAAAACTGTATCTTCCTTCGTTTTCCATGATTTCCTGAGGTTTTGCATTCAGGACAAAACATCGTTGCGAAAAAGGGGGCGGTGAGAAAGGTGGCCAAAGCTGCCGACGGCCTATGATGAGCCATTTCATCACGGGTAGGGACTATGTACTACCTAGGGTGGAACACACCAAACGCTTGTGACATTTACCGTAACCCCATTAACGAGTGAGTGTGTGGTTGTTGCGTGCCGACCCGCATTGCGATCGCGCTTGCACAGTGGCTGCACCATGTTGCAGTTTGAAAGCCGTTCATTCAGCTAATTTCCCGGCTCATGCGACAGCGCACATACCAACAAATGAGATCCGATGCTATCTGATTAGCCCGCTTCACAGTGCAGTGGCGAACTGGAAGCAGTACGGAGGCCACTCAAACTGCGGTATCACAATGCAAAACAAGCCCTAAGATCGCTAATCGGGTGTCGCATTGCAATGTTAGTCCCTTCCCCCCACTGGTGCAAGGCATACCTTTACGTACACGGTAGTCTACTTACGCCCACTCAATCCAGTAGCACCACGTGAGTTTCATCATCATCATCATCATCATCATCAACAGCAGTACATCAGCCATTTGAACTGATGCTTCGCTGCCATACAACCATGAGGACCTATGAAATAAAGAATAAGAAGAGGGAGAGAAGGGGGACTTACCTGAAAACCTTAATGCCCTAAGCAAACATT
This sequence comes from Dicrocoelium dendriticum, assembly GCA_944474145.2. Lineage (NCBI taxonomy): Eukaryota > Metazoa > Platyhelminthes > Trematoda > Plagiorchiida > Dicrocoeliidae > Dicrocoelium > Dicrocoelium dendriticum. Next base: position 89,584,913 of record OX104063.1, read on the forward strand.
CAGGGTCAAGGCGCCTACACCTTGTGTAGACAACATACCGTCACAAACAGCTGGCTATCGTGCAAAGATAAGGCGGCATCGGCGAGACAGCTTCCTTGCGGCTTTCACTGCCACGCGTCATAATCAGCCATTACCCCGCAGATAACTCAGCATCAAACACACTTTAAACAGACAATCCGATTAGGAGACGGCAGCAGACGCGCCACTGGTGTCGGTTGCGAGCCATGTCCTGTAAAGTCTCGAGCCAAGCACAAGGTGAGTCACGTGGACTCCAACCCGGAAGGCGAGACGGACCAACGGCACCCAGTTTGGTCGTCAGTGACTTCATTTCCCGCTGCCAAGTCAACTTCTGTCCACCTCGAGCCTTGCGCCATCCGACACCTGGTAGACTGAACAAGGCCCTAACAGGTAAGCGGTGACCAGGCATGCGTAGCACGTGCCCGATCCAACGCAACTGATTCAGTGCTATCTGTTGTTCTAGGGAGCTAGCATGATCATCACCACCTAGTACTCGCCTACGCACATCATCGTTGCGGACACGCTGGTGCCATCCGACACCAGCAATGCTTCGCAAACAACGATGATCAAAGACTTGAAGGCGCCTCAGATCTTCAGACCGAAGGGGCCAAGTTTCACTACCATACAGCAGAACGGCCCTCACTGTGGTCTTGTATACACGGCCTTTCAGACGGAGGGAAACTCCCTTCTGTCGCCAAAGATGACGCAGGTTCAAGAAGGCAGCTCTAGCCTTTGCAATGCGTGAGCTCACGTCAGTTTCTATGCGCCCATCATTGCTGATGCAGCTGCCAAGATAAGTGAATTGATCAACCACCTCGAGTTCCTCGTTAGCAAGCGTCAAGGGGTCATCGAGTGGCTGGTGGTCCTGCGGCAACACTTTGCACTTTGAAGGTGCGAAGTGCATACCAAATAATGGGATCACTCTGGATAGGCTATTCAGGGTTGATTGTGTCGCCTCAACATTGTCGAAGAGCAAGACCATATCGTCCGCATAATCTAGATCAACTAACCGTTCACCAGGCAGCACTTCAACACCTACCTCGTGAGATTCCGCAAGGGAACACTCCATGATAGAATCCACGACGAAATTGAACAAAAACGGGGAAATCGGGCAACCCTGTCGAACGCCACTTGTAGTCGAAAAGCTATCCGATAGGGCACCATAGACCCTGACGCGGCCTCTAGTGTTCGAGTATAGAGCACGAAGGATGTTCACATATTTCGTGGGAACACCTTTCCGCGCAAGTATTTCGAACAGAATCGATCGATCGACTGAATCGAACGCACTCTTGAAATCGAGGAACACAGCTATTGTCGGTCTGCGGTATGCGTGGCGCTGCTCTAGCACCTGCCGCAAAGTAAATATGTGGTCTATACAGCCACGTCCTGGGCGAAAACCGGCCTGCTCTTCTCTAATCCGAGATTCCCGTTCTGCAGTGAGGCGACGAACGATAATCGAGGCCAGTAATTTTGTCACAACTGGCGTTAGGCTAATACCCCTGTGGTTCGCACAGTCTGTGCGACTGCCCTTCTTGTATATTGCCACTACAATCGATTCGCTCCAATTAGCCGGCACACTCTCTTCGTTCCAGATACGTTCGAATAGGGAGGTCAGTGCTTTGCAGAGGACCTCACCTCCATCCTTAAATAGTGCAGGTGGGAGGGAATCCGGGCCAGCAGCGCGAAAACGATTGAGGGCTGTGATCGCGTTTCGGACCTCGGCCTCCGACGGAGGCTCTAAACTAACCACCCATGGCTCGTCCTGCATCACCTGAGTAGGAAGAGGTCCGGGAGCAGGGGGCCAGCTGAACTGGTCTTCAAAGTGTTCAGCCCAACGAGCCATACGGCGCTCCTTATTGTGTATCAGCGCACCCGCGCTGTCCCTGATTGTCTCACTGACGCCTGGTTTTCTCGGACCAGTGGTGCGTATTAGCTGGAAGAGCTTCCGGTAATTGCCTACTGCTCCTGCCTCCTCCATTTCTTGAGCCCGACTGGTCCACCAGGCTGCCTTGTCAGCACGTAGGCTCCGCTTTAGTTCACGCCTAATAGCCCGTCTGGTCACATTGTGTTCAGAACCAGCCGGGAGGTGCCTACTAGCTTCCAAAAGGTTCACGGACCTCTCGGATATCCAGTGACTGGTGCGATGACGACTGATAGTGCCACAAGCAGATGCTCCTGCGTCGTGCATAGTGGCCGAGATCCTATTCCACTGAAGTTCAGTATCATTAGGACAAGACAGCGAGAGTTCGCTATGCAGTGCTTCTTGATAGGCTTGCCTGACAGAGGGCTGGGACAATTTCTCCGTTGCCAATCGGGGGAGACGCTTTCATGTGCCGTGTCTAGATCACGCCGAAGCAGATGCTGCTCGGCATCCACCTGAATCCTACGCTAAATCCTGATATCATCGGCAAACATTAGGAAGTTTGAAGCAATTACCTGTGCAGAGTCGTTAATAAACACCAAATACAGATGTGGACCTAGAATTGAGCCTTGCGGCACACCACACTCAACTTGTATGGGTCCGATAAAGTGCTCCGAATTCTGACCGCTAATTGCCGTTGAAATAGAAAGTTGGCAATGCAGCTTAGAAAAACGTCGCCGATCCCACATACTGGAGCTTGCAAAGTGGTATCCGATGGTTTAGACCATCGAAAAGATCTTGGGAACTGGCCGCATTTCCCAACAACTACACTGGGATCAGACAAAACCATGGATTATTTTTTCTAACCACCACTTTTGATTTTTAAACGTTGCGCGCTATTTGTTTCCGCTTTAAGCGAGCATTGTGACTGACTGATTTGACAACTTCGTTAAATGACCTAAACCAATCATAAGTTTTCATCACTTTCTGCTCTGTCTCGCGTTGGCGTGTGAATAGATCTCGTGCCTGAGATCCGGTCTTTTCCTTCCGGGGTCGGGGCTATAGACTGGTGCCGAATTTGTGTTACATTTGTGATTCTGTGCCGTACTTTCGTTGTATGTTCAGTTTTTCCATGCGATTTTGTTTCGAATTGCGTTAGTAGTCGTAGCATCGCAACATGTCCAGGTGCAAGCTGGGTGGTTCGGGATTATCCCGTTCCAGCGAATGGTTCGGCGGCAGTGTTCCATGATATGGTGGGTTTTCGCCTGGCAAGCGTTTTCCCTATAAAAAGCCACATATGTCCGTTTCACAACACTGTGACGTGGCGAATGTGACCCCCCTAAATAAAGTCACTGCCCCTTGCTTCTCTCTGAGTGGCATTGTAATTCAAGGGTGTGTTGAGCCCCTGGTCCTATGTGGTCCTAAAGGCGTATGAACCACTTGTTTGGTCGCCGGCTTCCAACTGGTTGCGATACCTTCATATCGCCCTGCTGCCTTGTAGGTTAGATCCTGGATCAAAGGCTCGGGGTGGGGCCCCCCTAAGTCAACCCTCTACTTCGGCCAGGGCAACCGGGTAGTATCACGCCCACTGACGAACCATGGACGGATTTCACTACTGCTTTCCCTCTTGCCATGTCTACTGGCTTTACTGTCTCTGCTGCTCAACATCCGCTCACAGATCGTCCCACGTCCCATTCCTCAACTACACCTTGTCTTCTCTGGTCACCGTCAACAACCGCTCACTGGTCGCACCTGACAGAGTTCTGAGCCAAACGTTTGGTGTTCGTTGCCCGGTGATCACAACATCTGCACACTCAACCGAAGCCCAAGCTTTCCTTCGTCCTGGTTCTCCATTCGGCCTTGCAGCGTTCAATGTGCGCACTTTGATGCAGATTGGACGACAAGCATGTCTGGCCCGCACGCTTGAGACACTCTCGGTGGACATCTGTTGCCTTTCTGAAACCAGGTTGTAAGACGTCAGTACCGTCATCAGAATGACATCTCCGGCAAACCCTGACGTCAAATACCACTTGCGCCTTTCCGGAGACCCAGAGGCCGCCGCTTCTGGCTAAGCAGGTGTCGGGGTTGCACTGAGTGACAGCGTTGAGGTCGCGTTACTTGACTGGATCCCAGTCAACAGTCGGCTATGTGCAGTCAGACTACGAGGTTCATGTAAGTTAACTAAGCGTCGAGATGTTACGCGTGCCTTGTTTGTCATTTCCACCTACGCTCCTACAGACTGCAGCCCGGATGCAGTCAAGGACTGCTTTTACCAACAACTACATGACCTTCGGTGTTCCTCACAAAGGTCTGACGTTGATATTCTTGGCGGAGATTTCAACGCACGAGTGGGCCGCCTTACCACCAAGCGAGCACCATCTTGGGGGTAGTTTTGGACTCTGTGGCAGCCGATCAGACAATGGAGACAGACTACTGACTCTTTGTTCTGATCATCGCTTGTTTCTTTCGAGTACAAGTTTTCGTCATTCGAAAAGACAGACTGCTACCTGACGTCCGCCTTCTCAAACACAAGAATGGTCCCAGCTTGACCACATAGCAGTAAACTACAGATGGCGCGGAAGCGTAGCAGACTGCCCATCGTACTGGTCAGTTTGTCTGGACTCCGATCACGCACTGGTTCGCGCCAAAATTCACATGCGTTTCGGAGGATCATCCAGACGTACGCACTACCTACCGCATGTCAAAAATCTGCAACATCCTGCGACGTTAACCAAGTACCAGTTTCTCTGTCAACATTGCTTGCTTCTTCCTCTGACGATGGTCTCATTCGAAATGGATGCGCATCAAAGACGCCTTAATTTTTGCCAGTACTGTCAGTTGTGGATTTGTTTGTCACCCGCCGAAAAGCTGGATCACCACTGCCTCCTTGTCGCTGATAGACACACGCCGCTTGATCCCAGCCGACACCAGCTGTAGTGAGGAACGCCGATCCCTGGATCGAGCGTTGCGTAGGAGCTTACAGAAGGACCGTGAGACCTGGTGGTGTGAACGCGCTAGAGAGTTTGAACTTGCTAAACTCTCTGGTAATAGCAGAAAACTGTTCCACCTCATCCGAGTCACCGAAGGCTTCTGATCAGGAGTAAGCAAAACAATCTGCGAAGACGATTGCTCACTAATCACTAATCTTCAACGACGGTTGGAGCGATGGGCCGAACATTTTCGATCGCAGTTTTCCTGGCCGCCAGCTCCATCTGTTTCCCCTGGGGCGTCCACTGGTGATGAGTGGACTATTCCAACTGATCCTCCCTCTCACCAGAAAATCTGGCGGGAACTCTGCTGCCTAAAGCGTTATAAGACACCCGGCCCTGATGTTCTACCTCCTGCTATGTTTAAAGATGAGGGCTCTTCGCTGGTTCAAGAACTCACTGCTTTGTTCTCAGAAGTCTGGGCAAAGGAGGAGGTTTCATCATCCTGGAGTGAGTCGGTAGTCGTCCCCATCTTCAAAAAGGGCCTGCGCACAAATTGCTCCAATTACAGGGGGCATAAGTTTGGTCCTGGTCGTTTGCAAGATTCTGGTGTCCATCATACTTCGCAGGCTATCCTTAACGTGTGAATCACTACAGCGAAAAGAACAGGCTGGGTTCCGCCCTGCTCGCGGCTGCATCGATCAACTTTTCACACCTCCAGATTCTCGAGTTGCGCCATGTGTATCAAAAGCCAACGATTGTTGTGTTCCTGGATCTCCGTGTCGCTTTCGATTCTGTCGACAGAGCTGCATTGTGGCACTGTCTGTTGAGGAATGGTATTCCCGGGAAGTTCGTTTCCATTCTGCGTGCCCTGTATAGTCTGACCTCGGGTAGAGTTATGACTTATGGCAAGCTTTCGCCTTCCTTTGTTGTCACCAGTGGGGTTCGACAAGGATACCCTATCTCTCCATTCCTCTTCAACTTTGCCATTGAGGATGTCCTCAAAATGCTCTAGAAGACTTGTTGAACGCTAGCATTCAGCTCCTCCCAGGTAGTCGGGCGGTTGATTTGGATTACGCTGATGATATCATCTTGTTGGGTGACGGTCCGCAGGCCGTCTAACTTGCACTTAACCACCTAGCGATTGAAGCGTCGAAGTATGGCATGCACTTTTCACCATCCAAGCGCAAAGTGCTTTTACAAGACTGGTATACGCCCTTACCTGCACTTACCATCGATAGGGCAACGTTAGAAGTAGGACAGAGTTTTGTCTACCTGGGAATCTGCATAACCGCTGGTGGGGCTGTTGGGAACGAGATCTCGATGCGTATCTCAAGAGCTCGTCTCGCCTTCTCCAGGCTGTGGCATTTATGCCGCCGCGATGACATCCTTCTCTCCATCAAACGACGGGTTTATAATGCTACTGTCCACGCTTTACTGTTGTACGTTCGCGAGACTTGGCCTGCTCGTACCGATGATCTACGTCGACTGTCTGTCCTTGAGAACCGTTGCTTGCGGTCTATCGCTCGTGTGTGGTGGCTGAACCACGTAACCAACGCTGAATTCAGACAGCATGTCATGGATGGAGACAGCCACATCCTAGAGACGCTGGTTTCGCTTCGCCAACTATCATGGCTCAGACACGTACTGCGTATGCCCCTTCAGCGTCTTCCGCCTCCTGCCTTGTTCGCGGTCGCTGAACAGGGTTGGAGGAGGCGGTGTGGTGGACAGCCTACAACTTGAAGAAGCAGGATGAAAATGCTGACAAAACAGCTGGCCACGCTTGGTTCCTCTCGACTCCCTGGATGGAGTCCAAAGGATGCTGAGTGCAGTTGGTTGGAAGTCATGGCTCGAAACCGAACTCAGTGGTGGGAGTGTATCTCTGCTTGTTGCGGTGATTCCTCTTCCCTCCCCCATTAAAAAACATCAAAGAACTCAAAAACTATGAGTAGCAAAATGGACGAAAAATGTTTGGTTTCTTTAACCCTGTTTTCCTATTCCGCCACGGTCTCGATGGCACAATATTTGTACACAGATTGTGATCGTTTATATATATATATATATATATATATATATATATATATATATATATAAACGCCTTCTCCAGCTTCTGTTGACTCTGTCCAACTACTTCGTGCGCTTAGTAAATTTGTTGTGCATGACCGCTGTCGATGGAAGCTGTGCTGCCCAGGCGTGAGCATGTTACTGTTTTCTAGATAACACACCAGTGCATCGGTAACTATCTATTCCATGACCTTGGAGCGTATTGGAAGAAGGGATACTGGGCGGTAGTTGAAGGGCTCAATTCTGCTTCCACCTTTTTGAATCTGGGTTATTATACCAAGATTCTACGTTGCAGTAATCTGATTCAGCTCTAAGCAGCGCTTGGAAAACTGAGCTAGTTTCTGTCAGTTGGCTTGCTGCAGCTCCCAGTGCCTCTGGACGAATGGTATTAACACCCGGGGAGTTGTGTTTACGTAGAGAGTTCAGCTTCTGCAATACAGCCTCCGCGGTAAAGGAGATGTGAGTTAATCATGGCGGCGGGACAACAATGGCTGGAAGATCGCTTGGTGGCACGACCTTCTGAAACGTGGGAGCATATTACATCCGCAGCGCTTGTTCCTTCCATCGCCATTCTTGTTGGGCCGTTCGCCGTCCTGAGTGGAGCAAATCCTTCTCCCACCTTTCGTTGACCGTTGGCCTGCTTATACAACAGTTTGTGGTTAGCACTGAAGGCTTTTGCGATGTTCCGCTGATATTTGGCTTTGTCTTCCCTGAGCAGTTGAATGCAGTGGTTACGTTGGGCTACGTAGTTCTCACAAGTTTCTGGCGTTGGTGCTGCGTTGCGCACTGCCATCCATTTTCGAGTTCTACTCCTAACCAAAGAAACTGATGTAGACTTATTGCAAACTCTTGTCTCTGAAGCCTTTGCAATCAGCTGGCTGAATTTGTTGACGAACTGGAGCTAGGAGAGTTCCGGGGGTTCTTCGGCAAGAAACGATCAGGTTGCAGCGCTGACGAGTTGAGCTAATGTATCGTAGCTTGTGATGATTCGCACAGCTTCATAATTCGCATTCCGATATTCCGCTTACCAGACGAAGTTGAAACTGATGACTGCGTGATCACTGCGACCTAGCGGGCACTTTACAGACAACACATCGATCGTATGCTCTTCGTTGGTAAGCACAGGATCCAGCACAGATGACCTGTTGCCTGTTCTGAACCGAGTAGCAGTGATATGGTTGTAAAGCGGAACAGTGTTTGCGAGCTCCTGGAGAGCGGTTTTGAACTGTTCTCCGATCGTGGCAGGGGTTTCTAAACAATATACGTTGAAATCACCCATGATAGGTATGTGAGTGTACTTTCCCTGTAAGCTGCATCTTAAAGCAGCCGCCAGGCGGCATTCGGTTTCGGGTGTAGAGTTGGTAGAGTTGGTATACCAAGACAATAAAGCAAGCGTCTACCAAAGAGAGTCGGGGAACTGCGTATCTTAATTCTCCACGGCTTCGCACTGTAAGTCCCTTCGGTAATACAGAATTATCCCTTCCTCCTTTCGTGAGCCTAGCGTTCCGGATGAGCGACATGCTCGGTAGGGAGAGTTCTGCGTCGGTCCTTCCAGTATACAACCATATCTCCGTAATACCGATGATATCACATAACTCGGAAGCTTGGCGATCTTTCAGTTCGGCCAGTTTATTGAAAAGACCTTGGGCGTTCGTATAGAAGCAGGCTAGTTTCTCGGTCTCTAGGAACCCACGAGGGCTGATGGGGTCAAGTGTGGGATAATGCCGACTGATGGGAGGTCGGCAGTTACTCGTATTTTTGATGGGATTATGATACCTCGTCTATAACTTGATTCGGACAAGGTGCGTCCCAATTTTCTTTTGGACTTACATCAGAGTGGAGTGAAGGAACAGTGAAGTTAAGCTTCTGTATCATCGCCAGTACTTTTGCTGTTTCAGATACCTTGATATTTGAACTTTGCAAATCTTTTGCTTCCTTTCACCGAAGTTCAATAGGAAGGCTTTTCCGATTTCTTCGCCAGCGATCCAAACTATTAGTTGCTGTTCAGTCCAACTGAACCACAGGTTTTAGGATTCTAGGGCCGCATCCTCTGTAATTTGGTGAGAGGGGTAGCCTGTTGGGCGATTGCGCCACAATACTATCCAGGGAAAATGTTTCACGAATGAACCGCCACTGTTCTTACTCGTGCTTTTCGGCCTCTCGAACATCGTTAGACGAAAGCTCTGGCACGCCATGTATGAAAATTTTCTTTGCTTGCTGTGTCCTACTTCGGTGTTTCTTTTTGGTTGTCGCGCGCTCCAAGGGACATCAGGATAGATGCATATCTCACAGCATCCGTGTGTTATCGCGCTTGTGGAGAATAAAACGTTTTTTTCCATCATTACAGGATTCGAATGTTACTCGAGTAACTCTGGGTTCTCCATAGTATACAGAGTTCGGATGACGAGCAATCCGTAATAGGTTTATGGGTTTGGCTTTGACACTCATCAGCATGCACAATGAATTCCATTGGTCATGGTCGTCCGATAAGGCACTGTGACGGCGGTAGACTCGGGGACATTTGAGCACAAAAGTTAGAGCACTATTGTTAGATCACTTTTTTGTTGATCTGCTAGGTAGAGCAATCGTTTGTTCTGACCTGCTGACAAGTGTTGATTGTTTACTGTTTGTCTCTACATTCGCCGTAACGGCGTTTACAACAGAAGAGACCGCAACGGCGGTCTCCCGACACCTTTGCAGCAATCTCTGCATATGTAACTGATGTTCCGATGGGCTTTGTCACAACAAGAGACATTTGAGCTACAGGTACCGAGGGTTGGTGTTCGGCTGCTTCATCCTTGTTAATGATAGGTGTCAGGTCTAATGGAATTCGCTTAGCCGGACGTTTTGGATGGTGCCTGATTTTAGTTGTCATGAATACTGCTACGGTCATTTTTCGCCCGGTGTTCTACCAAAATTAGAGAAGACAACGGAGATGAGGACGTGGCTGATTACGGTTCAGGGGAAGCAAATTGTGCAGCATTCCGTTGCTTAGAGGCAACTACGCTTCCCTGGTGCACACTCGCTTCCATTGAAGTAATCTTCTCGCTCGGCTTTTCAGGTTAACCGGTCGCACTTCTGGACTGGAATAACCATACACATAACAAGTGGGATGGTTAACCACGCAGTACAGAACCAAATGCATCTTTTGAGCTATTTCGCTTTCGTACCTGTTGTTGTGACAAATTTGCACACTTCGGAGGCTACCACACAAATGCCTTCTGCTTGGAGCCCTCTCGGATTTGCATTTCTGCCGTTCAACGCCTTGTCGTTATCTGACCCGGTGGGTTGGTTTATGTTCTGTACTTTTCCACCTTTGATGGTGGGGCACATCGGTCAGACGAGCGTTGTGCTTACAAGGCTGAATCCAAACGCTATCGTTCAAGCTGGTGGTCTGGCTGACACAGGTTAGATTACTGTAGATCAAATCCAGGATGACGGACACAGACGGCAGTTGGGCAAATCTGTGAGATCCCCGAAATTAGTTAGAGAATATCCACTAAACTTGCACAGGATGAAAGTTAACTTTCGAACAAATGACGGACCTCCACCTTTGAAATTGGTCGGATGAAGTTTATCTGGGCTAGGGACTTTGTAACTCTTTAGGGGGCGATGCTCGTAAGTTACCTCAGCCTCAGATGGCGATGAGGCGCATGTACACCATACAGCACTCTGGATTCTTGAGTTAGAACTCCCTGGTGCAGCTGGCCAGTTAAACTGCTGTTCAAAATGCTGGGCGCGACGCACAATTCTGCATTGTTTACTATGTATTGATTCGCCGTCGCTTTGGCACAGATTTTCGCTTTATTCGATGTTTTATTCGATAACTACTATTTCATTTTGTCATTTCATGTGATTGGCTGTTGTTTGACATCCCAGGTGTGGCTGCGCTTGATATGCATGTTGACAAGGTGCCTATCTGTTTATTACCCACCACCTCGTCCATACTGGCTCCAGGAGACAGTTGGTCGTTGCTGGAGGAGATGGGGTGCACGGTCGTTGTGGCCGTGCTAGGCTCGAAGAGTGGTTCCATGCACTCGGTGTGGAGCGGACTACGGTCCAGCCACCGCCACCGCCATATATATATATATATATATATATATATATATATATATATATATATATATAGAGAGAGAGAGAGAGAGAGAGAGAGAGAGAAAGAGAGAGAGAGAGAAATATGAGGAGAAATATTTCTTTGAGGTTTACACTCGCCGTCTTGTGATTTTTTATTTTGGAGTTTTATGCTTGATTTGACCTTAACTAACCGAAAATGCGCCGTCTCCACTGATGCCTATTGCGCGCCGTAACCTCAAGCGTTTCTAACCAGTTGCAGCCTGAGTCGCCTGGTCCCCATCCTGGAAGGTGGACCGATCGGACATAAGCTAAGCTTGAGGTTACCTTCTTCATGCTCTTTTTCCACACTATTGGTTATCTACTGCGGCGCTTTTTCCATTTGCTTCCGGGGAGCGCAAATATTGTTTGACGGGAAGGCGATAGGCTGGCTGGTGTACAGAAACAGGAGAAAAGCTTGCCAAATTCCTTTGCGATCCCTCCGGAGGAACTGTTTGAGTTCGTTGTTGATAGGCTGCACAACGGACGCTACCCAACAGCAGCAGGGATTGATCGACATGCTTTGAGAAGCTTGAGAGATCGTGCATGGATCTAGTGATTGCAAGAACTTTTGGTGAAACCATAGGCCAAGGTCGCGGAGATGTGTAGGTAGTTGCGGATGTTTGTCCGGTGCGTTTCAACGTCTGAGCTCGAAGCGCTTTTGAAACATTAGTCCGCCTCGCCCTGGGCGGAAGCCTGCTTGCTCTCCTTTAAGCCGGAATTCCCGTTATGCAGTGAGGCGTTGAACGAGAATTGAGGTCAGTACTTTTGTCACTACTGGCGTTAGGGTGATGTCCCTGTTGTTCGCACAGTCGGCACGACTGCCCTTGTTGTTTATTGCCACTATAGTCACTACACTCCACTTAGCTAGGATGGTCTCTTCCTTCCAGACCTTTACAACAGAGTTAGTGCTTTGCAGAAGACCTTACCAACATCCTAAACTAGTCCGTGTGCGAAGGAATTCTGGTCAGCAGCACGAAAATGTTTAAGGGCTGTGATCAGCTAGACTGATTTCGTCTAGATCTTCGATTATTTCCGGAGTCCTTACGGCCGTGCAGATTGAAGTGCTTATTCAATGGCAGGAGGACCCGTGCTAACCAGCTAGCTTATTTTTGTTGCGACGGTAATGGCATGCTCTTCAGGTTAACCTGGAAACCCGTCCAGCTGTGATTTTGATGAGCCGCTCGGCTTCAAGTTCTTCTTTATGGTCTCGTCAAATACACGATGTAAGATAGGCATTTCACGATATCCATTAATACGAGCCTGTACGTCAATCGGGCTTGTTATACGGTCGATGCGTTGAAAATTGCTTTCGGCACTTAAAATGCTTAGTATTTTCTGAACATAATCGCTCCTGTTCATAATTACTGTTCCTGCATCTTGATCCGGCTTCAGCACAACCACTCCCTCGTAAAGCTTTTAAATGGCGGCTTCTGAGCCTACCTTTTTCGTTAAACGGCACCATGAGGACTTTACAAACAATATCGGTCAGCTTATTCCTGAACCAGTTGACAGCATCATGACTCGCTACTGAAGTACACCTACTTGCTCGAAAAAAATTCGCAAACGGTGCTTTAACAACGACGACGGATAGACCTCACTAAAGATCAGTCTGCTTGAGTGGATCAGTATCTGCATTTTATGGGATTCTCGGCGATGTCACATCAATCCTGCTTGGTCCGGACTATGCTCTAGGTGCCAGTTGGTTGACACCGCCAAACAATAATGATTGCTGTTTGGAACGCTGAAGTCGCGCAGTTCATCAAGACCTTATGTACTAATGCTCAATCAAATCGAGAAAATAATGATCCAAATAAGCCGCTCTTCGCTGTGAGTATTAAAACGCATGTAAGGCAACTGGAGACCAAAAGAGAAACACACACGCAAGAATCAGATAGAGAAGTGGAGAGAAAATATCGCGTCTTACCCGGACGTAATGATGAAGATTCTAATTGAGGACACATGTGTGGTCAAAACCATTCGGTCACAAACAGCTGACGCTGTGTGGCAATAATGCGACATTAATGAGATAAATCTGAGGATAATTCAATACCCCACAAAAACTTGGCAGAATACGCAGTGAAACATTGACAGGAGAGGATGAAACTGCGGAGATACTACCGATAAGTTTCCAGTCACATTTTTCAGGTCACGTGCCAAGTTCAAACTGGGTTACGCGGACCTCTGGAAAACGAAACGGATCAACAGCACACAGTCCAAAGAACAGCACCTTCCTTTCCCACTACCCAGTCAATAGTCGGCCTTATGTGATAAACAAATCACACCGGAACCGGACCAAATCAGCCCGTCTGTCTTGTTAGTTCGGTGAATCAACCTGATCTTCACGAACCAGCATTCAGTTGCGCATCTCGTCGTTGCGGACGCAATCGTGCCACTCGTGATCAAAGGTCTTCAAACAGAAGGGGCTGAATCCTACGGTTTGATAGGAGAATGGTGCACATCTTCGTCCTGTTCACACGACGCTGAGGGACAGTTGGATGCCAAATATATTGCAGTTCCGTAAAATCAACCCTGACTTTGTAATGCGTGAGCTAAGATTAGCCGTCCATGGCAGGCAATGTAACTTCCAAGACAGACGGACTGGTGAGATGCTTGCAGATCCTCCTTATTAGCAATCAAAGCGTAAACTAATGGCCAGGGGCACTGAAGTGGATGCTAGAAGATGTTACAATACTGTTTGAGTGCGCTGCTTCTCGGAAATCACTTTTGGTTTTCAGAATCAAACAGCTTTTTTCTTCTTGCGCATCGTTGCATAACACTTGACGCGATACACTACAAAGTTGAGTGAAAAACAGAAGTAGGTTGACCCTAGTGTATATGAGCCGTTTGTCAGTTCCCAACTTATTTCTTCATAACCAGCGTCCGAAACGTCATCTTCTATCGTAGCTTTTATCAGAGCTGTAACATATGTTGCATTGTGTTGCACCAAGAGTAGTTAATTAATTGAACCTGACTCTCGGATCTCAGTATTCTTCTTCTGCTGAAGAATTCTCATTATGACAATGTAAACGTCAATTCAACACAGACTGCTCGATGTTTCGTTTCTGATGACCAGTGGATAGATGTGTGGGAGCATCACCTTCGGTCTGCGAACAACCGGTTTTTCGATCGTTAACTTACTTTTTTCGTATACTGCTAATGCATTCTGCGTCTCGTTTGCTTCGTCACCATTGCTTATACGTCTTTTCTTTCTCTTGGCATAGCGTCAGCAGCGTCGCTTGGCGAGGATCCGACCATCGGAGCGTCTGTCGACATTTCGCATTGCCATGGTATATCGCCTCGCCGCCGCCCTTCTAATCCCGTACCCCTCACACAGACGCTCATTGAAAGCGCCCCGGTTCATCGACTTCCCACAGGATCATACGTTTGTTCTAGCCCACCGGTCACTTCCGCCAGTCATTCCCGTGTTAGTTTGTCCGCATTCCATGCGGAGGACGTGCAACGTAGCTCGCGCATTTCAACTGCCGCTACCCTCCCCGCTGCTTCGATGTGCAATTCAGGTAACTGCTCGACGTATGGTGTATTCGGGTGCCTTACTTCTGGTTCGAATTTTTACTTTGTAGAACGTAGGATCAGGCACATTTGCCTGAACTACTCTAATAGTTTAGTTTTGGTTCCTTCTGGTCTCCCAGCTGATTTCAATTTACACTCATTGCGTGACATGCTTTCGCACCATCTTTTTGACTTGCGGGTTTGAACTGCTCTCCATTGTCGCTGACCTAGCTATTGTGAGTCATTCATTCATTGTTCATGCTGTGCATCGGTTTTCAGACTGCTTTTATCTGTTTTCGGTTGTGGCTATTCTAGCACGTTTTTTGCTTTGACGCGTTGACCACTGATCTGTTCAGCCGTAATCGAAGACGATAAGGATCTAGCAAATGGCGACGTCGAAGAGTGGCAATGCAACAAACGATTTTGTGGCACAATTGGTTTCGCTGTTGTGGCAACAGCGAACACAAATAGAGGCGCAAATGAAGTTGTTCAGCACTTGAAAGAGCGGCTCATTCTTCAGCAACAGCTACACCGGACTTGGATGCAAATTCTTTTGATCTCCCCTCCAATTGCACCAGAGAATTTAGTTGTGCTGCTGATTCCGGAAGCACTCCCAATGCATTGTTCGGCTGCTTGGATAATGTGCTCAGGACCTATTTCAATCATTTGGAAGATTCCTGGAATATTCTTCGGTTGCTCCATAACTTTTTTTGATATCTCCTGTAGAATGATTGTGTTGAAAACTAGAGCCTTAAAGTATATATGACTCATCAGTTTAGGCATCTACTTATGTAAATGCAATGATTTACGATAATAACGTGAAATGAGAATGGGATGTAAGCACACAAATCTATTTGGAAAGAAATCATAGTTTTCCAACTTTCCAGGTTGGTGGAGGAGAGAGTTCCTATGTTGAAAAACCCGAGAAGTATTCCCATCACTATTCTACACGGCTGTATTGTTCGCTCAGTTTCAGGCGAATGCCTCAATGGTTGGTGTTATAGCTGAGTTTCAGCAAACGACCAGCATACTTGATGGGGTCACTCAATATTTGGCACACAAATATGAAATTGCGTGAGATGAAAACCCCCATCGACTTCAGTCTTTCCTGGTAACATAAGCTGCGTAGGTGACGTCCTTTGTTATCTCGCGTTGGGGGGGGGTCTCTAACACCTTTAGGTTGCGCTTTAACTAAAGCCGACTAGCTTTTTATGGTATTCATAGTGAGGGAGCACACAGAAGTTGTGCTTCATCGGGAATATTAATAGGTCAAAATTCCCTAATGCTCTTCGCAGTAGCCCGACATGCTCATTGCCTCTTCCTGCGGCTCTCTCCGACTGTTCTGTACAGCCCATATCACCCGGTGTGTGCGCAACAAGATTGCTTTTCTTGGAACTGGCCTGCAATCTGTGTGCCCCAGGCCCATAAATGTAAACATGCCTAAGGCGTTGTTGAACAACCCGACATTTTACCACGTAAATGACAAGACATCAGAACGGACCAGTTCGAAATCGCATCACGATCGCGCTGGTATCCTTCGTCGTTATCCGATCCCTTGATCGCTTGACCTATCTCGATAACATCTGCGAAGAATGAGAAATCGGAAGCAAGTACCCTCGCTAGATTGTTATTTGAATAGACGACGCCCTAGTGCCGAGCGTTGTGTTATGTCTTGATCGATCTCAATTCTCTCTGACATGGATTTCCGGATTCTCATCTCCAACCGATCTTCATGCGGAAAATTCGGTACTTAACCCAGGATTAGGTCACCAGTGCATTATTCCTGAGGTTTGTGGATGAAAGTTCGGTGATCTAAGCGATCAAACGTTTTTGAGAAGTCCAGCTAGATGACATCGACTTTCACTCCACCATCAACTGCTTCAGTCCAGCTGCTGCATGCAATTAACAGGTTAGTAATACATGAACGATTTTAGCGAAAACTACCACTCCTGTGCTACTAAGCCATATTTATCCAGGTATTGCATCTGCGATGATTGATTCTACAACTTAAAAAAATAGGACGCAGCTTTATCGGACGGTAATTGGCAGAGTCAATGCGACTACCACCCTTGCAGACATGAGCGATGATCCCTCGTTTCCACATTGCTGGAGTTTTGTTCTCTAGACATCATTGATAGAAACTAACCAGTGGTATTCCCAGACCACTGCTGTTTGCAGAGGCTTTGGCCGAATGTTTTCGGCTATGAGAGAACTGTTGGTACGCAGCGATATCAGCTTCTTTAACACAGCTTGTGCATTTTAGGTGCTATTGGATAGACCTCACAGTGGGGCAATAATAACGGGGGGATATTTGAGCTGGTTACCCCTCCCAATGTATGGGAGTAATGACGCCGAAAGGCATTGGATGCTTCCCCTGCTGTTCGCATGTGCCCGCCAATCGTAACGAATGGTTGGATTCCACGCTGCACTTTTCGAAGGCCATTTGCGTACCTCTATAAGAGTTTGCGTTTCTTGCAGCATCGCTTTACTATTTATTATTGATGTCTTTGCGGATCAGTTTCACACTAGTTACACTGTGCAACATATACGGTCCAGCTTTCAGCATTGGGCGAGTGGGCTGTCCGTGTTTGGAGGAGCAACACCGAAACCTCTCCACTTCGGATAAGGTACTGATAATCGGAATGGCCGTACTGAACCACAACGGGAGAACGCAGTATTTGGCCCATAGCGCACGGCAGCAGAACACGTCAGTTTCAGTAGCACACAAAATGTATTATGTCTTGTCATAAGCCCAAAGCTTCGCATGAGTTAAAACAGTTCACTCATTGGTTAGCTTGGCATTAACGGACACACGCTGGTGGGTCCAACCAATGGGAAGCAAGTGAGCACTTTTTAATTGATGACTAGTTTGGCGTTTGACTGACACACACTGCCTTGGCGAAATGGACCAGATAAGTCGCTCTATTTCTGTCTCACCAAACACTTCACTTTCAATGGTCAAACGTACAAACAGATAATGGACACGCCAATGGGTTCACCATTCTCTGGACTGGTGGCCGTAGCAGTGATGCAAGCACTGGAACAAGAGGCACTGCCGATGGTGGAACTCAAACTTTTGGCACGTTACGTGGACGATACTTTTATCATCCTCAAACGTTCCAGACTACAAGAAACACACCATCTGATCAATAACATTTTCCCCGGCATTCATTTCACCAAAGAAAAGAACAACTACCAGGTATCATTCTTAGACGTGCTCGTGAAAATACATGCTTCCGGGCCCTTGGAACCAGCAGTCTATCGAAAAGCGACGCACACTGATCAGATCTTAAACTATCGCAGTAACCATCCGACCAATTACAAGCGCAGTTGCGTGAGGACACTTTTCAAACGGGCCCAAACACACTGTAGCACGCTGCAGCTGTGGAAGGCGAAGGAAGACCATTTAATTAGCATGTTCCAGTGGAATTCGTACCCTAAAAGTTTTATTTTACGCTGCCTGAAGTAGAAAAATCAACCACCGTCCGCTTCCGCAAGCAACACAGAAAGGAAAACATTCGTTCTACCTTACATCCATGGGATTTCTGAGATGGCTGCGAAGCTTTTAATGGCTCACGGGATCAACGTTGCACATGAAGCAACGGAAACTATTCGGAGTAAACTTTTCAGGGCAGAAGACCAACTGAGTAGAAAAGAAACATCAGGTGTGGTTTACATAATTTTCTGCAAAAGTCGTGATGTACTACATGAAATGTGTCAGCTTATACGCCGTAACGGCGCTTCGCTGCCGCGCGACCACCACCAGTCGCGCGCGGGCTGAGTATACCGCGAGGACGCCCACCCCTACGCGGATTCGAACCGGTGACCTTATGGTTGGAAAGCAAACGTGCCAACCACTCGGCCACCGGCCGACAGGCCAGACAGGGAGGAAACTTGGCACAAGACTACATGAACACAGTCTGGCCATCCGCCGCCATGATGAAAAATCACTAATATCATTACATATGGATGCCGAAGGCCATCAGTTCTATCTGGGGAATGCCAAGATACTTGGAAGAGCAAAGATCCGCAGAGCGCGTGAGTTCCTCTAGGTCTGGTATTCGGGCCAGAACTCAATCAACATGCGTCTAGAACTCGAAGGGGTCTACGAACCTCTGCAGGTGAGGTCAAAAGTAAGTACCAGATCGACAGAGCGTAGACGTGGCCACTTGACGGACTTGATCCAATCGAAGATACATTCAAAGCAGAAGACGATCAATAGTCACTTGCATCTGGCAGTGACTTACGAGACTGCAAATCAGACTTCTATAGCGGCACTGAGAATGTTGCCTAGTTTGGCAACGAAACGTCTTCAACCAAATTGCCTAGGTCGGAGTACACAACAATCCCCCCGTAAACTACAGTCTCAACATAGGTTGCCTGTCGCAGTCCAACAACCTGGCAGGTTTTCTAAACCAAATTTGTATTAGACGGATCCTTGTGAGCTCTCCTTGCTAATTTAATTGTTCTGCACCTCAGGAATGATGGTTTTGTTGTACTGTGGGAAGCGTTTCTGCTCTGATGAATATTCTACCAGCGTGTTGAATGTCTACGAAGGTTTTCCAAGCGACTTCATGGGTGTATTCAGCTAAGAAGGTTCAATTGTCCCCGTAACGAATGCGGATAACAAAGTGTACCTAATGAAATTCTTCAGGATATTCCGCATACCATATAACGTCAAGCAATACAGTAGCATAGTCACTGTGATAGCATCATTCAGAGAAAATACTTCGTGTATGTAGCGCCACTGCTTTCGACCATGGGCCTGCACTGCGTGATCAGGAGAATCCTGAAGTTCTGGAAGCCCATGAGTAAATATGGTCTACCTGCTGCCGTTTTTAAGAGGGTCGCCTTGGTTGCCCACTTTTTTGCCATTCTATCCAAGTTGGGTGATGTGCGCAACCAGATATGACCAATGTTGCAACACCGGTCACATTACAGTGCACCAACAATAGTTAATCACTTGAACCTGACTCTCGGATCTCAGTATTCTTCTTCTGCTGAAGAATTCTCATTATGACAATGTAAACGTCCATTCAACACAGACTGCTCGATGTTTCGTTTCTGATGACCAGTGGATAGATGTGTGGGAGCATCACCTTCGGTCTGCGAACAACCGGTTTTTCGATCGTTAACTTACTTTTTTCGTATACTGCTAATGCATTCTGCGTCTCGTTTGCTTCGTCACCATTGCTTATACGTCTTTTCTTTCTCTTGGCATAGCGTCAGCAGCGTCGCTTGGCGAGGATCCGACCATCGGAGCGTCTGTCGACATTTCGCATTGCCATGGTATATCGCCTCGCCGCCGCCCTTCTAATCCCGTACCCCTCACACAGACGCTCATTGAAAGCGCCCCGGTTCATCGACTTCCCACAGGATCATACGTTTGTTCTAGCCCACCGGTCACTTCCGCCAGTCATTCCCGTGTTAGTTTGTCCGCATTCCATGCGGAGGACGTGCAACGTAGCTCGCGCATTTCAACTGCCGCTACCCTCCCCGCTGCTTCGATGTGCAATTCAGGTAACTGCTCGACGTATGGTGTATTCGGGTGCCTTACTTCTGGTTCGAATTTTTACTTTGTAGAACGTAGGATCAGGCACATTTGCCTGAACTACTCTAATAGTTTAGTTTTGGTTCCTTCTGGTTCCGTATCTGGTTTGCATATGCTGCTTAATTGTTTTCAGCCTCAAGGAGTATGTAGTTGGTTTCAGCGCGAGCCCAAGTCTTGCTGTTGTTTGTCTCCGATGTTCGCGAATAAATGCACATTTAGTGTGTCACCCAGTCTCACTTGCATTTTTATTGTTGTTTCTGCTGACTAGTCGTGATCCGGTGGTTACTTATTAACCACACTAACCGTAAGAGGAACTTTCATATTGCAATGAACTGACGCAAGTCTGTGGCGCGCATTTTGCCGCATGTTGAAGTTTTGTCTGCCTGTTCTGCACTTTGGAGCACTTCTTGCCCCACTGAAGTCCTGCTTCTCGGTTTAGTGACGGGACCTCGCGTGACAACGAAGACGCTGTTGTTATGTGAATCGTAGCAGTTAACCGTCGCGAGTTCCTGTATTGTCGCTTTTGGACACTAGGAGCTGCTGCCGTACATGGTTCATTTGAGAATCACATTCGCATTGCATCCACCCAACCGGGGGAATTTATGATTAGTGCGGTCTAGCGTGGTCAAAGCTGACCGTGGTCTCAAATGTGGCCCCCATGAGTTGGGCGTGGCACAGTGAGCAGGCTCTCGTGTGCAGCCCATTGAATCTAAGCAACGCCGTTAGGCAGAGTACAAACGCTACCCAGGGAAAGACTGGTACATTAGATCAGGGTGTCATGGCCCGCGGTCTCATCATGAACTAATAATTTTTTAGGTCGGGTCTTTTTCGTTCACGTGTAATTTTTGTTATTATCTTGGTGTCAGACTGAATATTGCCCGACATATTTTTACCTCAAAAATGTGGCTCTCCTTGCAAAAATTTGGACGCCCCAGCATTAGTGCATTAGTTTTACAGATGATTTTACTGTTCTAGAATAACAGATTTTGTTTTTCCTGTTCGAACTAAGGTGTTAGCCAGTCTTGCGCCAATTTAACAATGGAACAGTGCATTTACCGCGGAGAATGAATTGAACTCCTAAAATGCTCCCAGTAGGTAAAGAATTAGACCAGAAAGTGAAATGTGTCAAAAGATATAAGATGTGACGATGGAATCACCGCAGTTTCCATGTGTACACGCAGTTTGGGAGCATTGGTCCGTGTCGCAGTAACTCTGTGTAATTCAGGTATTGGAATGCACCGTTAGCCGAATTTCCTAATCGACTAACGTAGTGGCGAAGCTGACTGAGTGTGGAAGAACGTTACTTTTCTGGGATACACTTGTGTCGAACAATTTCCCGCGGCATTCCAACCGGCTATTTTATGTGACTAACCTCAAATGACGTCCACTCGTTGTTGTTATGTGGTTTAGTTTCCATTAGTGTCGGCATGGGTGGTTTGGGTCCTTGAGGATCTGATACGTGAATATGTTATCACCTCGCAGACGACGATACTTTCAAGCGAATGTTTCTTAAACCTTTACTTTAAACTGATAATGTAGGTAGTGCAAGCCGTTAGCATTTTCAGTCTCCCTCTTATGAATTCTTAAGGGCTGCAAAGGGATTTTTTCTCCAATTGCAGCACATCTGGTCGGCGCATTCTACACGTGGCCTCACGTACTCGTTGAGCATTTGGGAACAAAGGTTGAATCAAACCGGGCAGACGCTCTTTGCATTAGGCCTAATGGTTGTTTAGCTTTCACTATTTGTCTTGAGCATCGGAGCTCACTTTCTACAGAATGGCACTGCAAAACATCTTTTCCTGCTCCATTTTTTGTGGTTGCTCTGGTTGCTGGGCCACCGGCCGAGTCTTCACTGCATACAGCAGTATTAGCGAAAATGTAGTAATACTGGTGTATCCTTTCTTTTTCACTTATTTCTACTCTTATCCCAATTACTAACTTTCTCTATAATTCCTAGCTTTATTGACAACTTACGCAAAGCCACTGCAGTTCGGCCAGTTGCAGCTATCTTCTCACACTGCCTACTGTACTCATATCTGCAGCATCCCTTATAAGATGATGCTGTCGCAGATCCTTGAGTCTCAGTGGAATAGGTTCTCGCCCGCTATGTGCGACGCGGGAGCTTGTACTTACGGCACTATCAATCATTAGCACACCAGTCACTGAACTTCCAAAAGGTTGCTGAACGTGCTGGAATCCAAAAGAAAACTCCTAGTTGGCTCTGAGCGCGAACTAAAGCGAATCCTGCGTGCTGGCATGAATCCTAATGGAATAGTTAGGACAAAAGAAATAGTGAAGGTGGGGGCAGTAGGAGACTGTCGCAAACTATTCAGCTCATCCGTACCACTGGTCTCAGGAAATCAGGCGTCAGTGAGACAACCAGAGTCAGCGATGATTAACAATGAGGAGCTCATTGGACGGAACTCTCTCGTGAGCAGTACGTCCGGCTCCCTGCTTCCGGACCTCTTCCTAATCAGGCGGTGCAGGTTGAGCTAGTGCCAGTTATAGCTCCCTCGGAGGCTTGAGTCCGAAATGTAATCACAGCTCTTAGTCGTTTTTGAGCTACCTGGCTGGATTCACTCTTGCTTGCACTATTAAGAAATGGTGATGTTTGTGAGTAGTAGGGGGATTTATTGGGCCTTTGTTTAGATTCGCCGCAGTTAGACTCAGACAGATAGCCACCACACATCCAGGGAAGCGCTAGACGGCCGTTTCGTCCTATTGGGACTCGTCAGTAGCGCGCACCCGCCGAATCCTGCCGGATTCGAACCCACGACCTTACTCTTGCGAGTCAGCGACTTATGCCACTGAGCCATGGGCGACGGCAGCGGACCGCCATGACTGATATCTAACTGCGATATAGCGCGGCTCATCCTCCACTGCCTTGCTTGTTATGCATGTGCAGAGGATAGGGCTGGCCCCCAGAGCAACGACGTCCTCTGCACATGCATAACAAGCAAGACAGTGGAGGATGAGCCGCGCTATATCGCAGCTAGATATCAGTCATGGCGGTCCGCTGCCGTCGCCCATGGCTCAATGGCATAAGTCGCTGGCTCGCAAGAGTAAGGTCGTGGGTTCGAATCCGGCAGGATTCGGCGGGTGCGCGCTACTGACGAGTCCCAATAGGACAAAACGGCCGTCTAGCGCTTTCCTGTATGTGTGGTGACTGTCTGTCTGCGTCTAACTGCGACGAATCTAAACAAAAATGTGATGTGGTCACCTACAAAGCGTTGACCTCCTTTTGAATAGGTCTGAAAGTGAGACCGTCCCAGCTAACTACAGTGAATCGCTTCTAGCGGCATTATGCAAGTAGGACAGTCGTATCTACTGTGTTAACCGCAGAGATATTGGAGACAAAATTTACTAACCTCAATTCTCGTTCGTCACCTCACTGTGGAATGGGAATCCTGGATTAGGGAAGAGCAAGCAGGCTTCCGCTCTCGACTGAGCTGTATACACCATGTATTCACTCTGCGGCAGATGCTAGAGCAGCGCTACACACGACAATAGCTGGGTTCCTTGACTTCAAGAGTGTGTTGGACTGAGTCGACTTATGCATTTTATTTGAAATACTTGCGCGGAAAAGTATTCCAATGAAATATGTGAAAATTTTAGGTGCCCTGTATTCGAATAACACAGGCTGAGTCAGTGTCCACGATGGCCTGTCGGATATCCTTCTGGCAACCAGTGGCATTTGTCAGGGTTACCTAGTTTCCCCATTTTTGTTTCACTTCGCCTTCCCTTACGGAATCTCATGATGCAAGCCTTGAGGTGCTGTTTGGTAGAAAGCTAGTTGATCTTGATTACGCGGACTATATTCCCTTACTTTTTAACGATGTTGGGGCGGTCCAATCAACTTTGAGTACCATTTCTTGGGTAATCCCATCTTATGGCATGCACTTCGCACCTTCAAAGTTTTGACACACGATCACCTGCGACTTGATGGCCTCTTGGTAGGAGGAACTTCAGGCCGTTAATCACCTCACTTACCTTGGTAGCTGCATCAGAAACAACGGGCAAATAACACTAAGTCAGTTCACGTATTGCCTAAGCTATAGCTGCCTTTCTGAATCTGCGACATGTGTCGACAGTAAGGGTGTATTTACAAGGCCACAGTGAGGACCATCTCGCTCTGTGATCTGAGGTGCTTTCAAGTCTTTGATCATCGCTGTCTGCAGAGCATTGCTATTGTCCGATGGCACCAACGTGTAAAAGAATCATGATAGTTCTCTACAACTGCAGATAGCACTGAATAAGTTGCGTAGGCATGGGCGAGTACTACGTATGTCCGGTCACTGATTACTGAGTAGGGTCTTGTTTTGTTTGCCAAATTTACGGTGGCACAAGACCCGATTTGGTCACTTGTCAACTTGGCAGCGAGAAATGAAGTCACTGACTGCAAAACTTGGCGCCATTAGTCCATCTCACCTTCTAGCCTGGAGTCCATGTGACTCGCCTTGTGCTTGACGCGAGATATTATAGGACATGGCTCACAGCCGGCACCAGTGGCGTATCTGTTGTTGTCTAGTCAGACTGCCTGTTTAACGTGTGTTTAGTTCTGGGTTATCTGCGGTGTAGTAGCTGATTGTGACGTGGAGCATTTAAAACCGCAAGTGAGCCTTTCCCCAGATTCCGTCTTGATCTTGCGCAATAGCCAGCTGTTTGTGACGGAATGTTCTTGATTCAAGGCCTAGGCGCCTTGACTCTTGTTTAATTCATTATGGTTTTACGCTGGGTCCCACTTTTCTTTTTCTGTTATAATTTTCGTTCTGTATGCCATTGTGTTTGTACCACAGCCAAGCGTCATTTGGAACGTCTGATTTACTGCTATTGATTATGATGATGCTTTTAGAAAAAGTACTAGGGATCTTTGATTGCTTCTCGTGCCTTTTGTGCTTGTTTGAAAGTGGTGTGCCTCGCTGTTCCATTCTGAGTTAGTTAAGATGTCCGTACATTAGCTGGGGGTTTGAAGCGAACCTCTTCGCCAAATCGCGTCGCTCCTTCAACTTCTACTCTGAGACCAGTTTGGTGTAATGCTTTCTTTTTGCTGTATAGTTCTTCCAGTTTCCTTCGTTTGGATTTACACCATATGCTTACCTAAGGGAGTTTCAACGTCATTCCTTTCTGCACCCCGGTCTTAAAGATTGACTTTTTCATTATTTGAGCTAAGGTTCTTAATCTCAGAGGAGTTTGTGCTGATGATTTCCTGCCCGGCGACATCGATAGATTCTTCTACTAGAAACGATCAGCTAGTGATTTTGATGATGTGGGATAAAGTGTGGCACCTTGTTACGATACATACGCCTTCAATATCCTCATCATGGTTTTCTGTATAACAGATGTAACGAAAAAACAATGTAGATGGATCACTGAGCCCAAAGGGACTACTCACTGTTACCGTGTCGGCCTTGATTTTCTCGAGGTCCAGTATGGTTGGTTTGTTCCCCATTCTGATTCTCATAGGAGGTGGCTTGATTATAAAGTGGTAGATCAGCGACTAATCCTTGCACTTCGCCCTTAAGCTGCTCGCCAACGAAGGCCGGAAATTTCAGGGTTTGCAAATTGAAGTCTGTCACAATCTTGACGTGGAGAAGCCGGAACGGTTTTCAAATCAGAAACTAGATGGCTTTCCATTTCTAGAGTGGACATGCGATGACGGTATACGAGACTAGTTATGCTGCATACGGTTCCATTCGATTTACTAACCGCGTGCTGAGTTTATTTATTTCAGGTGCTTGGTTTTTAGTATTATCCTAAGGCTTGTTTTGTTGCCTCATTATAATATCCACCTGAAAATCTATCAACTTGCACATGTCGCTTAAACGAAAAATGGTTAACTTCGTTTATTTTATTTCGTTTGTTGCTTATGTTTTTTAGTCTCTTGTTCTGCCTTCTTGCATTTATAGCATTTATGTTGATAACCCATTTATTTCTTGTGGTAATTTAGCGAAGAGCTATGTCGGCATATCCGTGTGCTGTTTTCAAACTGTTTTATTTCATACTCCCATTTCAAGTGATTGGCTGTTGTTTGACATCCCAGGTGTGGTTGCGCTTCATGTGCATATTGACAAGGTGCCTACCTGCCCATTACCCACTACCTCGTCCATACTGGCTCCAGGAGACAGTTGGTCGTTGCTGGAGGGTGGCGGCATCCGGTTTCCTATTTGCCTGTCACTGTGGCCTTCACATGGACAGCTACAAGACGCCTGCGCTTACCGAGGGACCATGGGTTCCTCGCGCTGCACCACTCACAGCTCCAACCACACACACACACACACACACATACACACTCTCCATATTCAGTGTCAATCCGAAGGAATAAGACCGGGAGGCACGTGGATGGGAGCCGCGTTTCATCATCGGAGCCGGCCCACACTCCTTCACAGGCAAACACGCACGCTGTATTTGGGGAATCAAGTGCACACAAGGCGGTGGCTGGACCGTAGCCCGCTCCACACTCAGTGCATGGAACCACTCTTCGAGCCTAGCACGACCACAAGGACCGTGCACCCCATCCCCTCCGGCAACGACATATATATATATAATCATTCATTCATTCTATCCAAACTCATGCACATCGTATTTTTCTTGTGCATGCGGCTTACTGTTCCTCCATTCCGTTTATGCTTGTTCATACACAAGTGTGAACAAATGCCCGGTGGCAACACTGTAACTCGAAACAGGGACCCTTGGTATGTCAACTGATATCTCTACTCGTAGCGGACGGTTCTTGCCATCGTGTTGAATAACTAAGTGGAATCCATTTAGAAACACTTATAGGGACCACACTTCGGCTTGACAGACGGATCGTATTTTCACTCACGTGACACCATTATCTGCTACCTCGATGTCCAAGTGGGGCTCGCCTAAATTATAGATCGCGCTAACATCTCTTTGTGTCTCGTTACGTTCTCACTTTACTGATGGCTCATCTTCATCTCCTGTGACTTCTTGATTTATTGCGGGTTGCAATATGAGGTCATTGTATCCCCATTCAAGTGCCTCTATACACCCCATTGCACCGCTACCGCCTTCACATAAACGCACTGAGATTCAGACAAGTCATCAATGTTGATTCCGGAACAGCGGCAACACAATCTGAGATCGAACTGGAAATTCTTCGGCACACGTAGCATTCTAGGCATTGATATACTGGTCCAGATACGCTAGCGGTCAGAACGAATGAGCAGGGGGAAATCAATAACTCCTTGACCGACTGCCTGTGGTTCCACATACCTGTTACTTCTGGCTCATCTCGGACAATGAGACGATCAGACCGGCTCTGATTTCTTTTCCGACACGGATACTTACTTCCTTTAGTTTACTGCGGCTAACTCCTGCGACAGGATGAGCCGACTGCATGATTGTCGCGAATTGCAGCTGCCTAAGCACGGTGGTCGGCGGCAAGCTCCAAGCAGATACTGATCCAATGATTCCTCCAGTGACGAGCACCATGCACAACATGGAGTCCCAGAAGATCGAGATCCGATTTCACTGCAGTGAGCCACCTTTTCATTTGTCAACCATGGCGACGACACCAACCTTGGCAAGGCGGCCCTAGTGAAGTCAGTGTCTAGTCTGCAGAGGACATGACTGAACCACTAAAGTCTGCGGCGTTGGATGAGCGTTGTGAGCTTCGGAAGACCGTAACAGCACTTATGGATTTCGTCATTGGCGATACGCTCGTTCCACTGCATTTTCAAGATAAGCCTTAGACACTAATGGTCGAAACCTTCCAGCTTCCGGGTGTCTTCGGATCGCAGCGGCTGTTTCGGAACCATAAAATAAAATGACACGAATGGTTGCTGAGAATACCCAGATTTTTCTTCTCAGACTAATTTCCGTCATTCGCCACAATTTGTTTCTTATTTGTAAGAAGCCTGTTTAACGCTGTCAATACGATTCCGGATTTCGGATGTAGCCTGAACATTGGGGAGTATAATGGATCCAAGATACTTGAATTCAGGAACAGATTCGGTGAGTTGTCCCTGTAAGGAGAACGACGTGGCGCACTGGGTGGCTACAGATGAGAACCTTTTCATCTTGCTGATGTTACTTTCGATGCCGATCATAGAGGCTGATTGGTCGACCCGATTTAGCAGTGACTGTAGTGATATAGCATCTTCCGCAAGGGTAGCGATATCTTCAGCAAATTCTAGATCTGACAGCCAGAAGTCAGGGCTAACTTGAACACCACGATAGCCCTCAAAGGCATGATGCATAATCCAGTCGACTGCGAAGTTGAACAGCACTGGAGAAACTGAACAACCTTGCCAGACTCCAGTATTGATGTCGAATTCCTCTGTTGCTTCTCCATAGACCCGAATCCGGGCCTTCATGCAGCGGTAGTATGATCTCATCAGGTTAACGAGTTTAACAGGCACGCCATCGGCAAGTAGGATTCTCCAGAGTGCTTCGCAGTCAACTGAGTTAAAGGCAGCACGAAAATCAACGATGCACACAAACGTGGGCTGCTGGAACTGGTAGCGGTGTTCGAGTACTTGGCGTAGAGTGAAGATTTGGTCAGTGCAGCCTCTGTCTGGATGAAAACCACCTTGGTTATGGCGAGTTTGTAGGTTCCACTCAAGCGGGAAAGCAACATTCGTGCAAAGGTTTTGACAACCACATCGATTAAGCTAATCCCACGATAGTTACTGCACATAATTCGGTCACCTTCCTTGGGAAATGGCAGTAGTACTGAAATACTCCACGAGGAAGGACAGATTTCGGTCTCCCATATCAAGCAGAGGAGCTCGTGCAAATGGTCAAGGAGAGCTGGTAGACAAGATTTTAGAACTTTGATAGCAATGGTTTCAGAAATGCTCAACAAATGTTTCTTAAGCTGTTTTGGGTATCGTTTAGGGATAGTATAAACGACTCGAAACGACTGGTTTATCTAGACTTGGTGTCCAGTGTCGACCAAGTGTTGTAATACGGAACTGTTGATGGATTTTACCGTGCCTTTTCGTAGCGATGTAGGACAATGCTCAGCGATATTTTGGACAAACACCTGGTCGTATGTCCAAGATACCTAGTACCACAGGTGCAGGTGAACTGGTATAAGACAAACGATTCGGACCGAACCGGGAGTTTATCCTTTAAGCGCTGAAGAATCAATGGTCTTGTTTCGGCAAGTAGTTTTAGATTGGTGGCTGGAAATTTCCAGCCGCTTGGCCGTTTACAGTACGCATAAAATGTCAAATTTGACATTTGGAACACAATACTCAACGATTGTCCCTCGTGTGACTACATTGGATTATGCATTCGAAGAGAAACTTCCCTGGAAATTCTGTGTCAAGTGAACAATCCCGACAATTAACTGACCAGCGATTATCACGGTGTCGCCACTTCATGTTCCACTCCGCAGGCTAGTGATGAGAGTGAGTATAGTTCTAGTTCCAGTTATCTCTCAGCATACTGAATTTACGGGGGCTTATGAAAACACACGTACTAACTGGATGGAAGGCAGACGTGCAGAGACGCCTACCAGAAGTTGAATTGGACATGCCCAATCTTCTGGATTGACTAAGAAAAAGGTTAAGCCCAACGGGAATGACACGTCAGTGTGTTAGTATATTACATCGGACAGGAATCGGCGTATAGCGACAATCGTTTTAGGGGCACCGAATGACTGCACCTGAGAAGTACGATGCAGATCGTTAGCAAATAGCTTATGGCCACAGCAGAGTACACATCAATATGCACAAATGGTTGAATACTTGAATGACAGCTAAACAATGTGAACACTGTTTGGAAAGTTGCATGTTTGACAGTGGGCAGCGGGACTTAGTTGATGTAGTACTGTGGTATTTGTTGTGCCAACAAGGCTGTAAGCGACGAATATGTGGTATTGCCACTTTTCAATCCTTATGGTTGCGCAACAATCGTTCTTTGAGAATCTGCACGTACCTCAGGCAGCAGATGACCGGACCGGTCGGCCACACGGAGAGCCTGAAGTGAACACACCATCGCATTCGCACGCCGTGCGATTTCTCCGATCAGCTACGCAAACCAGACTGTACATATAGACGGCAACACCTAAGTGAACACTGTACCACTTGTTTATTTGTCATTCTACGTCGTAACCGTACTGATGGCAGTTGTTTCACTATTCCCATATCAGTTACATTCAGATATGGATGCCCAAGATTTGGTGCTGCCATTTATGTTCACCTATAAATGTTAAAGAAAACACCAACAATTCGTATTAAGTACTTATTCTCATGCCTGCGAAAGTGGCTGTTAGCCTGACCTGCAAACGAAACCCATACACCTCTATAGTACTATTGTTCATGAGGTTTAATATGTCTCTATCCAGTTTGTGGCAGTTCATACTTAAGTTTAGACAAACGCATGTGCATCGGTTGTATTCGAAGTGCCATTGAACACGGATGACACCAATCCATGTATGTATATATGTATACCGAATCAATTCGATGAAGATACTCATACCACCTTTATACGGCCAACTTAGTGCAGGGAAGTGGCACTGGGGCAAGCCGAAAATAACATTACCAGGACGTGAAGAAGCTGAGTTTATGACGAACTAATATTGATTTCAAGTGTTGCGAATCAAAGGCAAAGTTGATCGGTGCGGATTCCGTAATCTGATCAAGAGTGCGGTTGCCCAGGTGCAGGAGAAGGCATTATTGCACGCGGAAGAGAAGTACAATGCGGACGCTCCCCATCGATTTACCAATCCAGGCAAATAAGGCGGGGTATGTGGTACGTCTGCCTGTGTGATGAGTATGCTTCCAGTTCGGAAGTAGATGTTGATTGATCTCCCTGGTGTGGCTGCACCTGATGACAAGGTGTCTACTTGTCTAATACCCTCCACCTCGATTGCTGGCTCCAGGAGACGGTCGTTGCTAGAGGGAACGAGATGCACCGTCCCTGTGACGGTGCTAGGTTCAAAGAGTGCTTCCATCCTGTGTGGAACGGACTACTGCCTTGTGTAGGTCTGGTGTGCATGATTTCCAAATTAGGCTGGAATGCTTCCGTTCTGTTTGTTGGAATGTGAGCTGGCTCGTTTGATGAAACGTGGCTCCCACTCACATGTCTCCTGGTCTTATTTCTTCAGGTTTACACCGGATATGGAGTGTGTGGATGGTGCAGTACAAGCCACCCATGGTCCCTCTGTTGGCGCACGCGTCCTGTGGCTGCCCCCGTGGAAGATACAGTGGCAGGCAAATCCGGATACGGGTGCCGCCCTATATATATATATATATATATATATATATATATATATATATATATATATATATATATATATATATATATATATATATATATATATATATATATATACCCCTTGCTGAGGCTGATGTTGCATTCATGATGTTTCTTCACCGCAGTTGGGCTAAGCCAACTTACACTTAAACTAGGTATTTTTAATGTGGATAAAATTCATTACGTTATTTGGTTTGTTCTGCGTACTTGATAGTCTTCTCCTTAATTGCACACGTCGCTTACGCAAATCGTGGTAAACTTGCGTAATTTTATCGCGTGGTATTTTTTAACTAACTTTCGGACATTTTGTACTTATCACGGATTCACTTATAACCAATCTCTTCTATATGCTCATTTAGCGAGTGTTAATGTCGTCATATGCGTTTACTTTACTCTATATCTTCATTTCGAATGATTGGCTGTTGGTTGACATCCCTGGTGTGGCTACGCTTGATGTGCATGTTGACAAGGTGCCTACCTGTCTATTATCCACTACCTCGTCCATACTGGCTCCAGGAGACAATTGGTCGTTGCTGGAGGGGACGGGGTGCACGGTCCTTGTGGTCGTGCTAGGCTCGAAGAGTGGTTCCATGCACTGAGTGTGGAGCGGGCTACGGTCCAGCCGCCGCCTTGTGTGCACTTGATTCCCCAAACACAGCGTACTTGTGTTTGTCTGTGAAGGAGTGTGGACCGGCTCCGTTGATGAAACATGGCTCCCATCCGCATGCCTCCTGGTCTTATTCCTTCGGGTTTACACTGGATATGGGATGTGTGGTTGGAGCTGTGGGTGGTGCAGCGCAAGCCATCCATGGTCCCTCTGTAGGCACAGGCGTCCTGTGGTTGACCACAGTGACAGGCAAATCCGAAACCGGATGCCGCTAACCATATATATATATATATATATATATATATATATATATATATATATATATATATATACATAACATTTGACCAGCAGTAAAGTTGGCAGTATCACAGCGTATGGGCAAAGATAACACAACAAGAATAAAATAGCAGGGGATTAGGAAAGGATGCGTAGAACTGCTGTTATGGGGGAGAGGTCTTACAACTTGTTCGGCATTGCTCACGGTTACTTGGTATGCCCTCTTAGCTTTCCAGGTATGTGTGCTCGTGATCCTTTCGCCCCGAACTGTAAGTGCCAGTAGACGAAATTATGCACTCACGTACGGCTTGATTCCCGGGACAAAAGGAGCAAAACTTGATGTAGCGGAAATCGTAAACGTGGTTCTATAACAGTAAATTGAAATGCACATAAATGACTTACGACTGGGTTTGTAGACGTAGTCTCAATGTTGCTCAACAGTGAGCCGAAACAATCACAGCAGTCTGTATTCCCGATCAGCGGTAAAAGGGGGGCAGCGGTGAGACGGACGGTCGCGCTCACACGTCAACGGTGAATTTTGTGACTAAGCACCACTAGGACGGTGTTTCGGTTAGCCACAGTGCTGCGAATAAACAAATATCACGGTCGTGTCTTATAATCCTCGTAGTTGTGCAAAAAGGGCGTAACGAAAGTGAATAAAACGGTATACATAAGCTGACGAGTAGGAAAAGAAGGATAAAATTGCGAATTTGCATTTTGTGAATATGTAATTCACACTCAACCAGGGAGTGGAGAGCGCCCGACCGCTACCAAATATGAGGTCAGCGCCTTCATACTTTCGGTCTAAGTCATTCGCTGCCCCTTTTGTTTTCGCTTCCATCCGATTCTTGTGCGCGCAAAGTCTACGGTGAAGCAGAAGCTCAGTAGGTATGGGAAGCACGTGCCCACGCCGGCGATGCATGTGCAGGGAAATTATGCGACTCAGCGGTCTGCAAAATCTGTCTGATCTGAAAATCCTTCGTCGAACATCTTCGTTGCTAATGTGATGTTTCCACCGTGCACCAGCAATTACCCGAAGGCAGCGGTGATCAAAGACAGTCAGCCACTGAACGTCCTTTGCACGAACAGGTCAAGTCTAACAACCGTAGAGCACGACCGCTCTCATCTTGGCATTGTGGACTCGGTCCTTCAATGATTGACTCTGGTCGTGTCGACACCAGAGATGGCGGAGATTAGCAAACACAACCTGGACCTCAGAGACGCGCAAAGAGTCCTCATCCCTCAAACCGTTGGCGCTAATGCAGCTTCCGAGGTAAACGTATTTGTTTACCACTTCCAGGGAATGACCTGAAAGGATAAGGATGGGAGCAACTCATAGCCAGTCCTGTAGGAAGATCTTTTTCGAAGGGGTGAAGTTCATTCCAGACTGGGAGACAAACACCTCTAACCTGCATAGCACATTTTGGACGACCTGGAAGGAATCTCAAATCACGGTGCTGTCGTTTTAATATTCCATACCCCGAAGTCGGTTCCCCGGAAGCAGTTTACCAGAGCACTCTCCAGCATATCGTCGATAGCGGGCACTTGGGCAGCCTTGTCTCATGCCACTGGTGATACTGAAGGAGCGCGACAGTCCGCCGTACACTCGCACTTGATCCGGTGTTCCTCACTAGATGGATTAAAGAATGCGAACAAATTTCTCGGGCACACATCTCCATAAATAGCTGCAGGAAGTAGCTTGCTTAGCTGAGTCAAAAGTGGTTCGTATGCACAGAAGACAAACATGGTTGGCGAGTTGAACGTTTGACGACGCTCTATTCATCGGAGCGTAAAGATGTGATCGATACAACTCCTACTGGAGCCGAATCCAGCCTGCTGTTCGTATATGTTCTGTTCGTATATGTTCTCTTCGCGTTCTGTGCTGAAACTCCTTAAAAGCAAGGCGGCCAGCACTTTAGATGCTACGCAGATGTGACTAATCCCTCTGTGGTTAACGCAGTCTGACCGGCACCCTTTTTGAAGACGGGCACATTGTCCGCTAGACTTCAATCAGACGGGGGTGCTTCGGTGGTCTTAACTTCTTAGAGGAAGGAAGTTAACTCCAGAACGAGTGATAGACTTCTATCTTTGAAAACAGCCTGAAGGATTTTGTTCCGAACAGCGGTTTTGTAGCGCTTTAGGAGGCGAAGCTGATGAACGACCTCAGCCTCACATGATGGTGAAGCGTCTGCACACCAGGGAACACTACGGACACTTGAATAAGGACACGCCGGTGCTGCTGCTTAGATTGCTCTGCCCAACGCTCAATTCGGCGTTTTCGTCAATGGACTGGCTCGCCATTACTTTCGCACAAAACTTCGTTTACCCTCAGCTTTCACCATCATTATCAACAATGCACTTTAGCTTAGAGTGAGAAACACACCTTAGCTAATGTGCCGCAGTGCCAAAAGATAGGATACTAAAAAATTCCACTACATAAAAGTCAAAGCAAGTATTCTAATGTTAAATATTGTAGTATGCATTTCGTATGCGATCGGAATTGGAGGGATAATCTAAACGGGAGGGAGATGGACAAAAAAAACTGAACACAAACGCCGTTGGGGCCGGCTCTTCGCCATATCAGTAAGTTTGTTCAACCAAACGTGTTCATCGTCCTTAGGACCCCATCCAGGCAGTCTGGATGCACCAACCGACGCCAACTTTGAAGTGAGTATTTTCATTTCTCTCGACCAAATAATCGTTTTGCCTCCCCTCCTCTTCCGACCGCACCCCCGGTGTACAAGCAATGCACATCGCGGGAATCGGTGTAGTGGCACGCGCAATACATGGCGCAGCCACCGGAGCCTGGTGCGTGATGTGATGGTACTGAGCAGTTCAGTCGCTCTTCCTGCACCAACGTCGAGCGCTCATTGCTCACGCGGTGCTCTCACCAGACATGAGCTAAGCTGCGAAGGCAGCGATGATCGGACGTGACTAGCTTCTTTATGTCTGTCGACTTGATGGGCCGGGTTTCACAATTGTATAAGTGGGTTGAGTTGGCGGCTGCATTATAGATTGCCAGTCCAGTCTGCGCCACAGGTGGCGGTGGTTGGCAAAGCACCTCGAACTTTTGCTTTACGGTTCGGAATATCATCTTCAATCCAACGGGTGCTAATATATCTGCCAAGGTACTTGAATTCCTGAACGACTTCAAGCTGCACAGGCGTGGGTTCCTGCCAATTTTGGAGAAGGACTTTGCATTTCAGTGGAGCAAAGCATAGCCTAAAACAATTGCCAGTCGTCCTTCTGCTGCCAGTTTATCGGATCAGGTAGGAAGTTTTCCGAAGTTCCCCCGAGCTGGCCCCCTGCTCCATATCAATGACTCATTGCGTCCACCATACCTCGAGATCCTCTCAAACGAGCAGCTTGAGTTCAGCGTTAGTGTTCCTGCGTAGTCGATGATACTCAACGCCAACTGGAATTGCCCTACTATCTTCCAGAAGTTGGAAGGATCGTGCAGAGATCCAGTGTTTGACAGGTCTACTGGTGAAACCACAGGCGAGGGTCGCGGAGTTGTGCATGTCGCTGTGGGTGTGTGCCAAGTGCGTTTCAATGTCATGGCTCGGGGCGCTTTTGAGATTTGCGGCCAACGCATCCTGAAATGGCTGAGAACGCTCGGAGCAGAAGGCTTAGCCACGTCAAGCCGTTTCCGGCTACACTGTTGGGAATCACCAAAACGTAAGATGATCTTGGCACACACGAGCACGTGATACGTAATGGTTTAAGTACTCCAAATTTATTTGCAACCCTGTATGCAGCCCCGCCAGTGATAACTAATGTCGGCGTGATCAATTTGCGTCCATGGCTGGCCAGGCGACGGAGGCCTTCAGGTTGCGTTTTGACGCCGAAAGCTGATACTTGAATGAAAGAGGCCATGATCGGCGCAGAGCTTTATCACGCGATCACCATTGTCTGTAATGCGGATGCCGTGGCCATGTCGACTACCGAGTTCACGCTCTTCAACCTCAAGTCTACCGACCTGTGCGTTTAAGAGCCATGCAAGCACCACGATGTCTGTGTGGCGCTTTTTTCGGAGAAAGTCGGATAGTTGACAGTAGAATTCGCCTTTAACTGAGTCTTGGCTGTAGTCTCTGAGAACGTACGCTGCTACAACGTACAAGCAACATCTGCTAGTCCTGCGACTGCAAAGTCCCACTGTGGTCTCAAATCGGATCGCGCAGAGTAAACTGTCGACAGGGATCCAGTATGATAGTGCGGCCTAGGCACGTGGGATCAACACAATCTCCACTCCGACAAGACCAGTGGCTTCGGCGGTTACATCCACAGATAAGCGCAAAGTAAAAATGCAAGCGGAACTCGCAGACGGTGAAACCAGGTTTCAGTGAGGCTGCAGCTATCAATGACAGTAGTCCCAAGCGTACGAGTAAGGGCTGGTTGTGATCCTATCTGCATCAGCGTCCGGACGTTAAAGGTTGCCAGCTTGAATTTGGGAAAAGGGCGCTAGAAAATGCTTGCCAGTACTACTTGGGGTGCACCCTCGGACTTAAATTCCTGATCCGTATGGCGAGAACACCCAAGGCGGCACGATGTTGTGGACTCTTAACCGGAGAGGGATTACCAAGGATGGTTGAGTTAAACAAACGTGGAATAAAGTAACCGAACTGTGGTGCGATAGAGCGCTATCTAGCGTGTTCGGCCGCCAACACCTCGGCCGAGTGTAGCATTGGCAAAGCGCAAAGAGAGAGAGAGGAAAGTCATCGAAGCAATGGTTTATAAGTTGTGTGTGCATGTAGCGTCTCGGTTGCCCAGGCTGAGGAAGTGCGTTGACTTAGGGGACTCCACCCTAAAGACCTTAAAGACCTGACCCGCAGGGCAGCGGGGCGATTAACGTATATCGCATACCGTTGGGAGCCGGCTGCCACGATGATGCTAACATGGATTTCGAGTAGGAATAAACTACTCCGGACGCCCAAGAATCCAGAATGAAACAAAACGGAGGCCAGAAGAAATCTCCTGGACCACCAAACTGGTAGAAGAGAGCCCAAAGGCGTTGACAGCCAGGTGGCTCATACGCCTTTGCAGAAGCCTGTGACCATCAAGATCGTTCATCCGCCATCCATTGAGAACTAACTTCTGGTCGCAGCTATCTACACTCCTGCACCCGGTGTTACTCCACTGGTCCTCTGAATTCGATAGTTCGGCCCGACACGAAACGTGTCTCAGGCTGGTCACACATAATAGAGAAGGGCGGTGACGCGATTTCCGATCACTAGCGATCCTGGTGGACAAAGGAAAATTGTGTACCGTGCGCGATTGGATTTCGGATGAACAATATGGACTGGCGGTTAAAAAATATGATGTAGTGACGAAACATACTGTTGGGTGAGCGCGAGTTTAGGCTGTTCGGATAGCCTGGAGTAAACTCTCGAGTGAGGGTAAAAAGTCCAACGGGAGTTTTAAATGTGGTACTTGCGCGTGAGCGTTTTGAGAACAAGTCCGTCCAAATTGCCGAGGTGATTAAGATTTTAAAACCTTAAGTAGAATCCGACTGTTTAATATTCACTTTGTAGAGCCGATACATCTCATTGGAATGAATGGAAGCTCAGTGTTGAATATCAAGATTAGGGGGGATCCGCGAAAATCGTGGGCTCCGAAATGGTGCGATTGCACGGTGTGGAGTGGTTCACCGAATCCATGTGTAGCGTCACATTCATCACGACACAATGTTTGACTTATGAGGTACGGTTCGCCGTAGCCAGATTTTATCCCCCAGCTCCACGCTATCTGTTTTAAACATATTTGAGAGAATCCTCGTTTATTCATATCGTTTTTTAATCCTAAATGTAGGGCTGCTTGTTACTATTCAAGGTATTACAACCGCTTCTTAAGAAGGGATTCTCGTGAATCCGGATCGTTCGCTGAATTACACGTATTGGAGGAATTTGACTTGTCTTCGAGGGGTCAATCAGTTCGTTGTGACCGATGATTCTCTTAAATTCGGAGTCATGCTCCAAGTTATATTTAGTAAATATAGGCTGCTTTGTATTACCTGCGTTCGGAGTATTCACATAGGTCCATTTTCTCACGCCTTTCTGTTTTCTTCGTTACGGCTACAAATGTTCTTTGATTTCTTCGGATAGTAACAAACCATGTGGCTGATACTCTTGGGAGCAACCACTTGTCGCCGGAAATATCAAAGCTATCCGCACAATCATCAGTTCCCTCAATGTCCATAAGTTAAATTGTGCTTTAACTTGTTCTTGCCTGTCCGATTCAAATTAACAGTACCTGATTTTTGGTGTAGATTAGCTGTTATGTTTAACTGACTCTACTGATTCGGCAGAAATTGCCACTGTCTGTTGTCGTGTTGCTTCGGTTGACTTCTCCTTCCATACAGGTCGTTATTTTTGCGCCAATTTATGTGCCTTCTAAGCGTGCGTATACACTTGTCTTCATTGCGCCACGTACCCATCTTTTATCCCTGTTATCTTCAGTGCCTTTCTATCGCAATGTACTGTTTATTGTGTGCATTCTGCGTAACGTCAGCTGTGGATTTGAGCACTTTCACTCATGAACAAGGTTTCTGTAGTTTAGTCTCTGCTTTTTGTTATATTTTTATTCTACTCACTGTGTTGCGCCGCTTCCTACTTTACCGCATCAAACCATTTTACTCGCCTTCGCAGTTTGCGAAATTACAGACTCGGAATCGTCTCCTGTTGACACCCACAACGGCGACGAAGCACCTGCGATTTGGTGCTCTTCGAGCAAATCTAGAAATTATCCACATCCTTCAAGCTTCGACTATGGGGTTCCGCGACTACCTACGAACCAGATTTTTCTACCAACAGAACCACATTCTTTACCTGGATTTCGACCGGATCCATACCATTTCTATCGATACCCTCCTACAAACAATGCACTCCCCTTCTCACCCTTCCATCAATTGACCAATCGGGACGTTCTAAGCAACACTGCAGATAGATACTGGATGCCTCGAGGGTCCACTCCGTTCGCGGAGCCAAAAATCACACGAAGATATGAACGTAGGTGTGTGAAGAACCCGTACTACGACTACAAGAGCATGGACGCATTTTCGTATACACATTACATGGCTCGCCGACCGTGTCCTCCTCCCCCTAGTCATTTTATTGATACAACTCGTCTGAATCCCTTGTATTCTGATGTAAGTTTCCTTCCCCTTGTTCTCTTTTGTAATAAATCCTAAACCGTCTACGTTTGCGTAAATCAGTGTTATCTAATTACGCCTCTAACACTCTGTAATCGCTGAAGTGTCTTCGCTCCCTTTAGCACAGAAGTGTTGTTTGGCTAATCAGGATTCTCAAATATCATGAAGCTTTGCCTCATCTTGGAGAAGGCAGGAGTGCGTGCCCGATGCATTCATTTGTTATTTCTTACACAATCAGCTATGGCGCACTATTCTTTAAGTGGGTTAACTTGTCTTTTACCCGCTACCCGAATCTCCCCGATTTCCTTGGGATGAGACACAGCACATGTGAATCACTTTGATCGTAGCAAGATATCGCATTGGAAACCTGCGGGCTATGATTGTTATTACTGCTGGAACCTTAGTGGCAAGGACATGTACCTATCTCATATTTCTTATGGTAGCGCGTCGTTGCCTTGTAACCTTAACCTAAGAAGAAAGACCTTGTTAACAAGCAACACCTAAACAAATTGAGCTGCCATACACTTGTGAAGGAGCTGCATCTCACACCGGTCATCTACAGTGTTGGACGCTTTATTCGCGGTCCTGTAACCTACTTACTGTTCTTGTGATTTGCCAACCATTTTTCTCTTCGCCATTTTGTTATACCGTCACCATCTTGGTCGTCTGGCCAACTTCGTAGGATGTTACATTACTGTGTCACATCAATATTACTCTCCCCTAGTTGATGAACACATCGGATCACCGCATTGTCCTCAGTAACCGCAACAGCAACACTGGACACGAAGTTTTATCGAACCGCTCACGGGACACTCGTAGAGGCCATTTCACCTGAGGTTGGTTTCAGTCCTACTTGTTAACTATGTGGATCGATCAGGTGTTATATTTCTTGACACTGGGAGACATGGTCCAGAATAGTGTACCGGTTGAATCCGCAATAGCTGCGATTTGTACAACAAAATTTCCAAATCGGGTTACACATCTTGTGGGGCCAGTATGTTGGCTTGCGCTTTATTATTTGTCCACCGCCATCTTAAAAGAAGTGTTCTGACAAAATAACGCTTTGCGGCCTGGAAGAAGCTAGACTACCGTTCTTGGCAATCAATCAGTTGCTGATCACCAGAGACAGCAGATACGTGTGTAAATCTCATGTTCAGTGTTTCTAGCATAAATTTTATAGGAGATTTTGGGTGTGCCTCTAACCGGAAACAAATCGTTTAGCCGTACTAAAGCGGCGATCAGTGTGATGACTGTAAAGTTACTTTATCACAAACGAATTGTGTCTCAAACTGCAGATAACAACGAAATCTGTTTTTCTCGGAATAAACGTAATCAACTTACACATGATTCGTTCGCATTTTTTTAGCCAATCACCTGGCAGCTTCGTAATCTATGTTCCTTTTCATCGTAACAGTATCTGTCTTAGTTGAGTGGTTGGAAGGTAACCGGCTGGTGGTGATCATAGTGAGTCACCAACACGCCAACTTACCATGCGAACTTGAGCAATCTGAGTTCACAGTAGGAAACGATGAGATAAGAACGTAGGAAGGAAAACATCAGCAGTACGCCAGTACGCAGCGCCGACGCTTCGCTTTCGCGCAGCCACCACATAGTACACACGGTGGACCACCCACGACCTGGACGAGCGGCAAGAAAATGCCGACGAAACAATTCACCTCGGTCGGTCGTTCTATACTCCCTGGTCGGGATTTCAGAGTTACAGAGTGTCGCTGGTTTGAGACCCTAGAACTCATGACTCGAGACCGACGTAAATAGCTTACATGTATCTCTGCGTATTGTAGTGGTTTCCCTTTCATTTCCTACTAGAGAGAACAATCAAAAAATATTCAAAAATGGTGAATGAAAGACTAGTACAAAGAAGTTGCATATTCTTTCTTATTCCTATCCTCTTATTCCACCATGATTCCGATGGCGCAATATCTACGCCACCGTTTATGATATATATATATATATATATATATATATATATATATATATGTATATATCGGTCTAAACTTAACATTCCCTCGGTGCTGTGAAGAAACGTATTGAGCTGGAGAAGGCGATGGATGCTTGCCTGTATGATGTCGACTACATAGCCACAGTGGGCAACCTGTGGCACCACCTTCGCAACCAGGTGACAGCTGCTGAAGAGGAGACAATCGGGGCGCAAAATATAAGCGGCATGATTGCTTTGATGAGAACTATACGACGATTGGTGTGGAGAAGAATACAGCATTTGCCGCACATGTGGCAGACCCCAGTGACATGGGGAAGAATAGTCCGTTTCGCAAACTTCCACGGGGACTGACCCGCGAACTCCGTCACATTAAAAATGCATGATGGACGGAGAAGGCGAGGTATATGAAATGCTACACCGAACGCCCCCAACACAAGGAATTCTTTGACTATTTGAAGGTGGTGTATGGACCGAGGTTTGAGCTGCTGAGGACCCCGATCGATGGTAGCTCAGGCGCTACCTGCACACAGACTGCAGACATAACGCAGGTCTGGCAAAAACACTTTAACTGTCTCTTGAACAACCGTTCAGAGATTGACCGACTTACGTTGGACGACATCAAGCAGCGCGATGTCAAGATGAGTCTGGCGGACACGCCGACACTGGATGAGACACATAGAGCACTTGCTCAGCTGTGAAACAGCAAGTGTGCCGGTACCGACAGGATCCCGCTTGATGTATTGAAACACGACGGACCTACGTTGGTGACTGCGCTGCACCCCTTGGTGGAACACGTGTGGATTGAGGAGGAGGTGCTTCCTGAGCTTAAGGATGCGCTTTTGCTACCACTACAAGGGCAAAGGGAGCAAGCAATGTTGCACGAATTATGCATGCATGCAAATGTCAAAAATAAATGTTAATAGCATCAACTTGCTGAGTCGTGTGGGCAAGGTGATTGCACGAATCTTGCTCAACTGTCTCGTCAGTCAGGTTGTGGAACCGAACGTGGCGGAAGAACAGTGTGGATTCCGTTCGCGTCACAGCACTATAGATATGGTTTTTGCGGCTCGACAGTTGCAAGAGAAGTGTAGAGGACGACACCAGCTTTTGTACTCGCTTTTTGTTGATTTTTATCAAGGCATTTGATACAGTGAACCGTGAGGTGTTGTAGCTGGTGTTGGGTAAGTTTGGTTGTCCGAGTGAGTTTGTAAGTGTGATTGAAGGTCTGCACAATCGTATGAGGTCGAGGGTGCAGCTCCGTGGAGAGACGTCGGATGACTTGGCAGTCATCTCTGGTGTTAATCAGGGCTGTGTCTTAACTCCTGCCCTGTTTAATATTTATCTTCATGCAATGATGTCTTGTGCTTTTGATGCCACTTGTGCTTACGGTGTTCCTGTGGAGCACTGTATTGATGGTGAGTTGCTGAACATCCGTCGTTTCGGTGCGAGAACTCTAGTCTATGAGCCAACAATCCGTATTTTTCTGTTCGCTGACGACTGTACGTTGTTTGCACGCGGCGCGGATGAGTTGGGACACATGTCTAGTGCTCTGGTTTCGACAGCGGCCAAATTCGGGCTCACAATCAACACAAGCAAAACTGTCTGTCTCTTTCAACCTTCACCGGAGGTGCTATCTACAATGGTGATAAAGTGTTGGAAACCGCCTCTCGGTTTTGCTACCCTGGGAGTGTGGTGTCGACTGATCAGCAGCTACACAGTGAGCTGCGTATTCGCGTATCGAAGGCAGCGGCGACATTCGGGAAGCTAGAGCACCGAGTGTGGAACAACC
Source organism: Dicrocoelium dendriticum (assembly GCA_944474145.2). NCBI lineage: Eukaryota > Metazoa > Platyhelminthes > Trematoda > Plagiorchiida > Dicrocoeliidae > Dicrocoelium > Dicrocoelium dendriticum. Next base: position 89,627,965 of record OX104063.1, read on the forward strand.
ATCAGCTTACCATTGGCACGAAGCTGATGGTGTACAAATCCATGGTACTGTCCGTTCTTCTGTACGGCAGTGAAACGTAGACGATGTCCCTGCGGGATGTGCGATATCTCGAGCGGTTCCATCAAAAGTGTCTAAGACGGATTCTGCACATCGGCTCGGGTGACAGTGTTGCAGACACGGAAGTGTTGCGCCGTAGTGGAATGTATTCAGCGGACGGCATACTGTTGCTGAGACACCTGAGGTGGCTCGGTCATGTGAGCCGTATGGATTCGACGCGAATACCGAAGCATCTATTGTGTGGTCAACGGTTTGCGGAAGCGGCATGTGGGGAAACCGAAGCTTCGTTACCAGGAGATGATCAAAGTGAGCCTCTCACGTACTAATTTTGATTGCAGGTCATAAGAATCGAAGTCGGTTGCTCGGCGTGTATGGCGCGATCTGATCATGATGGCAGTTGCTAAGGTGCAAGAGAAAGCCCTCGTGCATGCAGAGAAGCAGCGGCAATTTCGGAAGCGACAGGCGCCGATGGGTTGTACTCCATCGACATCGAGCGCATGGTGCTGTAGCGGTGCGGTCGCAAGTGCCTGAGTCAGGCAGACCTAGTAAGCCATGAGCGAGGCCACTCTGGGCCAACACCGAAACGACGTCGAGTCCTGCAGAGAACATAGACAGAACCGGCATAGCGTTTGTAGGTATGCTGCGTTAGATTTACTAACCGCGTGCTTGCATGTTGAGTCTCTTTATTTCGGGTGGTGTGTTTGCTGTATTGTCCTACTGTCCTTTTATCTCATATAAATGTCTACCTGAATTGTCTTCTATAAACTTGCACACGTTACTGAAGCTAGCTATAGTTAACTTTGATAACATTTTATAGTTTGTGACATTTCCTTGAAATATATTATGTGACGTCTTGAACTTATCGCGGATTTCTTCATAACCGATTTGTGCTCATTTAGTGAAGAGTTACGTCTGCATAGCTGTATGCCTTAACAGACATACTTTATTTGATAGTGTTATTTCCAGTGATTGGGTGTTGCTTGATATCCCCGATGTGACTGGGCTTGATGTGCATGTTGACAAGATGCCTACCTATATAGTACCCACTACCTCGTCCATACTGGCTCCAGGAGACAGTTGGTCGTTGCTGGAGGGGACGGGGTGCACGGTCCTTGTGGTCGTGCTAGGCTCGAACAGTGGTTCAATGCACTCAATGTGTAGCGGACTACGGTCCAGCCACTCACATGCCTCCTGGTCTTATTCCATCGGGTTTACACTGAATATGGGATGTGTGGGTGGTGCAGCGAAGCCCACCCATGGTCCCTCTGTAGGCGCAGGCGTCTTGTGCCTGGCCACAGTGACAGTCAAATCCGAAATCGGATGTCGCTAACCATATGAGTATATGAAGTAAATTGGTTAGCAACGAATCCG
>OX104063.1:89629456-89657624 GCA_944474145.2 Dicrocoelium dendriticum
GAGACGGTGCGAACTGGTGTGCGACCTGTGTGCATGGGCATGTGTGTGCTGTCACGATGGTTGATTGGCTGTTGTATTCGTGATATTCTGCTTGATGGCAGTGGTGTAAGGAGAACGTGTCGGTGTGCTTGTTATCGAAGTTGTTTAATGATGCGCTGTATGTGAGTTATGTTGCGACCGGTGCGTGGATGTGGTTGCTCATTGCCTGATGCAATGTAGTGTTGTGTGAGTGTAATATTTGCTTACGTCTGTGTGTCGTCATCATTGTTTGCCCGCGTGCAGTGCATGGTGTTCCATCGGTTGTATATTGGTGTGGTAGCTTAAACAATGAACGTTCCTCCTGATGGACCTTTGTTTACTTGTTTGTTGTTTGGAGGTATACCCCTCCTTGGTTATCTCATCGTTCGGTGGATCGTGCTGAGTAGTATTTGGTATTTCTCTATTGGCCTGGTGAGTCGTTGAGCGAGTTGTTGCTGTGCGCTTAGACTTGTGCACTGTACTCCCAGCTGATTTGTATGTTTTCCGTTGCTGCCGCCTTGTGAAATAGTTTGAAGCTGTGGCATATGTCTGAATGAATTGTGCGAATATGCATTTGTATTGATTTTCGTGTTATTGATACCTGATGTTTTGTATTTCAGCGGCGTAGTTGTATTGTGCATGGCGTGCTGGCGACCGCACGGTGCTTCGGAGAAATGAGTGACCAGCGTTGTGGCCAATAGTGTGAGTGGAATAGTTGGAACGGGTAAGTGTGCGAGTGTAGTTTAGATGATGTTGCATAGTTCACTTGACTTTAGTGATGGAAGTATACGTGCTGATGTTTGCTGTGAGATGTGTGACAACGCTGTTGTTTCTGATTTCAGGTTGATCTCTTGTAATGTGCCGTTTCACTGTGTCGGGGCTGCAAAACGTAAGCAGGTGAGTGCACTTCTACTGTAGTTAAAGTAGTAATGTTAGTAGTTGTTTATGATGCGACACCTCTTGCCCGACAGTTGAGGTGAATTGTACTCTGAGTTGGTGTATGTTAGCTGTGGTTAATTAGGAGTGGACGAGGTATGCGAAAGAGTGCTTTTCCTTGTGCGCAGGCTACTTGTTGGACGTCGTTCGTTGGATGTGGACCGAGGGGGACGTGTGTGGTGAGTGTGCTTATTGTTTAATGATGCTATTCAGTTCTGCTGTTGATTGGTGACAACAACAACAACTATCTGAGTGTGTGTAGTGCATGTTTGATGTTGTACTCACGCTGTTGTTTTTTTCCTTGTAGGGAGCTTGGTGATTGGTGGTTGCAATCGGGTGGGAAGTGTGAGTTTCGCATTTTTCTCTCTGTATGTGTGTGTGTGTGTGTGTTTGAAAAGTATTTTGTGATGGTGCACATGCGGACCGGTTGTGTGTGCAAGGTCGGCCAATTGTATCTTGGAAACTACTGTTTTTCTTGTTAGGCGTTGATGCTGAATGCCAGGCAACGTGGATCTGTTCGGCATGAGGAGTTGTAAAGATCCGAGTGGTTAGTGGAATCAGATGAGATCGATGACGGAGAATGCGTGTTTTTATCCGCTGGGCGACACAAAGTGTCCTCCTCACCTGAGAATTTTGTTGATAGAAGTTTTTTACCGATTACGTGGCTCCGACGTTCTGATCGGCCGATGCAGCGTACTTTGGATTCGCAGTACTTCGATCTGGCATTCATACACCGACGAGCCGACGGGCGTTGACGATGACGTCATTGTGCAGTTGATGTGTCCGTGAACATTCTGTTGTTGCGGATAGCGTTGGCGCATCGGGTAGCGTGGACGGGTTTTTGACCCGGACATAGATTGACACTGCAAGGGAATGAGTCGATGATGTGGCATAATATATCTGGTAAGATGCGATAGGGTTTGTAGATTTGGAGCCGAGGAGAAAGTGTTGACATCTTTAAGTTTGGTGCGTGCTGGTATTCAGTGGCGCGGTGGTCTCATGTTCAGAGACTCCATATGTGAAGACCGCATCTTCACACCCACTGTGTCCCCCCCTCCCTAACCGGCTGGCTGACATGTCCTTAAGCTGCCACCGAGTTTGTCTACTCGCATGCGATGTGCCTAACTGGTGTATGCGCACGGAACTCTGAAGCACAATTACTTCTCACATGTCCCGTGTTCTTGCATGTGTGATGTGGAGTTATCTTGATTCGGTAGTACACCTGTCTGAGTGTTACCGACTCCTTGTGTACCTAGGCGGTTGTGTATTTGTTGTTATCATAGAGGTGTTGCTTCACAGTTCTGATCGTGGGTTGAGTGTGGTTGTTGTTGGCGTGGGAAGTGGCTGCTGCATGCGATTGGTTGCAGGGTTGTTGCTTGCAGTTCCGGTGTGTTTCGTGTCGTAGCGTTACGGAAGTTTGCGCATTTGTGTCCATGGGAGACTGGAGCATTGTCCGTTCCGTCAATTGGAGATATTTGAATGAGCGTTTTGAATCAGGAGAGTGCCTGAGAAAAATTTACTTTGTCATACCTGTGGTCCCTATGCTACTGACTGAATTTTTGAACTGTTGGTACAAGTACGTAGAGCGTTGGTGGTGCTCTTTGCCAACAGTCTCATTGGATAGGATAATCGCTGTGTCAGAAGACAGAGAAGGGTGATGAACGGATGGGCGAGTGTTGCGGTTCACTACGAAGGCATCCGTGTTGGAGACTGTTGATGAGTACGTGGAGGTGGTTGGATCATTGTTGTTTGTTGTTGGAATCTGAAGTGAAATGTGGATGAGTGATGGTGTTGATGTGTTCTTGTGTGGTAGAGACGGTGCGAACTGGTGTGCGACCTGTGTGCATGGGCATGTGTGTGCTGTCACGATGGTTGATTGGCTGTTGTATTCGTGATATTCTGCTTGATGGCAGTGGTGTAAGGAGAACGTGTCGGTGTGCTTGTTATCGAAGTTGTTTAATGATGCGCTGTATGTGAGTTATGTTGCGACCGGTGCGTGGATGTGGTTGCTCATTGCCTGATGCAATGTAGTGTTGTGTGAGTGTAATATTTGCTTACGTCTGTGTGTCATTATCATTGTTTGCCCGCGTGCAGTGCATGGTGTTCCATCGGTTGTATATTGGGTGGTAGCTTAAACAATGAACGTTCCTCCTGATGGACCTTTGTTTACTTGTTTGTTGTTTGGAGGTATACCCCTCCTTGGTTATCTCATCGTTCGGTGGATCGTGCTGAGTAGTATTTGGTATTTCTCTATTGGCCTGGTGAGTCGTTGAGCGAGTTGTTGCTGTGCGCTTAGACTTGTGCACTGTACTCCCAGCTGCTTTGTATGTTTCCGTTGCTGCCGCCTTGTGAAATAGTTTGAAGCTGTGGCATATGTCTGAATGAATTGTGCGAATATGCATTTGTATGATTTTCGTGTTATTGATACCTGATGTTTTGTATTTCAGCGGCGTAGTTGTATTGTGCATGGCGTGCTGGCGACCGCACGGTGCTTCGGAGAAATGAGTGACCAGCGTTGTGGCCAATAGTGTGAGTGGAATAGTTGGAACGGGTAAGTGTGCGAGTGTAGTTTAGATGATGTTGCATAGTTCACTTGACTTTAGTGATGGAAGTATACGTGCTGATGTTTGCTGTGAGATGTGTGACAACGCTGTTGTTTCTGATTTCAGGTTGATCTCTTGTAATGTGCCGTTTCACTGTGTCGGGGCTGCAAAACGTAAGCAGGTGAGTGCACTTCTACTGTAGTTAAAGTAGTAATGTTAGTAGTTGTTTATGATGCGACACCTCTTGCCCGACAGTTGAGGTGAATTGTACTCTGAGTTGGTGTATGTTAGCTGTGGTTAATTAGGAGTGGACGAGGTATGCGAAAGAGTGCTTTTCCTTGTGCGCAGGCTACTTGTTGGACGTCGTTCGTTGGATGTGGACCGAGGGGGACGTGTGTGGTGAGTGTGCTTATTGTTTAATGATGCTATTCAGTTCTGCTGTTGATTGGTGACAACAACAACAACTATCTGAGTGTGTGTAGTGCATGTTTGATGTTGTACTCACGCTGTTGTTTTTTTCCTTGTAGGGAGCTTGGTGATTGGTGGTTGCAATCGGGTGGGAAGTGTGAGTTTCGCATTTTTCTCTCTGTATGTGTGTGTGTGTGTGTGTTTGAAAAGTATTTTGTGATGGTGCACATGCGGACCGGTTGTGTGTGCAAGGTCGGCCAATTGTATCTTGGAAACTACTGTTTTTCTTGTTAGGCGTTGATGCTGAATGCCAGGCAACGTGGATCTGTTCGGCATGAGGAGTTGTAAAGATCCGAGTGGTTAGTGGAATCAGATGAGATCGATGACGGAGAATGCGTGTTTTTATCCGCTGGGCGACACAAAGTGTCCTCCTCACCTGAGAATTTTGTTGATAGAAGTTTTTTACCGATTACGTGGCTCCGACGTTCTGATCGGCCGATGCAGCGGACTATGGATTCGCAGTACTTCGATCTGGCATTCATACACCGACGAGCCGACGGGCGTTGACGATGACGTCATTGTGCAGTTGATGTGTCCGTGAACATTCTGTTGTTGCGGATAGCGTTGGCGCATCGGGTAGCGTGGACGGGTTTTTGACCCGGACATAGATTGACACTGCAAGGGAATGAGTCGATGATGTGGCATAATATATCTGGTAAGATGCGATAGGGTTTGTAGATTTGGAGCCGAGGAGAAAGTGTTGACATCTTTAAGTTTGGTGCGTGCTGGTATTCAGTGGCGCGGTGGTCTCATGTTCAGAGACTCCATATGTGAAGACCGCATCTTCACACCCACTGTGTCCCCCCCCCCCCTAACCGGCTGGCTGACATGTCCTTAAGCTGCCACCGAGTTTGTCTACTCGCATGCGATGTGCCTAACTGGTGTATGCGCACGGAACTCTGAAGCACAATTACTTCTCACATGTCCCGTGTTCCTGCATGTGTGATGTGGAGTTATCTTGATTCGGTAGTACACCTGTCTGAGTGTTACCGACTCCTTGTGTACCTAGGCGGTTGTGTATTTGTTGTTATCATAGAGGTGTTGCTTCACAGTTCTGATCGTGGGTTGAGTGTGGTTGTTGTTGGCGTGGGAAGTGGCTGCTGCATGCGATTGGTTGCAGGGTTGTTGCTTGCAGTTCCGGTGTGTTTCGTGTCGTAGCGTTACGGAAGTTTGCGCATTTGTGTCCATGGGAGACTGGAGCATTGTCCGTTCCGTCAATTGGAGATATTTGAATGAGCGTTTTGAATCAGGAGAGTGCCTGAGAAAAATTTACTTTGTCATACCTGTGGTCCCTATGCTACTGACTGAATTTTTGAACTGTTGGTACAAGTACGTAGAGCGTTGGTGGTGCTCTTTGCCAACAGTCTCATTGGATAGGATAATCGCTGTGTCAGAAGACAGAGAAGGGTGATGAACGGATGGGCGAGTGTTGCGGTTCACTACGAAGGCATCCGTGTTGGAGACTGTTGATGAGTACGTGGAGGTGGTTGGATCATTGTTGTTTGTTGTTGGAATCTGAAGTGAAATGTGGATGAGTGATGGTGTTGATGTGTTCTTGTGTGGTAGAGACGGTGCGAACTGGTGTGCGACCTGTGTGCATGGGCATGTGTGTGCTGTCACGATGGTTGATTGGCTGTTGTATTCGTGATATTCTGCTTGATGGCAGTGGTGTAAGGAGAACGTGTCGGTGTGCTTGTTATCGAAGTTGTTTAATGATGCGCTGTATGTGAGTTATGTTGCGACCGGTGCGTGGATGTGGTTGCTCATTGCCTGATGCAATGTAGTGTTGTGTGAGTGTAATATTTGCTTACGTCTGTGTGTCATTATCATTGTTTGCCCGCGTGCAGTGCATGGTGTTCCATCGGTTGTATATTGGGTGGTAGCTTAAACAATGAACGTTCCTCCTGATGGACCTTTGTTTACTTGTTTGTTGTTTGGAGGTATACCCCTCCTTGGTTATCTCATCGTTCGGTGGATCGTGCTGAGTAGTATTTGGTATTTCTCTATTGGCCTGGTGAGTCGTTGAGCGAGTTGTTGCTGTGCGCTTAGACTTGTGCACTGTACTCCCAGCTGCTTTGTATGTTTCCGTTGCTGCCGCCTTGTGAAATAGTTTGAAGCTGTGGCATATGTCTGAATGAATTGTGCGAATATGCATTTGTATGATTTTCGTGTTATTGATACCTGATGTTTTGTATTTCAGCGGCGTAGTTGTATTGTGCATGGCGTGCTGGCGACCGCACGGTGCTTCGGAGAAATGAGTGACCAGCGTTGTGGCCAATAGTGTGAGTGGAATAGTTGGAACGGGTAAGTGTGCGAGTGTAGTTTAGATGATGTTGCATAGTTCACTTGACTTTAGTGATGGAAGTATACGTGCTGATGTTTGCTGTGAGATGTGTGACAACGCTGTTGTTTCTGATTTCAGGTTGATCTCTTGTAATGTGCCGTTTCACTGTGTCGGGGCTGCAAAACGTAAGCAGGTGAGTGCACTTCTACTGTAGTTAAAGTAGTAATGTTAGTAGTTGTTTATGATGCGACACCTCTTGCCCGACAGTTGAGGTGAATTGTACTCTGAGTTGGTGTATGTTAGCTGTGGTTAATTAGGAGTGGACGAGGTATGCGAAAGAGTGCTTTTCCTTGTGCGCAGGCTACTTGTTGGACGTCGTTCGTTGGATGTGGACCGAGGGGGACGTGTGTGGTGAGTGTGCTTATTGTTTAATGATGCTATTCAGTTCTGCTGTTGATTGGTGACAACAACAACAACTATCTGAGTGTGTGTAGTGCATGTTTGATGTTGTACTCACGCTGTTGTTTTTTTCCTTGTAGGGAGCTTGGTGATTGGTGGTTGCAATCGGGTGGGAAGTGTGAGTTTCGCATTTTTCTCTCTGTATGTGTGTGTGTGTGTGTTTGAAAAGTATTTTGTGATGGTGCACATGCGGACCGGTTGTGTGTGCAAGGTCGGCCAATTGTATCTTGGAAACTACTGTTTTTCTTGTTAGGCGTTGATGCTGAATGCCAGGCAACGTGGATCTGTTCGGCATGAGGAGTTGTAAAGATCCGAGTGGTTAGTGGAATCAGATGAGATCGATGACGGAGAATGCGTGTTTTTATCCGCTGGGCGACACAAAGTGTCCTCCTCACCTGAGAATTTTGTTGATAGAAGTTTTTTACCGATTACATGGCTCCGACGTTCTGATCGGCCGATGCAGCGGACTTTGGATTCGCAGTACTTCGATCTGGCATTCATACACCGACGAGCCGACGGGCGTTGACGATGACGTCATTGTGCAGTTGATGTGTCCGTGAACATTCTGTTGTTGCGGATAGCGTTGGCGCATCGGGTAGCGTGGACGGGTTTTTGACCCGGACATAGATTGACACTGCAAGGGAATGAGTCGATGATGTGGCATAATATATCTGGTAAGATGCGATAGGGTTTGTAGATTTGGAGCCGAGGAGAAAGTGTTGACATCTCTAAGTTTGGCGCGTGCTGGTATTCAGTGGCGCGGTGGTCTCATGTTCAGAGACTCCATATGTGAAGACCGCATCTTCACACCCACTGTGTCCCCCCCTCCCTAACCGGCTGGCTGACATGTCCTTAAGCTGCCACCGAGTTTGTCTACTCGCATGCGATGTGCCTAACTGGTGTATGCGCACGGAACTCTGAAGCACAATTACTTCTCACATGTCCCGTGTTCCTGCATGTGTGATGTGGAGTTATCTTGATTCGGTAGTACACCTGTCTGAGTGTTACCGACTACTTGTGTACCTAGGCGGTTGTGTATTTGTTGTTATCATAGAGGTGTTGCTTCACAGTTCTGATCGTGGGTTGAGTGTGGTTGTTGTTGGCGTGGGAAGTGGCTGCTGCATGCGATTGGTTGCAGGGTTGTTGCTTGCAGTTCCGGTGTGTTTCGTGTCGTAGCGTTACGGAAGTTTGCGCATTTGTGTCCATGGGAGACTGGAGCATTGTCCGTTCCGTCAATTGGAGATATTTGAATGAGCGTTTTGAATCAGGAGAGTGCCTGAGAAAAATTTACTTTGTCATACCTGTGGTCCCTATGCTACTGACTGAATTTTTGAACTGTTGGTACAAGTACGTAGAGCGTTGGTGGTGCTCTTTGCCAACAGTCTCATTGGATAGGATAATCGCTGTGTCAGAAGACAGAGAAGGGTGATGAACGGATGGGCGAGTGTTGCGGTTCACTACGAAGGCATCCGTGTTGGAGACTGTTGATGAGTACGTGGAGGTGGTTGGATCATTGTTGTTTGTTGTTGGAATCTGAAGTGAAATGTGGATGTGTGATGGTGTTGATGTGTTCTTGTGTGGTAGAGACGGTGCGAACTGGTGTGCGACCTGTGTGCATGGGCATGTGTGTGCTGTCACGATGGTTGATTGGCTGTTGTATTCGTGCTATTCTGCTTGATGGCAGTGGTGTAAGGAGAACGTGTCGGTGTGCTTGTTATCGAAGTTGTTTAATGATGCGCTGTATGTGAGTTATGTTGCGACCGGTGCGTGGATGTGGTTGCTCATTGCCTGATGCAATGTAGTGTTGTGTGAGTGTAATATTTGCTTACGTCTGTGTGTCATTATCATTGTTGTCCACCGGAGATGAAATCAACGGTGCCCTATCTGCTGCACCTGGCAGGGTGGGTAAGTGTTTGGATGATACTGCTCAAGCGTACCCTTCTTCTTATTCCCCCTCTTGCGCTTTTTCATCCTTAGCTTTCTGTTCCAGCTTGACTGTTCTCCCCCTGTTATCAACCCTTAATTCTCGGCCCTTCCCCCGCTTGCTGGAATAGTCGGTTGTCTTTTAGTTTCTACTCTCATGTGTCCGCGGAGTGTCGTTCCTGCCCTGTCAGCAAGCCCATGTCCAAGCAATGGGGCCATTCCAGTTCATCGGCTTGCATTTGGAGCCCTCGATCCTCTTTCAGATTGGCATGCCTCAGCGTTCACACATTGCTTCAGATCGGTCAACAGGCAGCACTTGCCCGAACATTAGGGACCCTCTTGATCGATATCTGCTGCTTATCGGAGACCCGCCTACAAGTCTCGAGCTCTGTACTCACTCTGCGATCCCCTTCAGGTGACACTAGCAACACTTTCTCATTGCGCCTATCCGGTGACGATGCAGCTTCGAGCACCGGCCAAGTCGGTGTTGGTATTGCCTTGAGTCCCCGGGCTGAAGGTACTCTGGTTGATTGGATACCAATCAGTAGCCGGATGTGTGCGGTCTGATTGGCTGGCTCGTTCAAAGCTTCGAAGTCACGTTGGACTAACAAGTGTGTATTCGTTATCGTTGCCTATGCACCGACAAACTGTAGCGATGACTCGGTAAGAGACGACTTTTATCGTCAACTGAACGTGCTCCTTAGCCACAGAAGAAGCTCGGACACTGTTGTGCTGGCTGGGGATCTGAACGCTCATGTTGGAAAATTATCCACAGATGAGCTGCATCTGGGCGGCCAACATGGTATAGGCTCCCGTAATGATAACGATGATCGGTTAGTTCATTTGTGTGAGGATGCTCGCCTATTTCTTGCGAGCACTAATTTCAGACACAGCACCCGCCGGAGGGTGGCTTGGCGCCCACCAACCTCGAAGCAGCTATGGACGCAAATCGATCACATTGCTATCAGTTACCGCTGGAGAGGCTGCGTCCAGAACTGTCGCTCGATTTGCAGCACAGGTGTGGACACAGACCATGCACTTGTATGTGCTGACCTGCGGATGCGCTTTGGTGGACGCCCACGACGACGCTGTGAGCGCATTGACACCAGCCAACTGGCGAAACCAGCTGTTCTGAATGCCTATCAAAGTACGCTGTCATCTGAGTTGGTTAAACACTCACTGGATGTAATTGAAGCTCACTGGTCTCATACTCATCAGTCCTTACTAGCAGCAGGCAAATCCTCATGTGGTATGTCTAATCACCAACATGGACATTGGGTCTCTTCACAGTCTCTGGAACTTATCGATGCTGGCCGGCATATTCCGGTTGGAAGCGAACACAATGAAACTCGGAAAGTGCTCCGGGCAAAACTCCGTGCTAGCCTAAAGAGAGACCGCGAATCCTGGTGGTCTCATCGTGCATCAGAGATGGAAATGGCCGCTGCCCTTGGTAAGCATCGTAAGTTATTCCGTCTGATACGGGAGACGGGCAGCAGAAGACCTGGTGTTAGTGAAACTATACGTGACGAGAGTGGACAGCCTATCCACAACTTATCAAAAGGCTTAGAGCGTTGGGTGAGCACTTTAAAGGGCAACTTAATCGATCGGAATTGTTAGATTTCTCGCCGGCCACTGATCGCCCCGCTCCCTGTGCTGTCCCTTTGGATCCACCCTCTCGCTCAGAAGTCGAACGTGAGATCGGACTGTTGAAGTTGAGTAAAGCCGCGGGACCAGATGATCTTTTCCCAACCCTCTTCAAATTCGGGGGACCTGCTCTTGTGGATGATTTGCACGAGTTACTAGTCAAACTGTGGGAGCAGGAAACTGTCCCAACCGACTGGAGCCGCTCCGTCATAGTCCCAATTTTCAAGGGAGGCCCACGATCGGAATGCGGCAACCATAGAGGAATCAGTCTGATCTCCATCGCCTCTAAATTGCTTGCCTCTGTCATCCTTCACAGACTGACTGGCACTCGTGAAAGCCAGATTCGTGAAGAGCAAGCTGGATTTCGTCGAGGTCGTGGCTGCATTGACCACATCTTCACCTTGCGTCAGTTGTTGAAGCACCGTCACATATATTGGCGGCCCACCGTTGTCGTGTTCCTCGATATCAAAGGTGCATTCGGTTCGGTGGATAGACATGCACTTTGGGACTGTCTACTCAGGAAAGGTGTACCTGAGCAATATGTGAATATTATCCGAGGATTATATGCACGTAACTCGGGCAGAGTGAGGGCTTACGGCAAGTTGTCGTCGCCCAATAATATCTCCAGCGGCGTGAGACAAGGATGTCCGCTGTCACCTTTCCTCTTCAACTTCGCTATTGACGAAGTCATGGAAATCGCGTTCACAGGATACCACTTTGAAGGTGTGGATCTGCTCCCAGGAGAACGATTTCTTGACTTAGAGTATGCTGAAGATATTGTCCTAGTCTGTGACAGCTCACAAACGTGCCAAGCGGCACTGGACAAATAAGCACTAACTGTCCGTCACTTCGGGCTTTGCTTCACACCCTCGAAGTGCAAGGCGTTCCTCAAAGATTGGTCTGGACCGCCTCCTTCGCTGATCCTTGGTGGGGATCAGCTAGAAATCGTTCCAAAATTCAACCACCTGGGAAGTTGTATCAGCGCCCGTGGGATTGAGGATGAGATCACGAACCGTATAGCAAAATTTCGGGGCGCTTTTGCTAACCTTCGCCACTTATGGCGCCGGCGCGACATCACTCTTGTCCTGAAGGGTAGAGTGTACAATGCAGCGGTACGTTCGTCCCTACTGTACGGTTGCGAAACCTGGCCGCTTAAAGCAGCGGACCTGAAGAGGCTAGTTACGTTCGACCACCGGTGCCTTCGTAATTTAGCTCACACCTGGTGGGAACACCGCGTGAGCAACGAGCGTGTTCGACGCCTTGTTTATGGCACAGGAAAAGGAAGTGAACCGCCCAGAACCGTCATTTCTTGCACCAGCCTTCGATGGCTCGACCACGTGCTACGCATGCCAGCCCACCGACTCCCGCGACGTGCGTTTGCGCGCCTGGGGTGTGGATGGAAAAAGAGCAGTGGTGGCCAAGCGATGACTTGGTCGAGAGGAATGAAGGCACTTCGAAGCTGGCCTCAGTTTGAGCGTCTCGGCTCCCTGTTTGGGGTCCGAAAGACGATGAACACGTTTGGTTGGACACACTTGCTGATATGGCTAGGGGCCGACCTCAGTGGCGTTCGTGCTGTGAGTTTCTTTGTCCCACCCCACCCCTCTTAGCCTCCCCCTCAAACCACGATCTCACTAGTTAGCCTTATATAATTTTGCATAGTAATTTTTTTCTTTGATGTACCGTAGCCGGCTGGTAGATAACCGAAACGATGCCCATCCGTTACCGGTAGCTCAGCCGGCTTGCAACAGTTGCTTTTTCCCCTCCTTTTTTCTGTATATTGCGGCACAGTAGCTGAGGTGTTCGCCAACTCTAGCTAACGCGTATGATGATGATGATGCAGCGCATGGTGTTCCGTCGGTGGTTGTATATTGGGTGGTAGCCTAAACAATGAACGTTCCTCCTGGTGGACCTTTGTTTACTTGTTTGTTGTTTGGAGGTATACCCCTCCTTGGTTATCTCATCGTTCGGTGGATCGTGCTGAGTATTATTTGGTATTTCTCTATTGGCCTGGTGAGTCGTTGAGCGAGTTGTTGCTGTGCGCTTAGACTTGTGCACTGTACTCCCAGTGGCTTTGTATGTTTCCGTTGCTGCCGCCTTGTGAAATAGTTTGAAGCTGTGGCATATGTCTGAATGAATTGTGCGAATATGCATTTGTATGATTTTCGTGTTATTGATACCTGATGTTTTGTATTTCAGCGGCGTAGTTGTATTGTGTATGGCGTGCTGGCGACCGCACGGTGCTTCGGAGAAATGAGTGACCAGCGTTGTGGCCAATAGTGTGAGTGGAATAGTTGGAACGGGTAAGTGTGCGAGTGTAGTTTAGATGATGTTGCATAGTTCACTTGACTTTAGTGATGGAAGTATACGTGCTGATGTTTGCTGTGAGATGTGTGACAACGCTGTTGTTTCTGATTTCAGGTTGATCTCTTGTAATGTGCCGTTTCACTGTGTCGGGGCTGCAAAACGTAAGCAGGTGAGTGCACTTCTACTGTAGTTAAAGTAGTAATGTTAGTAGTTGTTTATGATGCGACACCTCTTGCCCGACAGTTGAGGTGAATTGTACTCTGAGTTGGTGTATGTTAGCTGTGGTTAATTAGGAGTGGACGAGGTATGCGAAAGAGTGCTTTTCCTTGTGCGCAGGCTACTTGTTGGACGTCGTTCGTTGGATGTGGACCGAGGGGGACGTGTGTGGTGAGTGTGCTTATTGTTTAATGATGCTATTCAGTTCTGCTGTTGATTGGTGACAACAACAACAACTATCTGAGTGTGTGTAGTGCATGTTTGATGTTGTACTCACGCTGTTGTTTTTTTCCTTGTAGGGAGCTTGGTGATTGGTGGTTGCAATCGGGTGGGAAGTGTGAGTTTCGCATTTCTCTCTCTCTCTCTCTCTGTGTGTGTGTGTGTGTTTGATAAGTATTTTGTGACGGTGCGCATGTGGACTGGTTGTGTGTGCAAGGTCGGCCAATTGTATCTTGGAAACTACTGTTTTTCTTGTTAGGCGTTGATGCTGAATGCCAGGCAACGTGGATCTGTTCGGCATGAGGAGTTGTAAAGATCCGAGTGGTTAGTGGAATCAGATGAGATCGATGACGGAGAATGCGTGTTTTTTTCCGCTTGCCGACACAAGGTGTCCTCCTCACCTGAGAATTTTGTTGATGGAGGTTTTTACCGATTACGTGGCTCCGACGTTCTGATCGGCCGATGCAGCGTACTTTGGATTCGCAGTACTTCGATCTGGCATTCATACACCGACGAGCCGACGGGCGTTGACGATGACGTCATTGTGCAGTTGATGTGTCCGTGAACATTCTGTTGTTGCGGATAGCGTTGGGACATCGGGTAGCGTGGACGGGTTTTTGACCCGGACATAGATTGACACTGCAAGGGAATGAGTCGGTGATGTAGCGTAATATTTCTGGTATGATGCGATGGGGTTTGTAGACTTGGAGTTTTTGGGGTCGAGGAGAAAGTGTTGACATCTTTACGTTTGGCGCGTGCTGGTATTCAGTGGCGCGGTGGTCTCATGTTCAGAGACTCCAAATTTGAAGACCACACCTTAGCACCCAGTCTGTCCCCCCCCCTCCCTAACCGGCTGGCTGACATGTCCTTAACCTGCCACCGAGTTTGTCTACTCGCATGCGATGTGCCTAACTAGTGTATGCGCACGGAACTCTGAAGCACAATTACTTCTCACATGTCCCGTGTTCCTGCATGTGTGATGTGGAGTTATCTTGATTCGGTAGTACACCTGTCTGAGTGTTACCGACTCCTTGTGTACCTAGGCGGTTGTGTATTTGGTGTTATCATAGAGATGTTGCTTCACAGTGCCGATCGTGGGTTGAGTGTGGTTGTTGTTGGCGTGGGAAGTGGCTGCTGCATGCGATTGGTTGCAGGGTTGTTGCTTGCAGTTCCGGTGTGTTTCGTGTCGTAGCGTTACGGAAGTTTGCGCATTTGTGTCCATGGGAGACTGGAGCATTGTCCGTTCCGTCAATTGGAGATATTTGAATGAGCGTTTTGAATCAGGAGAGTGCCTGAGAAAAATTTACTTTGTCATACCTGTGGTCCCCATGCTACTGACTGAATTTTTGAACTGTTGGTACAAGTACGTAGAGCGTTGGTGGTGCTCTTTGCCAACAGTCTCATTGGATAGGATAATCGCTGTGTCAGAAGACAGAGAAGGGTGATGAACGGATGGGCGAGTGTTGCGGTTCACTACGAAGGCATCCGTGTTGGAGACTGTTGATGAGTACGTGGAGGTGGTTGGATCATTGTTGTTTGTTGTTGGAATCTGAAGTGAAATGTGGATGAGTGATGGTGTTGATGTGTTCTTGTGTGGTAGAGACGGTGCGAACTGGTGTGCGACCTGTGTGCATAGGCATGTGTGTGTGCTGTCACGATGGTTGATTGGCTGTTGTATTCGTGATATTCTGCTTGATGGCAGTGGTGTAAGGAGAACGTGTCGGTGTGCTTGTTATCGAAGTTGTTTAATAATGTGCTGTATGTGAGTTATGTTTCTCGAGGTTTTTAAATTTCTTCTCTCCGCAAACCTTGTACTTTCTTCTGTCCCAACACCGTCAGTTTTATCGCGCATCAAAGTGATATGGTAAGTTATTTTGAGGAAGCTACTCTCTTTGGATAACCTTCATCTTAAAGCACTGCATGCAATAGCCATTAACCCGGCAGCTGCGGGATTCTTTCAGAGAAGTCTGTCTGATTCTACCGATTTCCGTCTCGTAGCACTTCTCTCTGCCCTTTCCATAGTCATGGAAGCGATCGTGAGTGACGTGGTGATGGGCTGCTTGGAATACGTGGACAATGCATTATTAGGATAGGTTGGTAATTTTCTACGTGAACAGCATTTCTGGTTTAGAGCCCGAGCATCTCTGCCCGACTCTAATCGAGTGGTGTGCGACGATCTTGCGATTACCATTGCCTCAAGAATATTGCTTTTTCGGATGACGTTCAAAGTTGGCCTGCGATCAAGAGAATGGACCACCACATGACCGTCCATGTGCGACCTATATGGGAACTTGCATTGACCGGTGAGGAATTCACTACCATTAAATGTGATTAAGTGACATATTACATACATCCGCCAAAGACACGTCTATCTCTAGAATATTGGGGTATATGACCTACAGACAAGCCCTCAAAAACTTGACTTCGGTGTGCTGGTGCACGATGACTTTGGTTATTCCAGACAGTTGGGATCCAAAAGTGGTAACCAGCACGCTGTTTGCTTGCGGATGGCATTCGAAAGTTTGGATTCATTCATCTTCTCTATGATGCTCTATGCGCACGTGCGTTAACAAGTCGAATACGTAATCTAGGCTTGGCACGCTTAGTTAAACCGTGACCTTGCAGCGCTTGAAACTAAGCATGTCGAGCAGCGACTAAAAACACTCGGAGTGTTCAATAGACGCTACAGGTGGCTACGTGGAGACCTCATATTAGTCTACCAGATACGGAACGACCCCACGTACACATGTTGCTACCTACTGCAATTCATCCCGAACACCAACTTCACAGGCAATAGCGTGAAACTGAGTCAGCAACACAGTCGGCTTTTTATTAAGACTGGACGAACCTCAGCTCATAGCGACTCAGTAATTTCGCCATAAGTAGCCATCGAACGTTTCGGTGCCTGCGCTATTTATGTGCTCAACGACAGCCTGGATGTTAAGAATTCTATCCGACAGGACACATCATTAGCACCATTTGCCAGCGGACTAGTTTAGTCGTTCACACATTTGTGAAAGAGGGTAAGTATATTAACAGACATGTATTGGAACGATCATCTATGCTAGTGAAGGATATGTTCAATACGTCCGCCGGCATTCTGCTTGCAGTGCAGAAACTGCTTGATGCAATTGGCGAGCACTTTTTCCAATGTATCCCTCGTGATCCCGCGACATTCGTTCACAATATTTCCTTTTAACTGGTCCAATGTACGCGGCCTTGTTTTATGCACTTGCCGCTTCAGATAGCGCCATAGAAAAAATCCCTAGGGTTCAAGTCTGATGAGCGAGCCGGCCACTCCATTGGTCCACCGCGTCCGATCCAATGGTGGCCAAATTTGTCGGTGAGGTAAACACGCACCGTTTTAGTAGAATGTGCAGGTGCACCATCCTGCTACCACTGCATGCTCCTTCGGCCTCCAACTGGGAAAGCACAAATGTCTGAAGCATTTCCAAATACGACAATGCTAGAAAAAGATAAGGCTTTAGTACCTCAAAACAACAACCTACCGGTCACATTCCCGGAAAAGGAATATGGGTCCAAGATTTTCTGGCTTGTTAATCCGGCCCAAACCATCAGTTTCACGCTGTGGTGCATACGTGATGCGGTAAATTTTCGTGGGTTTCTGGTAGCCCAAGAATTATGTTTCATTGTTCCATGCAGATGAAACAATGATTCATCTGTAAAGATAACAGAACGAATATCCCGATCCAGATATTAGCGGCAAAATTCATGCCGCTTCCCCATATCGCAGGGATTCATAAGCTGCACTTGAAGTGCACGGAATCTCCGAAATTCTCGTTCCAGTAATATCCGGCGTACCGCATATCGTGGTGTGTCACAGTGCTGTGCGATCCGACGAATGCTGAGGTCGAGACTATTGGCACTTCACTGACTACAGCGCAAGCTGAACAGTCGTCCGTGGTGATGCGAGGCGGTCCGATTCTCCTCGTGTCACACACTCCCAGTTTGTCCGAACTTCTTCACTAGTTTAAGCACGTACCGGGCGGTGACGGGGCGCATTTCTGCGTTCATTGCATTGTATTTTCTTGAAACTGATGTGGCGTTTAAACCGCATTCACCCTACAGCCGAATAATCAGTGCGCACTGAGTAACAGGAACGTTACGTGATCCCGACTGTATTGTCTGCTCGTGCTCCATTACCTGTGATTCAATATCATTGACAAGAGTTGCAATGCCTAACCTCGTCCTCAGCTGAGCTGCCAACACGTGCGCACATTCACGTTTCTTGCCTAGGCTGACTTCGCTGCGTAGCCAGCGAGACGCAGAGATAACCATCGATTGCTCCAACGCTTACGGTTGGCCATGACCTTCAGCACTGACAGCAGTTGACAGCTAACGAACGCCGGAAACACGTTGTGGCAGTTTGTACTCATCTCGCTCATGATCAAAACGGTCTTATGTCGGTGTGTCTTTAGAAGTTACGCTTTTTCTCAGCTGAGCATTGCACTAAACCACTTGTCTGCCGAAAATTCCATACGTCTGCACCACTAAGGTGAGAGAGAAATTCATGTCTCTGCACGCGCAGTAGCATGTTGCGAATCTCGCTAAACATTGGATGGCTATTGGATGTTGGGGACAACAACCGTAAATGACCGGCGTTCACCATATGCGAGCCACGGTAGGTAAATGAACGCTCATCGGCCTTCTTCCGTCAGACTAACCGTGGAGTACACCTACATGAAACCAGCTCGTCCGTGAGAACAATTGTAAATGTTACTCCATGTGAAATTTAAACACTTGCAATATCATCACGGTGTGTGTGTTTGTAAGGCACTGGCCGAAGCCCACGTTTCACGGCAACCTCCCTTTCCGATTGATCATTTGTAAGCTTGTTATAGCCACGGTACATTGAGGCGAGCTTGTTCTACATGAATTTGAAGCTCAGCTTGCTGGCTACCTTTGATTTTTTTTGTTTGCTGCTCCCGTGCCGGAAGCACAGATTGTTGACGTATTGTACACTGTGGTTTTTAATTATTGTAATAGTACCGTATTCCAGTTCCGGTGGTTTTGTTGAAACCGATGGAAGCGCGTTCACTCAAGACTTCCAAGCTAATTTTCACTTACACTGGGCATTTGGTATCTACGCAGTCTCCAGAATTTGGAACAATGCAATCATGATATATTACAGGCAAAAAGCGGATGCTTTGCATATCCCGTTAGATGGTGAGAATGAGAACCACAATAGGATTAATAGAAAACAAAGAATAAAATGTAAATCGTTTTGATGGACTCACCACAGTGTTTACACAAACGCATGCATAATGAGTCAACCTGCGTTATGTTGATTAATTCTGCTTGTACGACTTTCATCACATTTTATCGTCCGTCGTGATACACACGCTATATCACGTAATGCAGATGGGTTAGTAAAACGTCAAGGCGTTTTTAAACATAAGTATATCGGGAGTATAAAGAACGTAATTTGGGAGGGGGTTCCATGGCTGGCACATAGGAAGAGAGTAAAAATTTCGTCGACATTCTGGCCGACTGTATTACGTGACCAACTTGAACTGGTGACCTTTCAAATTCATGTGCTGGCTTAGTTGTATTAAGTGGCGGAAAAGTGATTGGGGTTCTTGAGAATTTGGTAGGCTATAATAAGGTCACTCCGTAGGCGCCGATACCGGCCGCTGCATAATTTGAGGGTCCTCAGCCTTAGTTGATAAAATGATTGAACAACACTTCGGCGTGCTACGTGCCTCGTCCATGTGGAGTCTCGAGGGCTGCGAGGTCTTTCTTGTGTCGGGGCTACCATACCTGGAATGTGCACTCCACATGAGGCCGCACGTATGTGGTAAGCGATTGCGAACAGACAGAGGGATCAAACCGCCCGAATGCCCTCCGCGGTATGCCAGCGTTTTGGTTTCCATTCTTTGACTCTTTTTCAGATTATTCTGAGCGGCCTAAATCAGCCTGGGCCTTCTGGGTGACTGCTTGTAAAACATGGTCTACAAGCTTATTTATGATGTTCGGCTGGTGGCGAATGTGAACCATCTTACACTTCCCCGAATTGAACTACAGCAGATTATAAAGTGACCATTCACGCGCTCTCTCTAGGTCTCGCTGAATTGCATCGTGATCTGCTGGGTCGGCGATCGTCCGTCACATCTTAACATCCTCAGCGAACATCGAGAAATTTGAGGCTATCAACCGTTTAAGTTCGTTGATGAACACGGGAAACAGGCGCGGCTCCAGAACTGATCCTTGTGGAACTCCAAATTCGACATGGATCGGATCGGACAGCGCATTTCAAATTCTGACCTGTTGTTGCCGATCCTGCAGTAAATTCCTGATCTAGCCAAGGACAGAATCACCAACTCCATAGTTTTCGAGCCTGTGAGGCAGAGTGCGGTGGTTCAGTTGGTCGAATGCTTTGGAGAAGTCGAGGTAAATGACGTCTGTCCCTCTGCCTTAATCAGCTGCTTCCGTCCAACTACTGCGTGCAACCAATAGGTTTGTAGTGTACAAACGGTTTTAGCGGAAACCGTGTTGCTCGGGTGCTATGATGTTGTGGCGTTCTAGATGGTTTACTAAAGCCTCAGCGATGATTGCCTCCATCACCTTTGCGATTACAGGGAGGATGACCACTTGGTGATAGTTGGCGGGTTCCGAGCGATTACCGCTTTTGAAAATCGAAGTGATTAAGCCACGTTTCCACATAGTAGGCACAATTTGCTTATCCAAGCTCGGTTGGAAGGAATGCGATAATGGCTCGGCTAGCGTTATTGCTGCTACTTTCAGTGCCCTCGGGTGGTTATGATCATCGATTCCGGGCGAACTGTAGATGCGTAGTGAGAGCAGTTCCTCTAACACAGCTGAGGCAGTAAAAGCGATGTTGGTAAGTGCTGAAGTTGGAGATAGGGAGGTGGGTACGTAACACTAGCGGACGTCTTTTTGGAAGGTTGGGGCATACTGCATTCGTAGCGCGTTGACTGCCTCTTCAGCACACTGTGCCACTCCGACTGGCTAGTTAACTGGGGAGGGGGATATCGATCTTCACTTTCCGGATAGTGTTAACATGTTTGTATAGGAGCTTTTTATTGTTGGAAAATTTACACACCGAATGTTGTTGGTGAGTCAGTTCGTCCACAGGGATAAACACATTACAATGATTGCGCTGGGTCACGTAGTCATTCCGACTTTCGGGACGAGGACGAGCTCTGCAAATGTGCCAAGCTGCATTTCTTAGTGACATGCGTTTGTGAGTTCTACGTCTGGTGAAAGACGAGGGATTGGTGAGCGAACCCTCTTTGTTTCCGAAGCAGTTGCGATTAGATTGCTGAAGCGTCCAACAAGCTGAATCCAGACGGTCAGGAGGGTCACAATTCAAGAATTCCCAATCGGTCTTCTCAACTAGGTCTTTCAGGATATGGTAATGTGTGATATTACATGGTTCTGTGTGTTCCTCAGGATGTTCGGCTTAACCCACATAGTAATCAAGTCTGGTGACATGATCGCTTAACGTTAGTAGGATGTCTATAAATGACCTGTCAATTTTGAGTTCCTCATTCGTAAGTACGAGTTCAAGTACCGTATATTACCGTGTATAAGCCGACAGTATGGCTTTGTAACGTCAAATTTATTCAAAATCATAAGTCCGTATATTAGCCGACCCCCCAAAAATCAGCAGAGAAACGAAATTGTTTCTCACGATTTCGACTTCATCACTACTTACTCTCACTTGAATGTGCTCAAACGAAAACTGCTCTACTATTGGTCAGTTCTGGCTTAGAGACGTCAGAACGAAGATTTTAACCGCACAGATGACGATATTCACCCCGACGTGCCAATGACAGATGACCAGTACCAGACTGGAGATTCTGACTCGGATTCTAGTTTCGAAGGATTCGAGTACTTTTAATACCATTGTGTATCGTTTGGATATGTGAGTCCATGAAATCTACGATATATACTGTTCTGTCAAGTCTTTTTCCAATATTATTGTGTGTGATGGTGTTCTATTCTGTATAACCAGTATGTTTCTGTTACTGCCATCCGTCGCGAAAGTCAACTGTGCAATATAGCGAGAATTTTCGACACAAACTTGGTGTCTACCTATAAGTAATACAAATCCCTGCCTGGGATACCGTCTGTCACTAACGAATGGTGCTAAGGCAAGATGGGAGCATGGGTCTGCAGTGGATTTTGCATGTGATTTTTTCAAATTGCGCTTAACCGTTGTATAAGCCGACCTCCCATTACAGATATGAAAAGGTGTCCAAAATTTCTCGGCTTGTATACGGTAATATAGAGTACCGATGGTTTGTTATCAACTCTGTACCTGGTAGGTGAGGTAATGTGAGCGTAGAGCGGAATACTTGTGATAAGGTCTTGCACATCGGCCCTAAATGTTTCGCTGGGGGATATCAAGGATTCCAAGTCGTACATGTTGAAATCACCGGAGCTATTAACGTGGCTATAAGTTGTAAGTAAGCATTTCGTCAGTGAGGATATTAGGCGGGAATCTATCTCTGGAGTGGACGATTGGGGACGATATACGACTGCCACAAAGCACCTGTCATTGTATCTGAGACGTAAACGGCACCATAATGAATCCACGATCTGCGTCTCCGGATTATCCAATGGTTCGCATTGTTATCCATTGCAATAGTATAGGATGACAGTGTCGGAAAGGTGACATTTTCTGAATCGCGATTTCAACATTCCTAACCTCTGTTGCCTGGCGCAACCGAAGCTGGGCCATTTTGCTGAGGCGGCCTTAGGCATTCGTGTACATGCAGGAAAGTGTTTCCGTTCTCAGCAGCGATCTCAAGGATATGTGGTTAAGAAGTTGTGCTGACTGTTGTTTGGTCGGCGGCTAGACGATACCCACCGTTACATTCCCACTGAAAAGGAACGTCATACAGTTTTGTGCTAGCCTAAGGAGAAACAGCGAATCCTAGTGATGGCATCATGGGTCGGAAATGTAAGCGGCCGGTGTCCTTGGTAACCATCATAATTTATTTCGTCTGCTATGGGAAACTGGCAGCAGGAGAGCTGGTGTTTGAGAATATGTGACAAGTTGAACAAGTTGTCAAAATTCTTGGAGCGCTAAACTGAGCAACTTAATTTGTGTGCCAGTGATCGACTTGCTCCATGGCTGTCCCGTTTGATCCGCCCTCTTTCTGAGACTTCGAACGTGTGATTGGACTGCTGAAGTAGATTAAGGTCGCGAGATCAGGTGATCTTCCTCCAGCCCTATTCAAATTCGGGCCGCTCTTGTGGATGATTTACACGAGTTATTTAGGAAACTTTGGGAGCAGAAAACTGTTCCAACCGACTGGCGCCGCTCCGTTATTGTCCCGATCTTCAAGTGAGGCTCACATTCGGAAGGCACCAACCATAGAGGAATCAGTCTGATCTCCATCGCCTGTCAGTCGTGAAAGCCAGCTTCGTGAGGAGCAAGCCCTGTTTTGTCGATGCCGGGCTGGATCAATCACTGGGTTACTTGTTGGAGCACCGTCACATGTTGGCGGCCCATCGTTATCATGTTCCTCAACATCAAAGGTACCTTCGATTCGGTGAATCGAAATGTTCCTTGGGACTGTCTGTTAAAGAAAGATTTACCCGAGAAATATTTAGGTATTGCTAAAGAGCTTTACGCGCGTAGCTCAGGCAGTGCGGGCATACGGCAAGCTGTCGCTAGTCTTCAATTAGCGGTGTAGTCGGCCCGTAGCCTTAAGGATCACATGCCTGCCTTGTAATCCGATGGAGTGAGTTCGAGTCTGTGTGGGGACCGGGCGACCCTCGTAGTATCCTTTGCCCACGCGCGACTGATGGTAGTTTAGTGGAGGCGAAGTGTCCTTACTGCCTTCCGTCGGATTAATAATACCTTCCAGCGGTGTAAGACAGGGGTGCCTACTGTCACCTTTCCTCTCTAACTTCACTGTCGACCAAGTTATGGAAAGGGCATTCACTGGACACGACTTGGAAGGGCCACATGTTACTCTCATGCTAGCATATCGACTCCCGCTACGTGCATTGTTTATGTAACCGGCGTATGGACGAAAGCAGAAGGGAGGTTATCTGACGACATGGTCAGGAGGAATGATCTCCTTTAATTCGACGTTGGCCCCGGATAGACTCTATCGGCCAGAAAGACGATGGACACGTTTAACTGGATACACTTATTGACATGGCGAAGAGCCGACCTAAATGGCGTTTGTGTTGTGAATTTTTTTGCCCCTCCCCTCCAACTGCGATCTCATTTCTCACGCTTAACATGAATGCTTTTTTGCGACACGATAGCCGGCTGCTAGCTCTCCATCAGTTAGTGGTGGCTTCACTGGAGTGCCTTTGTTGCGTCTTTTTTACTTTCTTTTGTAGTGCGGCAATATAACTGTTTCCCACCTCTAGATAGCCTGCATAATGATGATGATAATGACCAGAGCAGAATGGTCATCGAACAACGGTGTCCATCGCCCGCATCGAAGTGACGACGACAACAACCCATTTTCAACTTATTCGGATGCTTTCGCACGGGCACCTGCAACTACGGTGACCTCTTAAGCATCGAATAAAGCAAAACTTTCCGTTTCCCTTTATTATCCACCTAACCCGGGCAACCGACGTGACATACACGTCAAACATCCGGCCAGTTTTTCGGATATCGCGAACGTTTTTTAGTTTCATTAACACTTGTGTTTTTCGCTTTTTTAATGATCTTGCGTTCCGCCAAACGTTTTGCAAAATCGACAAATTCTACAAAGCACTTTCAAAGACCTACTTAAGCGTACTTGCTTTACCTCCTCTCCCTCCCACTCCAGTGTCAAGCCACATCCATCAACCGTTTGTTCACTCCTTCCAAAACCTCAACCATACGAACAACCAGGGCAACAGCTGAGTTACTCAAGGCCGTTCTCTGACTCAAACGACAGGCAGTTACCAGTACTCGCGAACGGCACCAACAGAACCCGTCTCCAAACGCTTGGCTACGTGATGCCGACGATGACACCCGAATTTCTCTGTGAAACGAAGATCGCGTTGACCGTAGATTCGAGTGCGACGGGGGGACTGACACTTTCTGTGCGCACCGTCGGGCCAACAGTGGAGGAAATGTCCTGTTGGCTTTTTTTTGACTAGTCTATTGGAAATTATTGAGAATACCTGTAGCTCGGGGTGTGGATTAACAGACATTAACAGACATTATGCCATCAGAACCATGGCAGAAAAAAAGTGAAGATGGGAACACGAACTGCGATTAAAAATATGGGAAACGTTTCTTTGGTTTTACACACGCCAGTTTTTTGTGTGCTTCATAGGGATGGTAAAATGGCAGAACAACATTGACGCCACTGATGTCTGTTGCAGGCCATGACATCTAATGTTTCCAACCACTGCGATTCAGCATCTCGTGGTGTGGGTTGATGTGTTCTCCGAGCTGGACAATTTTGTTGCAGACGTTTCATTGCCAAGCTAGGCAACATCCTCAATGCGGCTATTAGGGTCTGATTCACAGAGCCCCGTAAGCCACTGCCAAATCCAAGTGAATATTCATCGGCTCCTACTTTGAACGTCAGTCTTCGATTCGCTCACGTGGGTCGGTCAAGTGGTCGCGCCTTCGCCCTATCGATCTGGTATTTATTGTTGTCGTCACATGCAGAGCTTCGTAGACACCCTCTAGTTCCAGATGCTTGTATTGTTTGCAGCCCGGCGACCGCTGCCCTCAAGTTCACACCAAAATAATAAATAACAAAGCAGCCTGGATCTAGCGAACTGTGCGAAACACCTCACTGTGAATCCCCTGTTCAACCCACCCGTCACACTTCGCACCCATTCTCACTTCCCGTTCCAGGCTGACAGCCCTATCCAAGGCTTCCATCAATCAGCCCTCTAGGGCGTGGCCCCTGTACTGAACTAGAGGCACACTCTTTCAGTAGTTCACAATATCGGGTCATGCCGGTGTTTGTACTTTCTGACTGCCCATTTGTTTTACTGGTGGTTCGCGCGCTACGTTGCTCCTCACTCTTGTTGACTGGCTAACCATTCTTTGTAACCTTTACAATATACCTTAGGTCCGATTGCCTATAGATTCTTCATCATTCCGTATTTGACACGTCACTGCGGTGTCAACGCTACCGACTAGTAATCGAGTTGCACTCAACATGTCCTTTGCGTCGATAGTAACACTGAGCGGGACGATTGCATCAAAGCGATAAGGCATAACGGCCTCGGCCAAGGCCTCTTTGCTGGCATTGCATGCTTCATCAGAAGTAGCGTTTAACATTGCCCATTTTACGTTCAGAAATAGATCGCTAAGTAGACTTGGCAAGTCGACACAATGAGAAAGAAAAGGTGGGTAGTAGTCATTCACGCTGTTAAAAGAACGAATGGTGGCCTCAGTACTGGTGATTGGAAAGTCTCTAGTGGCGCAAAATCTATCGCAATTACCTTTTCCGACTCAAGCCAATCCATAACGAAATCAAGCTCCTCCTTAAGAATATTCAACCCAATTTATAAGCACATCAAGTTGAATCCATCGTCTTGACCAATTGCAAATCAGTACAAGAATACTCAGAACATCGGCATCGGTTGTTGCAGCGGTTAGATTTCGCACAGCAAACAAACCACGTGGTGCCCACGCGGACGTGAAAACAACACGTGAGCTCATTCACTGCAGGACGGGTGCACGCGGCATCTATGGACGGTTGAGGAAGTAATGTAACTCCCACCCACTCACGCGGCATCAAGACACACAAGACAGAACTGGACGGCCATCCGCGTTCAAAGTGCTCACTGTTACGCGTAGACGACCGGACATGAAATGTACTCTACAACGAGACAGTATCGATTGCATTCATTGAAACTAGCTGCATGCATACTACCAGGCAGGTCCGTTAACTTCATGTCGTGTGCCCTAGACTTGGCGGTGTCCAGGTGTTTTCGGGTGTGGTTAATAGTGGATAGGTGAAATAATTGATGCGTGCGGTGCTTCACTACGCGCTATCATGGAACTATGCGTTAAGTATCGGTGGGTGTGGCCGAATTACCTGTTAACTGCAGTTGATCGGCCTTAATGATGAGGTTAGCATAAGTATCTGCACAGCAATGCATGATGTACTGCACCGAGTTTTACGGGAATACCGCGTTAATTGTGGTAAGGCTACCGGGTTGGAAAAAGTTCGCATTTACTGGTCTATATACAATCGTTAGTATAACGTGGCCGTTGACAGGATGGAGGAATACGTTTGTAAAGAGCCGTCATGAGTTCGTGTGAAACGATGATCTATGTTAACGTTAGCGCACTCCTCACCAAGATGCCGAAATGCGACGCACTGGGTATGGTGAAACGCTGTTTGAGTGAAAAGATTAACCCAGGGAGTGACCGAAAATTAAGTTGGTTGAAACAACCGAGAGTGAGACATTGCGCGATATGTTGTTCCAGCTCGGGTTTCAGTCGGAAGTAGGCACTCAAGCACATGGTGTTATCATTAGATCGCTAATAACCACTATGTTGTACATAGTACTGGCAAATTCCAGTAAATGGCCAAAAGTTGTTGGTATCAAATGGATGGCACATTTTGAACACAAAAGTGGATAAGAAAGGTTAGTTTGTGAGGAATCCGAAATCGCCATTCCTTGACTGCTCTGTTTGCAAGAACGATTAGCTTCCGAACTGGTATTTCGTCAACCGACAGACACAGATGGGACACAGCACTACAATTCCGATCTCTGTGTTTCGCAGATAAGGCCATGTGCACAGAGAAGGAAGTAGACAGTAAGGTAATTGCTGAATAGTGGACACCCGATACCGGTAGTGAAAGACACGTTTCACAATATGCTAAAGCCACATTGAAAATATACAGCGGAACGGATAAGGCCGGTAAGAATATTATAAGTAAAAGGAACTTCCTTTTCCTTTCCGACGACAATAATCAAGGAATAAAACTCGGGATCTGTTCAACAATGGTGTATCTGAAAGACACACTTTTCGTAGATAACATGACTATGTTCACAAATGTATTCACGATAACTGTGAATCTGTGTCTATAGGAGATACCGCGAGCGAACTGCACACAACGCTGCTGAAACATCTGATGCGCATGTCACGGCGACGTATAAGTAAAATGCTCTACTGTGAGATTCAGCGGTGGCGACGCACGTGTTAGGTACGGTGCATGTAAGGTGGCCAGATTATTGGTGAGCCAAACCGAGACGCTTCCAGATTTCTTGCACGCCAAACCGAGACGCTTCCAGATTTCTTGCACGGCAAACCGAGACACTTAACCTACCCACGTTTGTTTCTGCATATGCTGACCGCACAACACATTGAAAAGATACATATCGACATTTATTGCTTCAATGCAATGATAAAAAGTACAATGGCTACGCTACTGAAGCTTTAAATAAATGGTATATTCCCGGTAGAAGGAGGCATACAAGTGAAGGCACGACTAGATATACCTACAAACATAGCTGCTTTCGAACGGTAAAAGGTGTTGTTAAAATGAAGTACAACCAAAATTTTCTTAGTTTACACACTTGAGACGTCCGTGGGTTTATAGTGGGATCCAGGAACATTATGGCGCAGGTTTGCGAAAAAATCAAGGTTATTACTATGGTGGCAATAGCCAACGGTCGGCATGATTTCGCCATGTTGTAATCTATAGTTTCATGAGCACAGGAACCAAAGTAAAATGTCGGTACAAGCGTTTCCGATTAAAAGTTGATGTACTGTTTGACATAATGTTACCTGGAACAATAGTTATCAAGAAAGAACGAAATGTTTAAATCTCGACCGTGCGAGACATGCCTGCTTAATCATAATCATGGAGACACAACAAGGACTGGCTAATGTAAAATCGACACCAGTTTATAAGTAACATATGAATCCATGTGTTAAGTGTGTGTGAATGTGTTGTGTTGCTTGAATTTGTGAACATGACGTCGTATTTGGGATTGTTTTCGGTCAGGTGTAGGAAGAAGAGAAATGAACTCTGCGTATTGGATGACCCACATCCGTGGATTGGGTTAGATCATCCAGATATGTAAGAAGCAGTGAGTTTAGTGAGCGGCGAGTCACATCCGCCACGTCACAGTGTTGTTAAACGGATATTTGTGGCGTTTTATAGAAAAAACCTTGCCAAGCTAAAATTCACCATGTCCTGAAACACTGCCGCCGAACTATTTG
>OX104063.1:89658117-89674105 GCA_944474145.2 Dicrocoelium dendriticum
ACACCCAAGGAGGGGTATATTTACAAAACAACACATAAATACACAAAGGTATATATTTGAAAAAGCTAAAAATGCCTTCCGTAAATGAAGGCTGAAACAATTTCTTCGCCATCATTTCGCTCCAGTTTGCGTCAGATAACCCAATAAGTCACCGCAGACCCTGACGCGGGCTGTAATTTTCTAGTATAGAGCACGAAGAATGTTCACATATTTCGTGGATACGCCTTTCCACGAAAGTATTTCGAACAGGATCGATCGGTCGACTGAATCGAACACACTCTTGAAATCCAGGAACACCCCTATTGTCGGTCTGCAGTATGCGTTGCGATGCTCTAGCACTGCGGCGTCCTGGCCGCATACCGGCCTATTCCTCCCTAACGCGAGATTCCCGTTCCGCAGTTAGGCGACGAATGATAAGCGAGGCCAATAATTTTATCACAACTGGCGTTAGGCCAATACCCCTGTGGTTAGAACAGTCTGTGCGACTACCGTTCTTGTATATTGCCACTATAATCGATTCGCTCCAATTAACCGGGACACTTCCTTTCAGATACGTTCGAATAGGGAGGTCAGTGCTTTGCAGAGAACCTCAGCTCCATCCTTAAATAGTGCAGGTGGGAGGGAATCCGGGCCAGCGGCACGGAAACGATTAAGGGCAGTGATCGCGTTTCCGACCTCGGCCTCCGACGGAGGCTTTAAACTAACCGTCCATGGCTCATCCTGCATCACCTGAGTAGGAAGAGGTCCGGGAGCAGGGGGCCAGCTGAACTGATCTTGAAAGTGTTCCGTCCAACGAGCCATATGGCGCTCCTTATTGTGTATCAGCGCACCCGCGCTGTCTCTGATTGTCTCACCGACGCCTGGTTTTCTGTGACCAGGGGTGCGGATTAGGTGGAAGATCTTGCGGTAATTGCCTAGTGCTCCTGCCTCCTCCATTTACTGAGCCCTACTTGTCCACCAGACTTCCTTGTAAGCACGTACGTTCTGCTTTAGTTCACGCCCAATAGCCCGTCTGGTCACATTGTGTTCAGAGCCAGCCGGGAGGTGTCCTCTAGATTCCCACAGGTTCACCGACTTCTCGGATATCCAGTGACTGGTGCGGTGACCATTAATAGTGACACAAGCAGATGCTCCTGCGTCGTGCTTAGCGGCCGAGATCCTATTCCACTGAAGCTCAGTGTCATTAGGACAAGGCAGCGGAAGTTCCGTACGCAGCGCTTCTTGATAGGCTTGCCTGACCGAGGACGGAGACAATTTCTCCGTTGCCAATTAGAGGAGACGCTTGGGAAGCTTCCCGGTAAAGCTCATGAAGGAACGACAGCGTACCAGGTCATGATCAGAGTCGACACAGGTACTCCAGTACGAGCGGCAATCCAGGATGGAACCATGCCATGTGTAACTTATGGCTATGTGGTCAATTTGGGTCCATCGCTGGCCAAGTTTCATTTCGGCGCCCACTGTGTCTAAAAGAAGTGCAACTAAGAAACAACTGGTGCTTTGCACACAGTTGCAGCACAAAAACGGCTGTTCGCCGAAATCTAATCAAGCAAAGATGGCACAGCGTTGCAGCTTAGAATGGTACCTCCACCAGCTTGACCCGTGGGTGCTGCATCGGCGTCTCTGGATGCGTGCAACCAGTACCGAGAGGATAAGCCGGGTGCAGTTAGTTCAATAACCCCGTCCGGGTCATTGATCCTAGTTTCGGATACACAACACACCAATACCCAGTGTGTCCAAGGTGCCTGCGAATGCAGCCTGTTGACCTGTATGTCTTAGAGTGCGAACGTTGAATGTCGCCACGGAAACGGCATAGCGTGGTCTTATAAGGGACTTTTGCCGATAGGCTTCCGATAGGTGCTGTGTGATGGTAGCTGCAGATGGTTCTACTTCAGTGGCACTTCGGTTGCTGTCAATTAAGCTGGGAATTATGGAAGGAAGGTTAGTAATGAGGGTCGGGATGGGAGTAAGATGAACAGGTGGAAAAGAAAGAAGGGAGGCGGCAGCAGTAGAATGTTTTCGCTTGTCCGCCCTACTGTATGCAGCAGATAAGGCGATGCTAGATAATCTGCGCAACGGCTGATGCAGGATGAAGTTTATGATTGCAGAAAATGTCATGATTGCATGTGCGCTGAGATACTGCCAGGGCGACCAGACCTAGACAGGAGGACGATTACGGTCCTCACCGACTGCAGTTCAGATGTTGTCAAGGATACATTCTATCACAAACTGAACGTCCTACTACGCAATGCTACTAGTTCAGATATTCTAGTAGTTGCGGGGAATATGAACGCACAAGTAGGGCATCTGAGCTCTACAGAAGCTCAGCTGGATGGTAATTGCTAGCCTAACTGAAAAAGGACTGGACTGAAAACCGTAAGCGTCTGCTGCAACTGTATGCGGTACACCGATTGTTTCTTAGTAGCACTGCTTTTAGACACAGCGGGAGCCGAAGTGCAACCTGTCGTCCTCCTGTAGCTGGCCAGCGGTGGAACCAAATTGACCACATAGCCATAAATTACACATGGCATGGTTCCATCCTGGATTGCCGCTCGTACTGGAGTACCTGTGTCGACTCTGATCATGACCTGGTACGCTGTCGTTCCTTCATGAGCTTTACCGGGAAGCTTCCCAAGCGTCTCCTCTAATTGGCAACGGAGAAATTGTCTCCGTCCTCGGTCAGGCAAGCCTATCAAGAAGCACTGCGTACGGAACTTCCGCTGCCTTGTCCTAATGACACTGAGCTTCAGTGGAATAGGATCTCGGCCGCTAAGCACGACGCAGGAGCATCTGCTTGTGTCACTATTAATGGTCACCGCACCAGTCACTGGATATCCGAGAAGTCGGTGAATCTGTGGGAATCTTGAAGACACCTCCCGGCTGGCTCCGAACACAATGTGACCAGACGGGCTATTGGGCGTGAACTAAAGCAGAACGTACGTGCTTACAAGGAAGTCTGGTGGACAAGTAGGGCTCAGTAAATGGAGGAGGCAGGAGCACTAGGCAATTACCGCAAGATCTTCCACCTAATCCGCACCCCTGGTCACAGAAAACCAGGCGTCGGTGAGACAATCAGACAGCGCGGGTGCGCTGATACACAATAAGGAGCGCCATATGGCTCGTTGGACGGAACACTTTCAAGATCAGTTCAGCTGGCCCCCTGCTCCCGGACCTCTTCCTACTCAGGTGATGCAGGATGAGCCACGGACGGTTAGTTTAAAGCCTCCGTCGGAGGCCGAGGTCGGAAACGCGATCACTGCCCTTAATCGTTTCCGTGCCGCTGGCCCGGATTCCCTCCCACCTGCACTATTTAAGGATGGAGCTGAGGTACTCTGCAAAGCACTGACCTCCCTATTCGAACGTATCTGAAAGGAAGTGTCCCGGTTAATTGGAGCGAATCGATTATAGTGGCAATATACAAGAACGGTAGTCGCACAGACTGTTCTAACCACAGGGGTATTGGCCTAACGCCAGTTGTGATAAAATTATTGGCCCCGCTTATCGTTCGTCGCCAAACTGCGGAACGGGAATCTCGGATTATGGAAGAGTAGGCAGGTTTCCGCCCAGGACGTGGCTGTTTACACCATATATTCACTTTGCGGCAGGTGCTAGAGCGGCGCAACGCATACTGCAGACCGACAATAGCGGTGTTCTTCGATTTCAAGAGTGTGTTCGATTCAGTCGACCGATCGATCCTGTTCGAAATACTTGCGTGGAAAGGTGTACTCACGAAATATGTGAACATCCAGCGTGCTCTATACTCGAACACTACAGGCCGCGTCAGGGTTTAAGTGTCCTATCGGATAGCTTTCCGACCACAAGTAACGTTCGTCAGGGTTGTCCGATTTCCCCGTTTTTGTTCAATTTCGTTGTGGATCCTATCATGGAGTGTTCCCTTGAGGAATCTCACGACGTAGACGTTGAAGTGCCGCTTGGTGAAAGGTTAGTTGATCTAGATTATTCGGACGATATCGTCTTGCTTTTCGAGGATGTTGGGGCGGCACAAGCAACCCCGTATAGTCTGTCCAGATTGGTCCCATTATTTGGTACACACTTCGCATCTTCGAAGTGCGAAGTGTTGCTGCGGGACTACCAGGCACTTTAGGACCCCTTTATCCTTGCTGACGAGGAACTCGAGGTGGTTGATCTTTTCACCTATCTTCGCAGCTGCATCAGCAATGATGGGCGCATAGAAACTGACGTCAGCTCACGCATTGCAAAAAACAGAGCTACCTTCTTGAGCCTGCGGCATTTTTGGCGACAGAAGGGAGTTTTCCTCCGTCTGGAAGGCCATGTATGCAAAGCTACAGTGAGGGCCGTTCTGCTGTGTGGTAGTGAAACTTGGCCCCTTCGGTCTAAGATCTGAGGCGCCTTCAAATCTTTGATCATCGTTGTCCACGAAGCATTGCTGCAGTCGGATGGCACCAGCGTGTCCGCAACGATGATGTTCGCAGGCGAGTATTAGGTGATGATGCTAGCTCCTCAGAACAACAGATAGCATTAAATAAGTTGCATTGGCTCGGGCACGTGCTACGTATGCCGTCACCGCTTACCTATGAGGGTTTTGTTTAGCCTGCCAGTTGTAGGGTGGCGCAAGGCTCGAGGTGGACAGTTGACTTGGCAGCGGGAAATGAAGTCACTGACGACCAAACTGGGTGCCGTTGGTCCGTCTCGCCTTCCCGGCTGGAGTCCACGTGACTCGCCATGTGCTTGACTCGAGACTTTACAGGACATGGTTCGCAGTAGACACCAGTGACGCATCTGCTGCCATCTCCTAATCGGATTGCCTGTTTAAAGTGTGTTTGATGCTGTTATCTGCGGGGTAATGGCTGATTATGACGCGTGGTAGTGAAAGCCGCAAGGAAGCTATCTCGCCCATGCCGCCTTATCTCTGCAAGACAGCCAGCTGTTTGTGACGGCATGTTGTTTACACAAGGTGTAGGCGCCTTGACCCTGAATGTTTGCTTAGGGCACTAAGGTTTTCAGGTAAGTCTCCCTCCTCTCTTATTCTTTATCTCATAGGTCCTCATAGTTGTATGGCAGTGAAGCATCAGTTCAAATGGTTGATGTACTGCTTTTGACGAAGATGATCGGACGCTGGGACAATGAAAGGGGATGAGTACTGGGAGTTGCCGGTTTGAGACAATTGAAATAGACAACAATTGAACGGTCGGCGTCTTCACCTTGTCTGTAGATTCGACAGGCAGAATCAGTATATACTTCTTCGACAACGAAAGGACCAGACCACTTCTTGTGCAGCTTTGCCGGAACACCCTGAGACGGATTCGGAGTACGGACGTAGACTTGCTGTCCAGGATGAAGTGGACAGCCGTGCAATTTCTGGTCATACTAATCCTTTTGACATCGACAGGCAGCTCCTAATTGCTCTCGTGCGAGCGAATAAGCTTTCGTCAAGTCTGGACGTAGACTAACGGTGTAGTGTACCTCAAAACACGCCATTCCAGTATTTTCCAACATTGGATTTTACGGTTGGTTTCACCGTCACAACTTCCACGTGCTTTATTGACTGCATATCCATTGACACAAAGCGTTTTGGTGAATACCTTGCTGTACCGTTTCTCGCTCTGGGTGATTCGCTTCCTACTCTTGTAGCCTGCACAATATACGTTGGGTTCAGTCGCCTCCGACTTCTATACTGCCTCGTATTTGACACGTCTTACGTGTCATTACTTACCGACTAGTATTGCAGGACCCACCCAACAATTGGTAACCCCTGTCAGAAACACGCCGTCCGCCAATTCGTTTGTCCATTCTGGTGAGCTCGTTTCAGGGATTTTGTGATTCATTACTCACTATCGTTTTGTTTTCTCATTTGCCGCATATATTTATTCATTTCTCACGATGAATAGTCCTGATGATAAATTATCTACGTACGTGGTTAGTGCCGCAGAGCTAGCCTCCCCACCTTTTTGGGAGAATGACCCGTTGTTATGGTTTGCGCACTTAGAATGCACTTTCTACAATTGTAGATTTCATCTGGTAATGCTAAATATCATCGCCTTATGTCCCGGCTTCCGCTAAGTGTGTCCTCTCAAGTGAGAGACATCGTAGCTTGCCCGCCTCCCGATGCGAAATATGAAACTTTAAGGCAGGCGATTATTCAGCGAATCACGCCCTCTGACAACGTCTGACTGCAGCGACTGTTTAAGGATCTGCAGCTAGGAGACAGGATGCCTTCAGCCTTGTCGCAACAGATGCAACAGCTCTTAGGCACATCCAGCATAGACGCAGGTATTCTCCGCGAAATGTGGATGCAACGCCTCCAGGAAAACACAAGCCATCCTTGCCATGGCAAGCGCCCTGTCTCTCGCAGCAGTTGCAGAACTAGCAGACCGTGTCCTCGAACGACATCAGCCAACGAACGAATCTAGGGCATTCACTCGACTTAGCCGCGTCGCAGTCACAGCGACATACGCGAGTAGTGAGCCGTCGGCAATCGACGCTTTATCATCGCAACTAGCGTCACTACAACGCCAAGTCGAGAAACTCTCCCTGGATCGTAAGCAGCGCAGCCGCTCTAGCTCGTCGCAAAAAGCCTAACAATTCAGGCTTTTGCTGTTACCACTCGCGTTTTGGCAACAAAGGCATGCAGTTTCTCTGCCGTCAAGCAGGGAAACTCCCAGGCCGGCCCGTAATGGCGACTAACGGCGTCGACAAAACCCAAAGTTTCCTCTACATTATGACTCCGAGACCCAGTTCTTAGTTGATAACGGGGCGGAAGTCAGCCTCATTCCCCCTACACCAGGTGAACCACTCGCTTCTTTGTCGACAAACCTCAGTGCCGCCAATGGCACGCCAATAGCCACCTACGGTCATCGGTCGCTTACCATGGACCTAGGCCTTCGGCGCACGTTCCACTGGGTATTCACCGTCGCTGCAGTCCCCTTTGCCATCATCCGCATTGACTTTCTCAGGCATTTTGACCTCTTAGTCGATGCGAAACGCCAGATGATAGTCGACACTGCAACGAAACTAAGTGTATGTGGCATCACCGCAGATATCGCATCTATACCACCGGTCTATACATTTCCCTAGATTTCGCCGGATTACGCGAACCTCTTTTCTCAGTATTCGAAGGTCGTTCAGCCAATGAACGCAGCTTCGCCCGTGGCAGCTCAAGTCACGCACCACATACGGACGAATGGCCCATTTGTGTCATGCCGTCCACGCCGACTGTCGCCCAAGAAACTAAAGGTAGCTAGGGCGGAGTTTGAGCACATGTTTGAACTTGGAATAACCCGCCCTTCCGAAAGCCCTTGGTACTCCTCCCTACAGATGGTCCCCAAGAAATCTGGTGACTGGCGCTCTTGCAGCGATTACCGCGCACTTAATCGGCTATCCGGCCCAGATAGGTATCCCATGCCACACATGCAGGACCTTACCGCATACCTCACAGACAATCTTCAGCAAGATCGATCTGGTTCGCGTCTATACCTGTGGAAGACAACGATATTCTCAAAACAGTTGTCATCACTCGTTTCGGCTTGTTTGAATTTCTAAGAATGTCATCTGGACTGTGCAACGTCGCACAAACCTTCCAACGCTTCATCCACGATGTCGCATGTGGCGTAGACTTTGCTTATATTTGCTTATATTTTAGTCGCCAGTTCATCGGAACAAGAGCACCTCGTGCATCTTAAATAAATATTTTTATTCCTAACAAGGTGAGGCACGCCTTTACAGGCATGATCATTTTGACTTAACGATGCATGATCAAGAATGTGCAAAAATCCGATATGTTTGCCATAGCAGTTTGTTTTCTTGTAGAGGGGAAGTATGTATGTCATTATGTGTGTATGTGTATGTAGCTGTGTATTTTGTGCTTGTAGTTGTGCAGCTCCAATCTTCAATGTTTGATATCGTCATCAATATGCGAGTAGGAGATTGGTGTCCGTGGGTTGGATAGAGTTATCCGGATATCCACGGGGATGGATGTGGATGGGTGTGGATGGAAGAAGAGGAGGGGTGGCCAAGCGATGACTTGGTCCAGAGGAATGAAGACCCTCACTTTTGAGCTGGCCTCAGTTGGAGCGTCTCGGCTCCCTGGTTGGGGTCCGAAAGACGATGAACACGTTTGGTTGGACACACTTGCTGATATGGCTAGGAGCCGACCTCAGTGGCGTTCGTGCTGTGAGTTTCTTTGTCCCACCCCATCCCTCCTTCGCCTCCCCCTCCAACCACGATCTCATTACTTAGCCTTATATAATTTTGCATAAAAAATTTTTTCGGGTGCACAGCAGCCGGCTGGTAGCTTACCGGAACGATGCCCATCCGTTACCGGTAGCTCAGCCAGCTTTCACCAGTTGTTTATTTTTGTCTCCTTTTTTTCTTTGTATTGCGGCACAGTAGCTGAGGTGTTTCCCACCTCTAGCTAACGTGTATGATGATGATGATGATGATATCCACGGGGCAGTGACTATTTTGTGGCGAGTCACGACCGCCACGTCACAGTGTTGTTAAGCGGACATTTGTGGCTTTTTATAGGGAGAACGCTTGCCAGGCGAAACCCACCACCTCCTGGCGATTGACCCCATACGGTGTCAAAGTTAGCCCGACTAAGTGCGAACTCGGCAAATCAACGGTAGAATTCCTAGGCCACCTCGTTGCATCGTTTGGTATCGGTCCTTCCTGATAATATCCAGGCAATCAAGAACTTCCAAGCTCCGACTTCGTTCAAGCACCTCCGTGGATTTTGTGGTTTGGTCAACTACTATCGACGCTTCATTCCGCGCTGCGCGCAGCACATGCAGCCTCTGACCGACCTACTCAGAGGGAATGAACGTAAGTTCGCTTTCCCTGACAGCACAAGCAGTCTTCGCCGAGCTCAAGTATGCTATCTCCAACATAGCTCTTCTCACTCATTCCGAATCGACTGCGCCCCTTTCTACTACGACTAA
Source organism: Dicrocoelium dendriticum (assembly GCA_944474145.2). Classification (NCBI taxonomy): domain Eukaryota; kingdom Metazoa; phylum Platyhelminthes; class Trematoda; order Plagiorchiida; family Dicrocoeliidae; genus Dicrocoelium; species Dicrocoelium dendriticum. Next base: position 89,667,033 of record OX104063.1, read on the forward strand.
TGCCTCAGACATCGCGGTAGGAGCCGTCCTCCATCAACACGTTGGTGGGCAATGGCAACTCCTTGGGTTCTTCTCCAAGCAGCCAGCGGAATCCCGCCACAGCACGTTTGGCAGAGAACTGCTCGCCATTCACCTAGCAATTCGTCACTTCCGGCACACACTCGAAGGCCGAACTTTCACTGTCTACACTGACCACAAACCCCTCATCTTCGCCTTCAACTCTGCTTGCGACAGATACTCACCACGGGAAACAAGACACCTAGACTTTGTCACGCAGTTGACTGCTGATATACGCCATGTCTCAGATGTCGACAATCCCGTCACCGACGCTCTCTTACGCGTCAAGCTCACTCTCGTCTTTGCTTACCGTCAACCTTGCCGCCATGGCAACGGCTCAGGCTCCTGACGAAGACATACAGCGCACTCTGCAGTCTACTTCGCTGCATGTGCACTCTGTTCCTCTCCAAACCAAGGAAGGAACCATTCTCTGACACTTCCACAGGTTGTCATAGACCCCTCGTGCCCGTTTCCTTCAGACGCAGTCTTCGATGCACTGCACTCACCATCACATCTCGATATCCGTGCATCGTTGAAACTGGTCACCGAACGTTTCGTTTGGCCACGCGTAAACAAAGATGTTCGTACCTGAGTTCGCGCCTGTCTTCAATGCCAGCGCTCCAAAATACATCGTCACATTCGCAGTCCTCTTGGTTCATTTCCTGTCCCGGACTCTCGGTTCTCGCGTGTACACATAGACCTGGTAGGTCCATTGCCTTCATCATGCAGATCCGCATACATTGTTACGTGTCGACCGCTTCACCAGATGGCCAGAAGCCATTCCCGTATCAGACTGCACAGTTGAGACCGTTATTCAGGAATTCTTAAACCGTTGGGTCTCACACTAGGGATGCCCATCCACCATTACAACTGAACGAGGAACGCCTTTCGAATCTTCACCATTCGATACGTTCTGCAACTTTTTAGGCTGTCGCCGCATTCATATCACAGCGTATCACCCAGTAGCCAACGGGTTAGTTGAACGCTTCCATAGACAGCTTAAAGCCTCGCTCTGCGCCTCCCCGACCTTAGCTGGAGCGAAAACGTTTCGCTCGTACTCTTAGGTATTCGCAGCAGCATCAACGATGACTTGCAATGTGCACCAGCGGAGCTGGTTCACGGCACAACGCTCAAGTTACCAGGAGAATTCGTGTCATCCCCGCATCGTCGGGTATGCCTCCGCCTAACTTTGCGTCCTCCCTAGCTCAACCTATGCGTTCACTACGTCCGACTCCGCCCCGTGAACAGACTAAAGATGTGCAAATGCACAGCAGGCTCTCTACTTGCACTCACGTCCTCCTCCACACCGAGACAGTGCGGCGCATTCTCCAGCCTACCTGCAATGGTCCTTTCAGAGTTCTGCAACGGACTCCGAAACATTTTACTTTAGACCAGAATGGTCACCGAACAACAGTGTCTATCGACCGCCACAAATTGGCTTTCTTTGACGAGCCAGTTGCAACCCATCCTTATGCTTTCGCACAAACACCCGCACCTGCGGTGACTTCCCGAGCAATAGATAGCCCGAAACCTTCCGTACCCCTTGACCCGCAACCTATCCCGCCTCAACACCAGGCAACCGACCGACGCGGTAGACAGGTCAAACGTCCGCTCCGTTTTTGTAAACGTTTGCTATTTCCACTAACACGCCTTTTTCGTCTTTAGCGGTTACCGTGCGTCTTGTTCACAAACGTTTTGCAAAATCGACAAAAAAAAACCCAAAACATATTGAAAACCTAAAAAGCGTAATTGCTTTTATCATGCATGCCATGTCCCCTCTCTGGCGTTAAGCAACTTCTACGTACCCTTGTCCACCCCCTCAGAGTTCTACCTTCCAGAAACTCAAAAGTAGAACTGCCAATGCAACCCTCGAGTTACTCGCTATCTGGCCAAACGCAACCGCTGAGTGATTCGTCAGCCGATCTAAGGCCCTCTTACTGACCCAAAGAAGTCACTCACCCTCGGCTGCAAACAGCAACGAAAGGTTGGTCCCTAAACGCCTAGCTGGGCGTTGCGGACGAGAACGGCGGATTTCTTCGTGGGGCGAGGACGCCTGGATTTCTCCGTGGGACGAGGACCGTGAACTACAGTGCGGTTAGGGGAGTGACCCCTCCAAAGCGCACCGTCGGGTATGCGGCAGTGAAGGCCCTGGACTAGCCAATTTGTTGCAGTCCGACCACCCGCTCCGACGGCCCACCGGTGATGCACTCTGGTCCACACAATCATCATAAATAATAACTACCCAAAGTCTGGACCCAGAGAACTCTACTACACACCCCATCTTGGGAGCCCTTGCTCAAGATCATGCAACTATTCGCACCGATAATCACCTTCCGTTTTCCCCCGCTAAGAGCTCCATCGAAGGCTTCCATCCTTCAGCCTTCTAGGACAAGGCCCTTGTAGTGTACCTGAAAACATGCTCTTTCAGTATTTTGCAACAGTGGATTTTACGATTGTTTTAACCTTCAAAACGTCCACTTGTTTTACTGACTGCACATCCATTGACACAAAGCGTTTTGGTGAATACCTTGCTGCACCGTTTCTCGCTCTGGGTGATTCGCTTCCTACTTTTGTAGCCTGCACAATATACGTTGGGTTCACTCGTCTCCGACTTCTTTACTGTCTCGCATTTGACACGTCTTACGTGTCATTGCTTACCGACTAGCATCCCAGGCCCACTGGATGTGTCACGGGCAAAGCCGCGTTCATTGGCTGAACGACCTTCGAATACTGAGAAAAGAGGTTCGCGTAATCCGGCGAAATCTAGGGAAATGTATAGACCGGTGGTATAGATGCGATATCTGCGGTGATGCCACATACACTTAGTTTCGTTGCAGTGTCGACTATCATCTGGCGTTTCGCATCGACTAAGAGGTCAAAATGCCTGAGAAAGTCAATGCCGATGATGGCAAAGGGGACTGCAGCGACGGTGAATACCCAGTGGAACGTGCGCCGAAGGCCTAGGTCCATGGTAAGCGACCGATGACCGTAGGTGGCTATTGGCGTGCCATTGGCGGCACTTAGGCTTGTCGACAAAGAAGCGAGTGGTTCACCTGGTGTAGGGGGAATGAGGCTGACTTCCGCCCCGTTATCAACTAAGAACTGGGTCTCGGAGTCATAATGCCTAATGTAGAGGAAACTTTGGGTTTTGTCGACACCGTTAGTCGCCATTACGGGCCGGCCTGGGAGTTTCCCTGCTTGACGGCAGAGAAACTGCATGCCTTTGTTGCCAAAACGCGAGTGGTAACAGCAAAAGCCTGAATTGTTAGGCTTCTTGCGACGAGCTAGAGCGGCTGCGCTGCTTACGATCCAGGGAGAGTTTCTCGACTTGGCGTTGTAGTGACGCTAGTTGCGATGATAAAGCGTCGATTGCCGACGGCTCACTACTCGCGTATGTCGCTGTGACTGCGACGCGGCTAAGTCGAGTGAATGCCCTAGATTCGTTCGTTGGCTGATGTCGTTCGAGGACACGGTCTGCTAGTTCTGCAACTGCTGCGAGAGACAGGGCGCTTGCCATGGCAAGGATGGCTTGTGTTTTCCTGAAGGCGTTGCATCCACATTTCGCGGAGAATACCTGCGTCTATGCTGGATGTGCCTAAGAGCTGTTGCATCTGTTGCGACAAGGCTGAAGGCATCCTGTCTCCTAGCTGCAGATCCTTAAACAGTCGCTGCAGTCAGACGTTGTCAGAGGGCGTGATTCGCTGAATAATCGCCTGCCTTAAAGTTTCATATTTCGCATCGGGAGGCGGGCAAGCTACGATGTCTCTCACTTGAGAGGACACACTTAGCGGAAGCCGGGACATAAGGCGATGATATTTAGCATTACCAGATGAAATCTACAATTGTAGAAAGTGCATTCTAAGTGCGCAAACCATAACAACGGGTCATTCTCCCAAAAAGGTGGGGAGGCTAGCTCTGCGGCACTAACCACGTACGTAGATAATTTATCATCAGGACTATTCATCGTGAGAAATGAATAAATATATGCGGCAAATGAGAAAACAAAACGATAGTGGGTAATGTCGCGTCCTTTCTACCCGCCCTTCCGCTTTTTCTCCTGTATATTACCTGGGAGCGTCTATCCTCCAGATCTCTTCAGCCGAAAGAGACTTGGGTATCATTACCCAGACGAGTCTTTCCGTATCCGCTTCCTGCCGGAAAGCAGCTGCTGCTGCTAACCGCATGGTGGGATTGCTGAAACGAGCCTTCGGTCAAATTGATCCCAGCAATTTCCGCCTCCTCCTTAAGGCTTTTCTCCGACCCCACTTGGAGTTCGCTATTCAGGCTTGGAGCCCTTGGTTGTTGAAGGACCAACGCATACTCGAAGCCCCACAAGGTCGAGCAACCAAACTGGTCCGAGGTCTCAAGCACCTAGATTATCCACAACGACTTCAGTGCCTGGGCCTCTACTCGCCTAAGTACCGACATCTACGGGGCGACCTGATCCTCGTATTCATGATCTTATCCAACCCTGGACATCCCTGTCGCCACCTACTCACACTGCACCAATCGGGCTCCCACCTACGTGGCCACCCACTGAGGCTCACACATCAGCAGTCGGCTGAACTGCAGACGACACTACTTCTCTGCGAATCTGTCGCCCGTGGAATGCTCTGCCGGACGATTTAGTCTTGGCACCCACTTCTCGCTGTCGTCTAGGATCCACCCTCTGGCTCAAGGCGAACGTGAGATCGGACTGTTGAAGTCGCATAAGACCGCGTGACCAGATGATCTTCCTCCAGCCCTCTTCAAATTCCGAGGAACTGCTTTTGTTAGTGATTTGCAAGAGTTAATAATGAAAATGTGGGGGAAAGGAAACTGTTCTAACCAACCGGAGAAGATTCATTAGTGTCCCGATGGTCAAGCGAAGCTCATGTTCGGAATGCGGCAATCATAGAGGAATCACTCTGATCACCATAACCTCCAAGTAACTTGCCTCTGTCACTCGAGACAAACCGATAAACACCTGTGAAAGCCAGATTCGTATGAAGAAAGCCGGGTTTCCTCGAGGTCGGGAGAGCAACAATCGCATCTACATTTTACTTAAATTAATACATTACACTCACACATAATGGCGGTCCGCCGTTATCGTGTTTCTCGTTATCAAATTTCCTTCGAATCATTGTATCGATGTGTTTGGCATCACCTGCTAAGGAAAGGTGTACCCGAGAAAATGCAGATATTGTCCGTTTTACGCGAGAAGCTCAGACACAGTAAGGACTTACAGCAAGCCGTCGTCGCACATCAATACCTGCAGCAATGCAGGACAAGGATTCCCGAAGTCATCTTTCCTCTCCAACTTCGCTATTGACGAAGTCATGGAAATCGCGTTCACTGAACGCGATCTGGAAGGCGAATGAATTATTGACTTGGAGTGTGCTAACGACACTGCCCTCATCTACGACAGCTCACAAGCGGCACTAACTGTCAACCGCTTCGGGATTTGTTTTGCACCCTTGAAGTGTAAAACGTTCCCCCACGTTTGGCAGGGAACACCTGCTGACTCTTCGTGGGGACCAGTTAGAAGGCGTTCAGAAATTCAACTACCAAGGTAGTTGTATCAGCGCTTGTAGAATCAAAGATGAGGGTCACAAACTGTATAGCAAAAGCTCGAGGCGCTTCTGCTAACCTTCGCCACATACGGCGCCAGTGCGATCACTCCCCCCGTGATGGGTAGAGTTTACAATAAAGCCGTCCGTTCAACCCTCCTGTACAGTTGTGAAACCTGGCCCCTTTGGATCAGCAAATGTAAAGAGACTAGTTACGTACGACCATCGCCGCTTTCACAGATTAGCTCATGTCTGGTGGGAACACCGAGTGAGCAATGAGCGTGTTCGGCGCCGTGTAATCGGTGCAAGAAGAGCGATTGAAACGTTCAGCACCGTTATTTCACGCACCAGGCTCTGATGGCTAGGCCACTTGTTGCGCATGCCAGCCCACCGGGTCCCGTGAGGTGCGTTGTTTGCGCGCTGTGGGTGCAGATGCGAGAAAAGGAAGGGAGTCAAGGCGATGACTTAACCGAGAGGTATAAAGGCCATTTGTTCGAAGCTGACCGCGGTTGGAGCTTCTCAGCTCCCTGATTGGGTCCGAAAGACGATGAATACGTTTGACTGGATATACTTGTTAGCATGGTTAAGAGCTGACCTAAATGGCGTCTGTGATGCGAGTTTCTGTGTTTGTCCCCTTCCAGCCTAATCTTCCCCATCAACCACGTTCACATTTCCTATGCATAAGCTAACTTCATTGCGGCACAATAGCTGGCTGTTAGCACTCCGGAACGATGTCCATGCGTTAATATTGACTCAGCTGGCGTGCCCTGATGCCGTTTTCTTTTCTCACTTATTGGGGCACAACAGCTGAGATGATTCCCACACCTAGCTAACGTGTACAATAATGAGGACTCGCGACGCGTATGATCTCACTAATACTACGTCTCCTGCTGCCCGTTTCCCGTATCAGACGGGATAAGTTACGGAAGTTAGAAGGGACGGTAATCATCTCCATCCCCGGCGCACGATGAGAGCATGAAGTTTCGCAGTCTGTCTTCAACCTAGCACACCATTTTGCCCTGAGATCTACGCAAGTCTCGTGTTCGGTTCCAGCCGGAATGTGTCAGCCAAGAACCGGATGTAGAGAACTGCGTAGAGACTCATTGTCTAGGTTGGCAATTTGAGCTGACACGTGAACACATGCCTGGTGCTAATAGCGTCTGGCAGATATGCGATCAGTGACCATTGTGGTGGTAGCTAATGAGAGACTAGCAATAACTCCAGACTGACCCTTTGCTAACTGGTGTTTATAGCAGAATGGACCAAAACGTCTACGATTGAGTGCGCCGATAGCATCAAGAACAAAATGGCTTTGGAATAACGCTCAAGATGATGCGATAAGGGAAACGGTCAATAATGCGCGATATTGTAAGTGGTTCTAATTAGTGCGAGATAAAAAGTAACCTTGCTACTGTTTGAACATGTGTAACTTTGATCGAGGACCAGACTGTTTTCTGTTTTCGGAGG
>OX104063.1:89674602-89710690 GCA_944474145.2 Dicrocoelium dendriticum
CTTTCACGTTGAACCCACCTTGGCACGTGCTCCTTTATTCGGGAAGTCAAAGACCGATTGGTTCTGCCTAAGCAACTGTCTCCGCAGTCGCATACGAATTTGTGTACGCAGTGTGAGTTGGCGCCTATCGGTTGAGCTTCCTTCGTTGGCGGCATCAGCAAGTTACGGGTTCCTTCATTTTCCAACCGATGCTTATTTGGTCACACCCATAGGTAGGTATGTACTTGTATACCGGTTATCGTTAATGGTACTGAGGAGACAATAAGAAATGCTTGTGCATCTACCAGCTTGCGTCTTCTTACCGTACTTATTTAGATGTAACGAAAAGTTCCTGGATCTTAGTAAAGTTTCAAAGGTACTTTCCATGTCCTGAGCCTTCTCCTCTATTCACTTAAATACAGTCGGTTGCTAACTGGAATGGCTTGAAATGTTTCTTATGGATTCATATTAATCAGGTCAGACAGCGTTATTTATACTAGAGGTAAGATAATAAGTTCTCCAACATTAGGTTGACTGAAATAATTTGGAATATTGGTAGCTCGGGAGGCTTGCTCAGTTGTTGTGGAGCAAGCTAGTTGCCTAGCTCGGAGAACTCCACAACAACTGAATTAGGTTGACTGTAAATTTTGGCAATTAAGTTGCTGATCCTATAAGACAACGTAAGTCCATTCTCCATTCGTTACCCTGTCAAAAAATTTTCCTCTATGGCTTACCGACGATACATAAGCCCGGTGTACCCATTCGAATTATCCTAGGTAACATACGTTCCCCGACGCATTAACTAGCTAGATATTTGGCTAACATGTTGCAAATGGTTTTGAATGGTTTTGCAAATACCGTGGATAGCCAAATTGACGGGAAAAGAAGCATTTTTACAAAAGCCAGAAAACGACAACAATCTCTGGACACACATACATGGCAGCAAATTGTAGCAAACAGTGCCAATGGGTAAAAACAAAGACAGAAGACAAACACGAAACTTATGTAGCCCAGGTAGCGTCCCTATGGCTCAGTGTCTTAAGCTGCTGGCTAGTTGGCATCTGCCTCTAGCGAGCATGGGTTCGCTCCTCCTTAGAGGACCGAGGGAATGCGCACCACTGACGAGCCCCAATAGGGTGAAACGCGTCTGGTGCTTTTCCGGACTAGGCTGTGCTATTTAGCTTATGAACTACTGGGATGAAAATCTTAACAAAACGCAAGAAAATGCCGGATAGTTCAAGAAACCGGCATGGCAGAGTTAACAACGAAACTATTAACCTACGTCGGTCATTGTCAAAAGTGGCGTCCAATGCTTGCATTTGATTATTATGAGTAGTTGGAGAACTATCCTCATGTACATAGTATGTTATGTATACTTAACAAACAAATCGGATATCCATACCCATTTGAAAACTTCAACTGAACTGTATGTTAAGAAAGCGTAATAACGCATCCGAGCTGTCTCGACTCTTAGTCGGAACAAATGAACGTTCTTCAGAGATTGTACCTTCACTCGAATTCGGAAAGTTGCGGGCTAACGTGACCTAGCCGCCAGATGTCTAGGCGAGCTGAGACTAGTGACGAAAAGCGCATTACATAGCCCCACCGCAATGAGACAAAAACGATAAAGACTGACCGGCACGTGAGTTGTTACATAGTAGTAATGTCCTGAAGGAAACTCAGTTGGTGTCGGTGGGGCTTTGTGCCGTAATTGTCGCAGTATTCTGAGGAGAGTTTGCTAGATTCACTACATCTTGCACGGTAAATGCATCAGTGTCCTGAGTAGAGATCAGTTGGTTCACTGTGGATAGGCATCAAAATACTGAGGACGAATCACTTGTTATTAGCGCAGTCTGAGTCGCCGAATGGTGATTGTATGTGAGTTGAAGCCGGCGAAATCTGTGCAAGTTTCGCGGACCTACGCTAGCTCCGCAACAGAAAGTCTGCCCGGTCTGGCTTTCATACCTTCGTAAACAGCCAGTTGCGCGCACGTAATTCACTTCAGTGACCGGTAGTTACCAGGGGAGATTAATGCGCGGAGAAAAACTAGCAGAAAATTTTATAATTGTTTTTTGTTATTTGTGTAATCACAAGCGACTTTTCACAGCCTGGCAATCTATGGCTCCACGATGGCCCTGCTAAAAGGTTGTTTATCCCAGCGCCTCAGGAAATTTGCTATGGCCCCCGTCGGGAATGGCTGATTCAGACGACGGAGTTAGCTGCGGTGGGGAATTGGTGTAGCGACTACTTTTGCCGCTCTGGGCGATGGTAAAATTTTCGCCCTGACTGAGGGCGTGAAGGCCACACAATCGACTCAGGGTAAAGTGCACATCCGCTTTTCATAAAATGGACTATCGTTTAGAACACTGAAGTAAACGCGGTGAAAGTGAGCACAGTGGGACAAATAGGGGGATTTCTGGGCAGATGGTTGGCCCAGGTGTGACACATGGCGCAAAGGTGTTTGTGGTCATACAGAGTGACATTAAAATATCAAACCCCCTGCTTATCTAGCAAGTTCGCCCTTCATTTCTGATATGGATCACTCGATGATACTAAAAGTGCTGCCCCGTGTCACATGCCGTCCGGAGCGGACCGCCCCCGCCCCTTTGCTACGCCCCACCCGGGTGGGGCGTGTGACGCATAATTGCTTATATGCTTTTTCATACTTCTAAACATTAATTGATTAGACAAATAAATACAGTGCGAGGCGCAGTCCAACTGAGTGATCTGAACAATTTGTACAAAGGGGATTCCACAAAACAGATAATTGGTCGAGTACCTGCATACGAAGCATATTTCACCGTAGTGATATAGAAAAATATTTTAAAAAAACCTGTGTTTTCAATCTTGTCACAAGTATTAAATTTTTGTTATGTCCAGCATTATAGTATGTTATTCTTTCCAGTCACCAACCTAGATGACGGGGAATACACTCGTTTTTTTCTGGTAACAAAGAAAAGGATGATGTTCAATTTTATCCGGAGCAGCCAGATCACATCAAGCTGGATTGCTCGACCATATGGTTGAGAATACTGGGAGTCATTTGATAAAAAGCAGCTGCACTTGTTCGGACTCTTTCTAAAATTGTAGTGTACCATTGAACGGTACTTCAACGAGGTGTATTCAAGCATTTTGTACATAATATTTACCGATTCTTTCAAAGTAAAGGTTTTAAAAAGGAAACTCGTGATTCTTCCTGTCTTTAGCTATAACATGTACGGAATACTCTGTCAACTTTAAGCGATTCGAATAGCAAAGCACTCAAGTCACGAATGAGCTGAGCTCTTGCTCCTTAGCGGTAACACACAATAACTAAACAATGAGCGTCGTAAGAGTTAAACAGAGGGATTCTCATCATCCTCCGCGTCATCGACATCCTCATCATCAACATCATCATTAGCATCATCAATACATGTTGGCTGAGGGTAAGAAACACACCTCAGCTAATGTACCACAATACATAAAGATAAGAGACGAAAAAATACACTACAAATTACACTACAAAAAATATGATGTTAATTATTACATCATGCGTTTTGCATGGGATCGGAACTAGAGGGGGAAGCTAAAGAGGGGATGGACAAAGAAACTCACAACACAAATGCCATTGGGGCCGGCTCCTAGCCATATCAGAAAGTGTGTTCAATCAAATGTATTCTTCGTCCTGAGGACCCAAGTCAAGCAGTCGGGATGCAACAACCGACACCATCTTCGAAGTGAGGGTTTTCATTTCTCTCAACCAAGTCATCGCTTGGGCTCCCCTCCTCCTCTTCCAACCGCACCCACAAAGCGCAAACAATGCAAGTCGCGGAAGTCGGTGTGCTGGCATGCGCAACACGTGGCCCAGCCAATGGAGCTTGATGCCTGATATAATGGTGCTGACCGGTTCACTAGCTCTTCCTGCACCAAATACGCGACGTCGAACACGCTCATTGCTCACGCGGTGCTCCTACCAGACATGAGCTACGCTGCGAAGGCAGCGATGATCGAATGTGACTAGCCTTTCTATGTGTATTGACTTGATGAGCCAGGTTGCACAATCATGAAGAAGATTGAACGGACAGCTACGTTATAAACTGTGCTCATCAGGGCGAGCGTGATGTCGCGTCCGCGTCCCAGGTGGCGGGGATTGGCAAAAGCACCTCGAGCTTTTGCCATACGGTTCGTAACTTCATCTTCGATCCCACTGGTGCTAATAGCTGCCCAAGTGCTTGAATTCCTGAACGAATTCTAGCTGATCACCACCAAGTGCTAGCGCAGAGGTGGCTCCTTGCCAATCTTGGAGAACTACTTTGCATTTCGATGGGCAAAGCTTAGCCAAAACTATTGACAGCTAGTGCTAATCGATCCAGTGCATCCTGGCAGGTTTGGGCGCTTGCACATATGAGTGCAATGTCGTCCGCATACTCCAAGAAGTCGCGCACCAGGAAGTAGCTCCACAGCTAGGTAGCCTCCAGCAAATGCTGTTTCCATGACTTCGTCAATAACGAAGTTAAATAGGAAAGGTGACAGCGGGCAACCTTGTCTCACCGCTGGTGATATTGAAGGGCGGCAACAGTTTGCCGTAAACCCACAATCTCTCCAAACTATGCGCGTGCAGCGCTTGGATAATGTTTACGTATTTAGCAGGCACACCTTTCCTCAACAGACAGTCCCAAAGGGTACGTAGATTGACTGAACCGAAGGCACCTTTTATTTCAAGAAACACGACAACAGTGGGCCGCCAATAAACATGGCGGTGCTTCAACAATTGACGCAAGGTGAAGATGTGGTCGATGCAGCCCCGACCTTGACGAAAGCCGGCTTGCTGCTCACGAATCTGGTTTTCACGAGTGTCAGTCAGTCTGTGGAGAACGACAGACGCAAGCAGTTTGGAGGCAATTGAGATCAAACTGATCCCTCTATGGTTGCCGCATTCCAAAGGGGAGCCTCTCTTGAAAATGGGACAATGTTGGAGCGGCTCCAGTCTGTCGGGACAGGCTCCTGCTCCTAACATTTCACTAGAAACTCATGTAAATCATCTACTAGAGCAGGTCTCCCTAATTTGAAGAGGGCTGGGGGAATTCTGTCTGCCCCTGTGGCCTTATGCAATTTCAACAGCCTGAACTCACATTCGACTTCTGATCGTGAGGGTAGATCCAAGGAGACAGCCTAGGCAGAAGGACGCTCAATACCTGAAAAAGAAGGGGATAACTCAGGTTGATTAAATTGCCTTGCAACGTGTTCGGCCCGATGCTCCAAGCGTTTTGACAGGCTGTGGATCGGCTGCCCACTCCCGTCAGCTATGGTCTCGCTAACACCAGGTCTCCCATTGCCTGTTTCCCTTATCAGAAAGAAAAACTTACGATGATTACCAACGGCAGCGGTTGTTTCCATTTCCGATTCAGGATGAGACCACCAGGTTTCGCGGTCTTTATTCAGGCTAGCACGCAGTTTTGTTCTGAGAATTCTACGAGTCTCATTATATTCGCTTCCAGCCGGAATACCTCGGCGAGCATCCGTAAGTTCCAGAGAGTGTGTAGAGACCCAATGTCCAGTTTGGCAATTTGATTTGCCACTTGAAGACATGCCTACTGATAGTAACAGTTGGTGAATATGCATCCAGTAATCTTCGACGGTGTTCAGTGGGCGCTTACTCAGCCCGGATGTCAACGGACTTTGATACACATTCGGAACACCTGGTTTCCCCATCTGGCTGGTGTCAATGCGCTCACATCGACGCTGCGGACGTCCACCGAAACGCACCCAGATGTCGACGCAAACAAGGCGTGGTCAGAATCCACGCACGTGCTCCAAATCGAGTGACAGTTTTGGACACAACTGCTCCAGCGGTAACTGATCCCGATATGATCGATTTGCGTCCACGGCTGGTGCGAGGCTGGTGGCCGCCAATTCACGCTTCCGCGGGTGCTGTGTCAAAAGTTTCTGCTCGCGAGAACTAGACGAGCATCTTCATGCAGCTGTAGCAATCGCTCACCGTTAACATTACGGGAGCTTACACCATGTTGGCTGCCCAGATGAAGCTCACCAGAGGACAATTTTCCGACTTGGGCGTTTTGGTCACCAGCCAACACCACAGCATCCTTGGTTCTTCTGTAACGGAGGAGATCGTGAAGTTGCTGATAGAAATCATCTTTCACCGAATCAGGGCTACAGTTTGTAGGGGAGTAGGCCGCAATGACAAACATGCACCGTTTGTCCCCACGCAACTTCGTATCATGGAACGAACCAGCTAATCTAACGGCGTACATCCGTCTGTTGATTGGAATGCAATCAATCAGGGCAGCTTCAGCCCAGGGATTCAAAACAATGGCGATGCCAGCTTGACCGGCATTTGAAGTTGCATCAACGCCAGATAGGCGCAATGAGAATGTGCCGTCAGTATCGCATGTGGGGGATCGCAGGGTAACCACGGAGCTCGAATCTTGCAGGCGGATTTCTGATAAACAGCAAATGTCGATCGATAGGGTCTCTAGTGTACAGGCAAGTGCTGTCTGTTGGTCAATCTGTAGCAAAGTGCGCACCTTGAGGTATACAAGTCTTAGGAAGACTCGCGGACTCCAAAGGGAAACGGATGAACTGCCGTTGTCCGCTTGGTTGAACATGGACTGGATTGAGGCTACTCTCTGCGACTGTGCGTGAATTAAAACTAGAAGACAAGTGAAGCAAGGTGTTGGTGAGTCAGGAATCGGGGGATTGAAAATGGGTGGGATATAAGTAAACTTGGAGCGGGACCATAAGAATGAAAAAGCGCAAGAAAGGGAATAAGGAGACGGGAAGGCCTGGGCAGTAGCATCCAAACCCCTATCCACGTTGCTCGATGCAGCAGATAGGGCGCCGTTGACTGTCCTTTGCGACGGCCAGAGCGTCAATAAATTGTCGAAAGAAAGGTTCCGTGTATTGCGTGGGTAGAGTACTGTCAGGTTGACCAGGCCTAGAAAGGAGAACGATTAGGGTTCTCAACCAAAGCCTTTTGTTTAAAAACCTGACCGCAAGGCAGCGCGTTTGGTGTTGGGCTACAAGTAGCCCGTTTTAAGGAAAAAGGAGCCACCCTCACTCCAACCCCAACCTGGAGGACAAGGAGGCTGAGTTTGTTTGGCCTCTAACCATTGACCAATCTGGGATGAGTGGCTCTGAAGGTGGAAAAAATCACCAACCAGCATAGCTCAATGGATCACTGAGACACACAAACCATGGCACCACGTTAAGTTCCAGTTTCGTCGCAATGGGATCAAATGTGGAATAAGTAAAATGAGCAATTACATTCACGACGACGTCATCCTCGGTAGTCGTCACTTTTTCAATCAGATCAGTCGAAAAATTCGTAACTATAAACGCCGACTGGGGCGATTGAAGAAGCATTATTTGTGCCGAGTGCGACAAACGCGTATAGAAGTGTGAGTTCGGGGTATTCCAATCAATCTCATTATCGCGATCGACGGCACAGGAGAATTATAAGAAACAAGTACTCTTAATGTCACGTGTAAGTGAATAACCTAATTCATGAATTCGCGAAGAGGTGGGACGATTACATGGAAGCAAGTAAACTGAAAATTACGACAACTTTGCTATTTATCTCTTGAAAGAGCATAAAGCTGGCAGGGTGCCAACTATAGCCTTGATTTCACAATTACAGCTGTTACGATCAGAAAACATTAGTAACGGTAGTTGCAATTTGATAGATCCCTTCTTTTTGCACGCGTTTTGACGGTGAGGAACCCCGACTGGACCGAGGAACCAATTCGCAGATTGACCGGGCGTGTGGTATTTCACCCTTTCGTTCTACTGCTTTACCCTCGATATCGATCAGAGCGACGAGTCAGGTGTGGGCAGACATAGTTCAAGCTACTTACACTAGTAGGTCGTCCTTAACCTGGTCTACAATCAATCGAATGATCGATAGAGTGCCCAAACTGCCCACATACCTTGACCGCTTGCGTAGTAACACAGCTTGTCCTAACCACGGATAAGCTGCTGCAAGTTTGTCTGAGGCCAAGGTTATATTGACTTCTGCGATTATGTCTAAGGTTGGGGAACGTCCATTGAGCTGTTTCTGGTTGTGAGCAACTACCGGACTTGGAAAGCCTGTTGACCGTCTGACAAATAGGCGCATCGAATGGGTTGTATATATCACGACTATATTGGCTCGTACAAAAAACACCCTGCGGGGACTCGAGAATTCTCGATGACTGTGGAGTAGCGCTTTAAAGACCAATAGAGGAATATAAAAATAATGATGTTTTATTGAAGATGTTGGTGCCCGAATTCAATGCATGCACTGACCGTCGTTAAAGCCTCATCACCTCGTTTGGTTACATTCACAACTCCCCACATTATTTTGCCGAGTTCACAGACCACATCCAGAGGACTTAAAGTGGAGTATTGGGTGTCGCCTGGGATACTAGTCAGTAAGAGCCGTGTCAAATACGGGACAGTATAGATATTGGAGGCGACTGAACCCAACATGTATTGTGCAGGCTGCAAAAATAGGACGCGAATCCGCCAGAGCGAGAAACGGTGTAGCAAGGTACTCACTAAAACAATTCGTGTCAACGGATGTGTCGTCAGTAAAACAAGCGGATGTTTTGAAGGCTAAAACAACCGTAAAATCCAGTGTTGCTAAATACTGAAAGTGTGTTTTCCGGTACACTACAGGATCCCACTGCGGTAAACTGTACTCCGTTGACGAAACGCAATGGTCAGCATTGTGGTGTGTGGTTATCCAATTAGTGAGGTTTTTCTGACACCATTCGGGGTTTTTTGTCGAAAAAATTGTCAAGAATTGCATGTTTTACTTTAATCCATTTTACAATGTCTATATCTGTCTATAGTACAATCTTCTGTGACATTCGCGTCGCATCCGTTCACGTACGAACATTCTTCTACACTTGTTTGTTGGGAGCGTGTGTGTGTGTGTGTGTAGTTTGACGTTTCTATAATGTCTTTTCAACCAGTCCATTGCCGTATATTCAGTGGCCATTTCCGGCAGTGTTTATTCTTCGGTGACATTCTCTGCAGACAACGCTTCCTGTTCCATCACAGACTGTCAGACTACAAACGGCTCGCGGCTTTTCTTGGACGGCATACTACAGTGCTTAAGTATCTGACTGACATTTATGAGCTTGGCTAAATGCTAACGGTAACCAATGGAAAGCAGTCTAGACATAAGTGTGCTTTTTGAGCAGACGCAAGAACAGCGTAGTCTAAAGGATCACAAGCCTGCTTCGTAATCAGAGGTCGCGGGTTCGAGTCCGCGTAGGCGACCGGGCAACCCTCGTAGTATCCCTAGTCTACGCGTTGGTGGTTGCACAGCAGCGAAGCGTCGGTACCGTGTACCGGCGTACTGCTGATACCTGACCTGATCTCATGACATCACGAGAATTATTAGCTACCTGGATGAATCCAACCGAATGGACGCACAACCCTTACGTTCAGAATGCGGCATTCATGGAGGAATCAGTTCGATCCCAACTGCGTTTAAATTGCTTGTGTCTGTTGTTCTTCAAAGAATGGCACTTGTGAAAGTCGGATTCGTGTGGAGCAAGCAGGGCTTCGTTAAAATCGCGGCTGCATCGAACACATCTTTACTTTACGTCAATTCTTGGAGCTCCGACATGTTTATTCTTGTCCCACCGTAGTCGTGTTTCTATGGCAGGTCCGGGAAATGTGCACCGATTTTCATTGACGTACCGTAAATTGCCGTACATTGCGCGCCCTGAGAAAACCCCGATGAATTCTAACGGCGGTCCAGATATGCAATCGGAGCTCACTCGATGCATCTAAGCCCACAATCGCGGTGTCTGTCTGCCATAAATTCCACGGCGCTGCATGGGTCTTCGCGACAAGGCGCAGACTACGCATATGTGAAGGATCGGTACATCCTGGTCTGTGTTTGAGGTCAAATGTTTCGTGGAAAACTAGATGCTTGTGGGCTCTGTACTGACCGATGTTTAGCCGTAGCACTGAAGTTACCGTTATGTACAGGGTCTGCTGTGGTAGAAATTGGACATCGCATCGTTGGACGAACGTACACGTGATGCACAACTGCGTCAAACCTGAGCAATAAGTTTTCAATGTGACAGGATTTGTATCAAAGGTAATGTTAAACCACAGTTATGGTGGGCACGCCAGTAGACTGAAAACTAGCTTCCAAAGAGCCACTGTAGGAAAAAGGCACCACTTTCAACTAGGCCTTTCACATTAAAAATAATGACACGTTGCTAGAGGAGTATTTTCTAGCCTTTAGTATTGCGCGCTCCAGTTAAGTGAGCCAAGTTCTATCTGGAACTCCTCTTTACTAAATAACGTACGATACTTAAACATTATCCGCTTGTTTCAGTTCAGTTCAGTGCGGTTGATAAACCATGATCCGAGCACCAAAGTGCCGTGGATGCAGCTGCCACGACTCGTGTCTCCAGATTGGCAATAAAGAACAATGATAAGTAAATGCGGTTAGACTTAAATGTAGTCTTAACAGAGTGGAAGCAAGAACGAGGTGTATGAAGCTAATCGCATTGAAGTATGAACAGGTAAACGCAAGAGAACGAATGCAGGAGCAGCACTCAATCAGACAATACGCCATTTCCGATAGAGTCTTCAACCATTGGTTTGGACTGGCACTAGGTCCCATCCACGAAGGTTCTCGGTCAATTTCTTCATACTTCTATGCCACATCATCGATTGAACACCTCGTGATTTCGCTCAACTTGGTGCAGCGACGGCGTATAATGCTCGCCAAGGAAGGCGGTTAACTGGTGTACGGAGTGCATGATCTAACTAACATTAACGATTCAACTTCAGCAAACACTGAAGTGAGGAACCGAGAGGTTTCTTGCCAAAAACCAACTGGCGGACCTCAGCACTGCTCACCTTTCGTTGCCACCAGATGCGTGCAATACTGAGTGAGACCCGGTGATCAAAGACGGCCAACGGTTTGATGTCTTCCGTACGAACTGGTCAGTGCGTATGTTCGCCCCCATGTCGAATACGCAATTCAAGCGTGCCAGCCATGGTTAAAGCACGACCTTACTGCACTTGAGCGACCTCAACGTCGACCATCTAAATATGTCATCGGAATGAACAATCTATCATACGAACAAAGACTAGAACGTTTGGGAGTGTTTAGCTGACGGTATCGCTGAGTACGCGGCGACCTGATAATGGCATACCTGATTCTAAACAACCCAAATCATGTGTGCGGAGAGAAGGACTACTGTGTTAAAAACGATAAGTCCATCACTTTTACAGTAAAATTACCAATTGTCACTTTCACTAAGGTTTTTCGATATCACGCTTGACCACCCAACGGGGTTTGTAAAGCATTGCTTCTTAAGCCGTATAAATTCATCGTTCATTGTTCAAATGTCAATCTTTCGTCGATTTGCTCGCGATCGTCTCGTGGATTCTGTTTCCTTTACCGACGCTCCCGCCAAGGGATGTCAGGGAATATACGCACAGAATACATCGAATCACGGAAATGGTAAGCTGACAGAAGTACTGTTTCCACCTCGTCTGCAGACTGAAGTGCCACTTGAAGTAATCTTGGTTCCCCAGAGAGAGCTGAGTTCGCGTGGCGGACAATGCGAACCAATTTGGTCGGTTTAGGTGAGATTTCCATTTTCTGACATACATGTTCCCAGTGTTTCAGAACGTCCGATAATTTGTCCATGATTGAGCTTGCTTTCGACTCAGGCACATGAAAACATATTATCTTTAGCGAGTTATGCTGCTTTTTATTGTTAATAGTTATAAAGAGGGGTGGGCTTTCTTTCTCTGGCAGTTTAATAGTCGGTTTTCTCTGTGCCGCAGTAGCGTTCGTGCTACTTTTAGCGATCTTTGAGGTGGTTACCGACGTATCCATTCGCTAAGGTTTGCGTTTGCGAGCAGCGACAATGGACGCGTATGTTGTCAGGTCTTCGTC
Source organism: Dicrocoelium dendriticum (assembly GCA_944474145.2). NCBI lineage: Eukaryota > Metazoa > Platyhelminthes > Trematoda > Plagiorchiida > Dicrocoeliidae > Dicrocoelium > Dicrocoelium dendriticum. Next base: position 89,686,502 of record OX104063.1, read on the forward strand.
GGCGGCGGATTGGGGTAGACGCAATGGTTCAGTGTGCAACACAGTTGCACTTCTGGAAACAACTGCTTCGGCCACAGTTGGGTAACCATGATAGACTGAGCCAGGTTGTTGAAGTACCTGTCTGACCAAGTCTCGGTCATCTGGGTAGCAGCCCACAAACGTAGACATAACGGAGCAAAATATGCATCACCGAGGTTGCATAGACTGGGTGCATTGACATGGATCGGTAAGCTGCACGGTACCTAAACAGAGGCCTCTGCTACAGGCAAGAAGCTTGGTGTGCAATAGCCCCATGACCGATAACTAATTTGTCTATGAAGGACGTATCGGAGACACCAATAATCTCTTACTTATGGCTCCGGTGTGGATTGGAGAACATTTGCACCAACGGCGTCAATATGTAGGCTCTGATCTACGCATCGGATACCCCAAAACTAGCATGGCGTTCGGACTGGCGTAGACTGCTGAAGAAGCAGCCAATCCTCATAGAATTAAGTTCACCCCGACCCATCATTGGTACCATTCGTCCGGGGACCGATTTAGTCTTCAAATCATGTGCAATCGATGATACATATATTTACAGAAACAGGGTTAGACGGACATAGGTATTATGGAAGAAGATGTCGAAAGTGTCCACCTGCATTCTGAATACAGTACAGAATGTGCTTATTGAAGTTGGCAAGCAATTTCGGCAACTTTACGTTAGTGATGGCGTGGCATTCTCTCACAATATTCTGATGTAATTGCTCGAGGGAAATCGGCTTGTTTCTGTAAACCCTTCGTTTCAAATATCCCCACAGAAAAAAAATCCAGCGTGTTTAAGTCGGGTGACCGTGCAGGCCACTCGTTGGAAGCTCCACGACCGATCCGACGTTGGCCGAATTCCTCGGGGAGATATTCTCGTACCGATTGAGCATAATGTGCTGGTGCACGACCATGCTGCAACCATATGGTACTGCGAACTTCGTCCGCCTCCAACTGTAGCAGTACGCAAGTCTGGAGCAATTCTTTGCACGACGAGGTTAGCAAAAGTAAGGGTTGAGTAATAGAACACAACTTACCGGTCACGTTCCTGGAAAAGAAAAATGGTCCGACGACGGATACATCCGTAAACATTACGGAGTGAATGCACATGTGATCCTAAAACCAACGGCAGAACGTATTCCGTTTATCCAGGTCGTTTGGATTCAATACTTGGACTAGAATATAGGAAATCGACGAAGATTGTGTTCTTTCAAAAACTTCCGTACCGCGTAGCGGGTGATGTCACAATGTTGGGCGATTCTACGTATGCTGAGATCTGGCTTCTCAGATACTACACGTATATATATATATATATATATATATATATATATATATATATATATATATATATATATATATAATACACAATCTGTGGTGCAGATATTGTGCCATCGGAATCATGGCTGAATAGGAAAACAATATGAATAATAAGAAAAGAGCAACAAGAAATGCTTCTTTTGTCAAGTTTATCACTCACAGTTTTTGAAAATTTTTTCAGTTTGTTCTTTTTTAGGGGGAGGAAAAAGGGACACCGCAACACACTGATGCACACGTCCGCCATTGACATCGATCTTGAGCCATAACTTCCAAGGTCTCCAACCAGCAAGTATCCTCATCTCTCGGACCCAAACCAGGTAGTCGACAACAACCGACCGAGGCCAATTGTTTCGTCAACTTTTTCATGCGGCTTCTCCAGATGCTACACTACACGTGATACTACACGTACAACGGTGCAAGCCGCAATATCTGTAGTACTAGTGCGAGGCCTCCCGGGTTTTCTGGCGTCGCACATGCTCCCAGTTATGTGTATCTTATTCACCAATTGAAGCACGTAACGGCCACTGACGAGTCGCTTTCAAGCGTTTAGAGTGTGATATCTTCGAGCTGCTTTGGTGGCGTTTAAGTCTCATTGGCCATACAGTTGAATAATTTGAACGCGCTGAGCATCAGGCACGCTACGGCATTCTGGTTGCAGGCACTTCACCGACGGGAGTGTAAACTCGTGTTCTATTGCTGAGACAGCGACCAACTGATAAATGACAAAAATGCCACCGCTTATCTTGGCCCCCGAAACGTCGTGTCCTCAAACACTGACCAGGATGTATTGACCATTCTGTTATCCGTAGTCTGAGCCTCATTGCGTGTAGCGTCGTGCAATTTGGGGTAGACAGACGTCGGGCTTTGTGCGTAGTGCATCGTTTGAGAACCGATTGGATATCCGGACTGCCGTTAGAATTCCTTGACATTTTCTCAGGGCGCGCAATGTGCGGTAATCTTCAGTGCGTCAAGGAAAATCGGTAGACATTTTCAAGACCTGCCATAGACATCATAAATACCTTCGGTTCGGTTGATCGATGTGCCCTTTTGGACTACCTGCCAAAAAGGTGTGGTTGAAAAATACGTAAACATTATCAGGGCAATGTACGCGCACAGGTAGGTAAGAGTGAGAATTTATGGCAAGCTGTCGTTGTTCTACAATTCCTCCAACAGTGCGAGACAAGGTTCCCTGCTGTCACCTCTCCTCTTTAACTTGGCTATCCACGAGAACAAGGAAACAGCATTCACTGGACACGACCTGAAAGATGTAGGGCAGCTTCCAGATGAGCGACTTCTTGACTTGAAGCATGCTGACGATATTGCCCTAATCTGTGACAGCTCTCAAACATGCCAAACAGCACTAGACAGACTAGAACTGGCTTTGCTACCTCGAAATGCAAAGTCCTTCTACAGGATTAACTTGGACCCACCATTGCGTTGATCCTTAGTGGTCATCAGCTAGAAGTCGTTCTGGAATTCAAGTCCCTGGGTAGCTACATTAGCGCCCGTGGGGTCGAAGATGAGGCCACGAACCGTATGGCAAAAGCTCGAGGCGCTTTTGCCAATCCCCACACCTGTGGCCAGAACGCGACATCACCTTCGCTCCGAATATCAGTGATTACATTACAGCCATCCGTTCAACTCTCATGTACGGTTGTGAAACCTGACCCATCATGTCGACAGACATAAAGAGGCTAGTTACTTTCGACCATGGCAGCTTAGCTCATGCCGGTTGGGAACACCACGTGAGCAATGCTTATGGTCGGTGTCATGTATTGGGTGAAGGAGGAGCGAGTGGACCGCTCAGCACCGTTTTATCACGCACCAGGCTCCGATGGCTGGGGCACGTGTTGCGAATGCCAGCCCACCGACTCCCGCGTCGTGCGTTGTTTGCCCGCCCGGGGTGTGGACAAAAGAAGGAGGAGGGCCAATAGATGACTTAGTCGAGAAGAATTAAAACTTTCTCTTCGAAGTTGGCGTTGATTGGTGCATTGCTATTGCCGGGCAGGATCCCCAAGGACGATGAACATGTTTGCTTGGACACAGTTGCTTATATGGCGAAGAGCCGGCCGCAGTGACGTTTGTGTTGTGAGTGTCTTTGTTCATCTCCTCCCTTTCGATTCCCCCGCCAATTACGATCTCAGTGAATATGCATAATAAGCTATTTACCATTATAGCAGTTGCTTATTGAACATTTTAGTAACCTGCAATTTTTAGTTTCTTACTTTTTGTACTGCGGCAAATTAGCTGAGGTGTGTTTCTCACTCACACCTAAAGTGAATTGATGCTGACGATAAAAGCCCTCAACAATATGTGTCTAAAATCGAAAAATCATGAGGATGCGAAGAGTGCTAGTGACCCAATAACGCTGTTGTGAACGTTTATTGCATATGTGATGATACGAACTTCATGGCTCCACTTGGCGTCCAGTGGTGGTCATACTGCTTTTCTACTCTTTGGTGATACAGGTCGAGATATCCTCTCATTTATGTCACAAATGATCCAGTACATCGGGCGTGAGTTATGGCGGGACGAGCGTTCACCTGACCCTGCTGCGTCGTGCTTAGGAAGTCATGTGGTCACACTACACATGCTACGTATCAGAGCAGAGTTGTATCTAAACGTCTCTTCAGAAATTGTTTCAGTTGACGCAAAATCGTGTATCCGAAGATAAGAAATCGGAGCTTGTGCGCGATCTCCCAGCTTTTGTACTCAAAAATGGATAGAGTTGGTTGTTACGTGACCTTTAAAATTGTCTGGACATAACATTCATTACATTAGTGTCCTCAACATAACGTACATACGTTTCGGTCTAGCCAATGTGCGTTCTAGGTGGGTCATGTTTCAATTTTGACATAAAGATATCGGCCAGCGTGGGACCCAAAGGAGGCTCTATGGCCACCCCATCAATCTGACGGTACATTCCACCATAGAAGGGGAACATAACGTTTAGCGTGCATTGAAATAATACCTCTTTTAGTAAAGTTTCCGGAAAAGCTGCGTAAATGGGCGGTTGCAGGACCAGTTCGCACAAGTACTCCACAGTTTCGAGCAGCGGAATGTCTGTAAATAGCGACTGGGCGTCAGGTGATATCAGCATTTTGTTCCAGCAATGTCTGTACTAGCGAGTTACTTCACCATCGTTCGGATCCGTCAACTAGACAGTGGTCCCAGAGATCTTGGGCAAGTTTGGGAAATGAATTGCATACATACTTTGACATCATCGCTACTTTCAACGGGGGGATAGTAAGAAGCGTCGAGAAGAACAGTAGGAATACAACCAAAAAACTAGTGGCAGGAATTACCTACGACTGAAGGCTGTCAATGGTGAAGAGTGTTTCAGAGGAGCATAATATAACGCAGTAAAAAGCAATGGACGACGCAACCAAGGGAACGTAAATATGAACTGTTGATATGCAGAAACGACGCAGCTGTGAAATGTCGCCAAATATCTTCCTACTCATTAGTAATATACAGTTGAAAAGCAGAACTTCTGAAAATTTTCGTACTATCGGCATTGTAATGCTGCGTAGTAGTCGCAACCTGATTTATTCCGTTGTTGCATCTAGAAAAGTTTTAGTGTTTGTCATATTTATAGCCATGATACGCTTAATATATGCCTTTTCTTTCTTTGGCTGCTTGGGGTCCGTTTGAAATGAACAACCCTACCGTGATAAACGCTTCAAGTATAGTAACTTATTCCATACTGCATACTCGCACCCCCCCCAAGTGGTTTAAGCACTTGGGTATTTGCTTTAACCTTATTGTATTATACTTGCAAATATCAGAGAAGCACTGGGTTTGTTAGAGTAAGATGCAACTTTCACGCTCAGTGTCACCCCTGTATCAACTGTGTGTGGTTGTATAGGTTTATGACTATCCAATAAATTACCGATTTAATGTCTGATACACTGTCGTACGTTTGCATATCTCCCACCGCTATAGTATAAGTCCATTCTAGTGCCAACCTGATTTCAGGAACAGGAAAAATGTCACCGTGATAGCGCAATGTGCACAGTTAACGGATTGTCTTGATGCTAAACGCTCAAAGAACACAATGTTTTGGCCATTAAATCAGCGGTTGCATTTTCGCCGAACATCAATTTTCACATTGGCTACTGTAGATTCGTCAGTTCTGCAGAAATACGCTAATGAATGTTATGTTCAAAGAATTTAAAAGGATACGTAAACTAACCTACTCTATCCATTTTTGACTACAAAAGCCAAGATATCGCACACGAGCTCCGATTCACAATTTTACGTCAACTGAAACAAGTTTTGAGGAGGCATTTAGACATAACCCTGCTCTTCAGATTGAATTCTGAAAATTCAGTTCCACATTATGCTATTGTCACCTTTGAAAGATTAGCCATTTACTCGAAGAGTGCCAGTGCACACTCTTCCTTTTGACTACTAATGAGTAGAGGAATTTGCGTATGGTTCGATTCGGTCTATCGCAATTGGATTCCAAGTCGAACGTAGACTACCAATCCAGATGCGTGTATTCACCCCATTGGACCTCGTGAGTGGTGCGTATCCATCGGTCCCACACTGGGGATCGAACCCACGACCGTCAGATGCTAACGACAACTAGCCAGCAGCTTATGCCACTGAGTCTTTGGGGGACCGTAGTCCACCCTTACGAATTAAAATCTAACTGCGATATAGTCCGACCCATCTTGCACTGCCGTGCAGGTCATTGCCCGCGCAGAGGACGGTGGTTGACCGTTACGGTCAGGTTTTATCATCTTGTCTACCAATTTGTAGGCTTTTGCAAGTTCGGTGGTGCCAGTTTTTGGAAATATACAGTTGATAATGTAAAATGGTGAAAATGCACACATATGGGTACATAAATCTTTTGGTGACTTGTCTTGAATCCACCCAAAATGGACGAATGTGGGAACTGTATGGACCGGAAATCATTAGTACGATGTAAATCGCGGTTCAGCATAGGGATTGTGCGTCGCACTCCTATCAATTAACGGGTGCTTCAAAATGAGACCACAAGGAGTCATTCACCGCGTAACCTACGTTGCTCATTTCGCTCGGTGGTCTAAAGATATCGGCCTACAATCGCCAACTAAGTGCTTCGATTTCTACTGAGGAAACGTCAAGTAATCCCACCAAGGTGCGTACCCGCTGCACGGACCCCAATATTCGCATGTGCAATCAAAGGGTTACGCCGCGTAGCACTTGTAGTGTGACCACACGACTTCCAAATCACTACGCAACAGGGTCAAGTGAACAGTCGTCCAGTTATAACTCACGCTCTATGTACTGAGTCATTTGTGATATAAATGAGAGGATGTGTCGACTTTTAGTGGGGCCAGTAAAATAGTTCGCGTGAAAGGTATGTCGTTTTTTCTCTCTCGCGCTCTCTCTGGTCCTGGTGCAGTTGTGGGAGTCACGTTCGTCTCGAATTGTGTGCGTCACTCGATTGACAGAGTTTGCACAGTCGTCTACACGGCGGCTAGGTTTCGCACAGACGCTATCGCATTGCAGGTCCGGTTTGCGTAAACGTCTGCTTGACGAGTGTGAATGGTATAAAGCGAATGTTCATTTGGGTGGGTACAACAAAAAGGGGTCCATAGCAGTTCCCGATTCCACTATCTCACCAGCTGTATAGTCCAACCAAGTTTTAAGCCGGTCTCGGGGTTACAGGGTTGGGACCGGACAACACCCTCAATAGTTATTTGGTTGGTCGACAGTCCCAGCCGACTGAAGTCCGCCCTCGGTGGATATCGCACATCAGATGAGGTTAGCGTGTTTACACAACAGATATTCCAAATAAACAAACGATCAAGTACTTCGAGAGTTTCATGAATCCGGAGATTGCACTGACTTTACAATAACACGATCTAAAGCAGATAGACGTTTCTCACAACAATACCCATGAGGTCATGAAATACGTCAAACCCTCCTCCAAGATGAGTTCCGATTGCATCCTCTAAGCCGGCTGTGGTTAACCTACTGTTATGTGCCTGGGTTCCCCAGTCGCATCAAAATAAGACACACCGGATCAGCACACAAGCACTCTATTCTCAATTCTGCGGTTGTGTCCCATTAGCTGTATTTTTAATGACTCAATCGCTCGATCGCCCGATCGAACCCACTGAGATAGACATACGAATTGGCCGCAATAGCGAGGGCTGTCTGTTTGTCTGACGATTGCGAGCACGCGTGAGAAACTGACCTTCCTCGCTCTAGAACTATCACCAGATCGTCCTATTTCCATTTTTGTAGTTCTTGTGGAGCAGTTTCCATATCCTCGTCCACTTCGAGCGAGCTTGCGGTCTATTCTCTGACGGAATTGGAGCTTCACTAGACTGTTGCCGCCATCGCAATGAGGCTGGACCTTACCGTGGTGCGATGGTTTGTGTGCTTCAGTGATCCATTGAGTTATGCTGGGTGCAGCTTTTTTGCACCTTCAGAGCCAGTCATACCAGATTGGTCAATGGTTAGAGGCCAGATAAACTCAGCCTCCTTGTCATCCAGGTTACGGGTTGGAATGAGGGTGGCTCCTTATTCCATACAACGGGCTGCCTGTAGTTCAGTGCCAAAACCCCGCTGCCTTGCGGTCAGGTTTTTGAACCAAAGGCTTTGGTTGAGAACCCTAATCGTTCTCCTGTCTAGGCCTAGGCAACCTGACAGTATCCTGCCCATGCAATACTATGAACCTTATGTCAAACAAATTTCTGATGCTCTGGCCACCGCAGAGGATAATCGACGGTGTCTTAACCGCTGCATCGAGCAAGGTGGGTAGGGGCTTGGATGCTACTGCCCAAGGCTTCCCGTCTTCTTATTCCCCTTCTTACGTTTTTCCTCCCTTATAGTCAAGTTTTAACTTCTCTTTTATCCCCCCTGTTTTCAACCCCCCGGATTCTTGGCCCTCCCCCAACATGCTTTACTAGGTGTCTATCTTTTAGGTTCAACTCACATACAAACGCGAAGCATCACTCCTGCCCTGTCAACAAGCCCATATCCAACCAAGCGGTCCATTCCAGTTCATCGGCTTCCATTTGGAGCCCTCCATCCTCCTTCAGATTCGCGTGCCTCAATGTACGCACATTGCTACAGATTTGGCAACAGACAGCACTTACCCGAAATTTAGATACTCTGTCCATCGATATCTGCTGGTTATCGGAGATCCGCCTACAAGCCTCGAGCTCTGTGCTCACTCTGCGACCCCCTTCAGGTGACACCAGCAGTATTTTCTCATTGAGACTATCCGGTGACGACGCAGCTTCGAGTACTGGCCAAGCTGGTGTTGGCATTACCCTGAGTCTCCGGACTGAAGCTGCTCCGGTTGATTGGATCCCAGTCAGTAGCCGGATGTGTGCGGTACGATTGGCTGACTCATTCAAAGCTTCGAACTAGCGCAGGACTAATAGGTGTCTATTCATCATCGCTGCCTACGCGCCCACAAACTGTAGCGATGATTCGGTAACAAACGACTTCTATCGCAAACTTACCGAGCTGCTTCGCCATAGAAGTAGCTCGGACACTGTTGTGCTGGCTGGGGATCTGAACGCTCAAGTTGGAAACTTGTCCACTGATTAAATGCTTCTGGGCGGTCAGCACTGTGTAGGCTCCCGTAATGATAACGGTGAGTGGTTACTTTATTTCTGTGAAGATTCCCGCTTATTTCTTGCAAGCACTAACTTCCAACACAGCACCCGCCGGAGGGTGACTTGGCGCCCACCAGCAGCAGCTTTGGACGCAAATCGATCACATTGCAATCAGTTACCGCTGGAGAGGCTGTGTCCATAACTGTCGCTCGATTTGGAGCACATGTGTGGACACCGACCATGCACTTGTATGTGCTGACATGCGGATGCGTTTTGGCGGAAGTCAACGACAACGCTATGAGCGCATTGACACCAGCCAACTGGCGAAGCCAGCTGTTCTGAATGCCTATCAAAGTACGCTGTCATGCGAGTTGAGTAAACGCTCACTGGAGACAACTGAAGGTCACTGGTCTCATGTTCACCAGACCTTACTAGCAGCAGGCAAATCATCATGTGGTAAGTCTAATAGCCAACATGGACATTAAGTCTCTTCGCGGTCTCTGGAACTTATCGATGCTCGCCGGCATATGCCGGCTGGAAGCGAACACAATGCAACTCGCAAAGAGCTCTGCGCAAAAGTCCGTGCTAGCCTGAATAGAGACTGCGAATACTGGTAGTCTCTTTGTGCGTCAGAGATGGAAATGGCCGGTGCCCTTGGTAACCATCGTAAGTTATCCCGTCTGATACGGGAAACGGGCAGCAGGAGACCTGGTGTTAGTGAAACTATACGTGACGAGAGTGGACAGTCTATCCACAACTTGTCAAAACGTTTGGAGCGTTAGGCTTAGCACTTTGGAAAGCGATTTAATCGGCCGGAATTGTTCGATTCCTCTCCGGCCAGTGATCGCCCTGCTCCGTGGACTGTCCCTTTGGATCCGCTCAGAAGTCGAACCTGAGATCAGACTGTTGAAGTTGAACAAAGCCTCGGGACCTGATGATCTTCCTCCAGCCCTCTTCAAATTCGGAGGCTCTGCTCTTGTTGATGTTTTACACGAATTACTAGTGAAACTGTGGGAACAGGAAACTGTCCTTACCGACTGGAGCCGCTCCGTTATTGTTCCCATCTTCAAAGGAGGCGCGAGCTCGGAATACGGCAATCATAGAGGAATCAGCCTGATCTCCATCGCTTCCAAATTATTTGCCTCTGTAATCCTTCACAGACTGACTGGCGTTCGTGAAAACCAGATTCGTGAGAAGCAAGCCGGGTTTCGTCGTGGTCGTGGCTGCATCGACTACATCTGCCCTTTGCGTCGATCGTTGGAGCCCCGTCACACAAATTGCCGGCCCACCGAAGTTGTGTTCCTTGATATCAAAAGTGCCTTCGACTCGGTTGATCAATGTGCCCTTCGGGACTGTCTACTCAGGAAAGGTGTGCCTGAGAAATATGTAAATATTATCCAAGCATTATACGCGCGCAGCACGGGCAGAGTGAGGGCTTATGCCAAGCTGTCGCCGCCGTTCAATATCTCCAGCGGTGTGAAACAAGGATGCCTGCTGTCACCTTTCCTCTTCAATTTCGCTATTGACGAAATCATGGAAATCGCGTTCATAGGACAAGACTTAGGTGTGGAGTTGATCCCAGGAGAACGACTTCTTGACTTGGAGTATGCAGACGAGAGTGCCATCATCTGTGACAGCTCCCAGACGTGCTAAGGTGCACTGGACAGGTTAGCACTGGCTGTCAGCCGCTTCGAACTTTGCTTTGCACCATCGAAATGCAAAGCGTTCCTCCAAGATTGGCAGGGATCGCCTCCTGCGCTGACCCTTGGTGAAGATCAGCTAGAAGTCGTTCAGAAATTCAACTACCTGGGAAGTTGTATCAGCGCCCTTGGAATCGAAGACGAGATCACGAACCGTATAACAAAAGCTCGAGAGGCTTTTGCTAGCCTTCGCCACTTATGGCGCCGGCGCGACATCACTCTCGCCCTGAAGGGTAGAGTGTACAGTGCAGCGGTACGTTGGACTTTACTGTACGGTTGCGAAAATCGGCCCCTTAGATCAGCGGACATGAAGAGGCTAGTTACGTTCGACCATCGGTGTCTCCGCAGTTTGGCTCACATCTGGTGGGAACACCGTGTGAGCAACGAGCGTGTTCGACGCCTTGTTTACGGCACAGGCAAAGGAACTGAACCACTCAGCACCGTCATTTCACGCACCAGGCTTCGATGGTTGGGCCACGTGTTACGAATGTCAGACCACCGACTCCCGCGACGTGCATTGTTTGCGCGCCGGGGTGTGGATGGAAGAAGAGGAGGGGTAGCCAAGCGATGACTTGGTCGAGAGGAATGAAGGCCCTCGCTTCGGAGCTGACCTCGGTTGGAGCGTCTCGGCTCCCTGGTTGGGTTTCGAAAGATCATGAACACGTTTGCTTGGATACACTTACTGATATGGCTAGGAACCGATATCAGTGGCGTTTCTGCTGTGAGTTCCTATGTCCCTCCCCATCCCATTTAGCCTCCCCTCCAACCATGATCTCATTTCGCAGCATAATATAATTTTACATCATAATCTTTCCTGTTGCCTAGTAGCCGGCTGCTAGCTTTCCGGAACGATGCCCATCCGTTGCTGGTAACTCAGCTGGCATGCAACTGTCGTACTTATTTTCTTTTTTCCTTTGTGTATTGCGGCACAGTAGCTGAGGTGTTTTACACCTCTGGCTAACGTGTATAATGATGATGACGAGACTGTTTCCGAATTCGGAAGAACGCGTATTTTTCCCCAGAAGCACTTGATAAGGATCCTCATGCGTCTCTTTGATTTCGATAAGTCTAATTTTTGCATTTTTGAGGATGTCCACCACAGAATTCACTTTCAGATGTACCATGAAGTGGTTCCGCCTTTTGTGACAATCTGTATCACACTGCACTGTACTCGGATGTATTGTTTTACGAGAAAGGTACTCAAGGTGGCTTTTAAATCAAGTCTTGACGGTACTGATAATCCTTGAACCTGGGGTATAGCAGAAATGCGATGCTGATCTTCTTGCTTTTCCAAACTGTTTGGTCCTAACTCCTGCGGCGGTTGACCACTTTCAGGTTCGACTGAACGATTCTCGGCCACTCGGCGGAAATGGGTGAAGGAATATGATCGACCTTCACAGTACCCTACAAAACGCTGGATTATTTCCAAAAGATCCGGTTAATTGTCCCAAAGATTCCGGGTCCTCATTATCAGACTTGGTTCAGAGTCGAAGGAGTGTCTGAATATTCTGAACAAAACAATAAGAAGACGAGCACTGCAAAATGGCACCATTTCGTGTTATCTGATCACATGCAAACTAACAACATACATACATGACATAAGGGAAGAAAACGATCGTTATGAATCGGGCAGCAAAAAGGCACACAAACACAAAACATTAGCTGGTAGCGCAGGGGCAATGGTCATGAAACGCAAGGAAGCTTAGGGGGTACCGTCAATTGTTTTTGCGCGCAAGAGTGGGACGGTAACGATCTAGACAGCCTCGACATACTTCTGCACCCTGGCCTTTTCGGTTTGATAAATAACAGTAAAAGTTGAGCCAGGGTCCACTTGCTGACCTGTGTTGTTTGGGAGTTTAGCGATGGGTGATGCAAGCAGCTTGCCTGTTACTTCTTGCCCGGTTGCTTGTTGTTCCATCCGCCCAGCAATTCGCTTCGGAATACGCTCTTCAATCCGTTTACTCAGACAACAATCTGTTCTGCCAAAGTAACTGCTTCCGCAGATACAGACGAACTGGTAAATACAATGAGTTGTGGCAGAGACCTGTTGAGTAGGCTTAATTGGGGACATCGGCAGCTTTTTGGTTGTCCAGATAGGACAGAGTTTGGCAGCGTTGAATGTACGGCGAATAGCTGGGACAAAACAACAGAGGCACGCCGGATAAGTCCCCAATAATGAATGGACATCGTTCCGGAGAGCTAACAGCCGGCTATCGTGCCGCAACAAGTTATATTTTGCCTGACGAGTGAGATCGTGATTGGAGGAGAGGATAAGCAGGAGGGGGATGGACAAAGAAACTCACAACACAAACGCCATTAGGACCGGCTCCTAGCCATATCAGCAAATGTGCCCAACCAAACGTGTTCATCGTCCTTAGGACCTCAGCCAGGCAGTCGGGCTGTAGCAACCGACGCCAGGTTCGAAGTGAGGGCTTTCATTTCTCTCAACCAAGTCATCACTTGACCTTCACTCTTCCTCTTATAACCACACCTCCGGCGCGCAAACAACGCACGTCGCGGGAGTCGGTGTGTTGGCATGCGCAACACGTGGCCCAGCCATCGGAGCCTGGTGCGTGATATAATGGTGCTGAGCGGTTCACTAGCTCTTCCTGCACCAAATACGCGACGTCGAACACGCTCATTGCTCATGCGGTGCTAAGCTGCGGAGGCAGCGATAATCGAACGTGGCTATGCTCTTTATGTCTGTCGACCTGATGGGCCAGGTTTCACAAGCGTACAGAGGGTTGAATGGATGGCTGCATAATAAACTCTGCTCTTCAGGTTGAGAGTGATGTCGCGTCTGCGTCGCCTCGAGTGTTTGCTATACGGTCCGTAATCTCAGCTTTGATCCCACGGACGCTAATATAGCTGCCCAGGTACTTGGATTCCTGTATGTAACCGTGTACGATGTCGACAAGCATAACTTTAAACCGGTTGTAGTGTTCCTGGGTCATCGGGTTCAATTTTGACAGTTGATCGATTAGGTTTCCGAACGGGGCCTCAACATGGATTCGACATATCTTCTTGGGCGGTAGTTTGAAGTTCATGCCCAATGATAACGCTTCCAGTTGCTTTCTATCCAAGAGTACTGATGACAAATTGTACACCTGCCTCTGTAATTCACAAGAAAACAGGAGTTCATCTTCTGCATTTTCAAGGGATCTCTGTTGTGCCTTGGCTAGCTCCCTCTTCGTCCTGTCAACGACGGTTTTGCAAAAGTTCGTGAACTTTATACGGCAAACCAATGAAAGCTGGTCAGTGATCGTCACACGGCGTTGATGTGTCTCTAACAATTGAGAAAGAGTTCCGGTAGCCTCCTCCAAATAGGAGTTAGCGAGTCGCTTCAAATTCGCGTTGGTAGGTCTCAGTTGATTCCGACGCAGCAACTTACAAAACTGTCGAGGATATCGAGCGTTGCGTTTGCACTCAGATAGGAAACGAATTCGCATTTTCTCTCTGGCAATCTTGCATCTCATTGTTACTAATCCATCAAGGAGTTTAATAGTATCGGTAGGGAGCCTTCGTCTCAGAAATTTAAAGCATTGAGCTCCCTGTGTCAGTGAACAAAACAATAATAAGATGAGCACTGCAAAATGGCACCATTTTGTGTTATCTGATCACTTACAAACTAACAACATATATAGATCATGTAAGCGAAGAAAACGATCGTTTTGAAGCGGTCAGAAAAAATGCACACAAACACAAAACAATAGCTAGTGACGCTGGGGAAAAGGTTATGAACCCCAAAGAAGCTTAAGGGATATTGTCAGTTGTTTTTGCACACAAAGAGGGGGATGGTAACGATTTAGCGAACAGCCTCGGCAAACTTCAGCACCCTGGCCTTTTCTTTTCGGTAGATAACCGTAAAAGTTGAGCCAGGGTAAACTTGATGACCTGTGTTGATTAGGTGTCCAGCGATGGATGATGCGAGCAGCTTGCCGCCTGCTTCTTGTTGTGACATCAGCCCAGCAATTCGCTTCGAAATATGCTTTCCAATCCGAAATGGTGCCATCTTACAGTGCTCTTCTTCCTATAATTTTGTTCAGACTGATACAGGGAACTCAATGCTTTGAGTATCTCAATATTGCCAACTAGTATGACATCCTACTGGATCAACGCCGCGAATTCCACCTAATCTGCTTTTCACACTCTCCAGTTGTTTGGAAATGTGCTTTCTCCCATCTCTAACGGGGTTGGCAATGGGTTGAACAATTAGTCCTCAATGACAAGCGGGATTTGGCACCGTTGTACCTCTGTCACCCAATATTACATGCCTGGGTTCCCAAGCCGCGACAAAGAAAAGAAGACACACTGGATCAGCATACAAACACCCTATTCTCAATTCTGCGGTTCTACCCGATTAGCTGTGATTCTGATACCTCACTCGTTCGATCGCCTGATCGAACCCACTGAGAAGGACACAGGAGTTGGCCGCGATAGCGGGGCTGTCTGTTTGTCTGGCCATTGCGAGCGCGCGGGTGAAAATGACCTTGCTCGCTCTACAACTAGCACCACACCTATGGCCTCCGGGAGGGATCCGGCCCACGGACCCTCGCGACCAACCTTGTATTTTCACGTGAAGAAGATTGCAAATTTCGTTCGTTTTCCCTTCACTAAACTCTCTTGCTTCCAGGGTTAATACTTAGATTACCCTCAGTCAGAGATTGATGCCATAGATGCAGCGTATTTGTTGTGAATAGTCGTGTAAAATAGCAAAGAAGAGGCACTGTTACATTCCAAAGTTCTCTGGGCATGTGGAACGGTTGTAGCGAACAGTATTAGATACAAAACCAAATGAAAAGTGGACTCTGAATGCAAGACATTTCAAGCAAGATGGACAAATGCTTATCTTTTGTTCAAAATGCCGATAAGGCGCGTTGTTTAATCTGTAGGGAAAAACCGTCGTTCAGAAGAAAGCTAATGCGAAGTGACAAGGCGATACAAACCACAAAACTACGTACTAGGAATTTATGGATCGACCTTAAGATGATGAAGTAGTTATGTTGCAGAAAAAAGCTGCTGCATTGAAGTAATTTTTCAGCAAACGATTAGAAGAAAACGTGGTTGTTATAAAAGTAAGCTAGCAGGTTACAAACATCCTTGGCAAGGCATGTATACCTTTCTTAGATGGAGAATTAGGAAAGATGTTTGCTAGATATTACCGAGGAGATCGGTCCAGCAAAAGTTTGCTTTTGTAAGTGTTAGTCTTTCCTGTTGTACCATTAGGAGACGTGTGGAGGATATTGGAATTTCAAAAATTTTCCATGGCGCTTGATGAGTCAACAGACGTAGCCGACACCTCACAGTTATTAATTTTCATTCGAGGAATGAGCAATACTTTCGAAGCTAGCAATGAACTTACCTAGGTGAAATGCCATCGTGGCACAACGACAGCGGAATATCTCTTTGGTACAGTCAGTACAACTATTGCTAAGCTTACTTCACCGTGGACAAAGTTATGTGGAGTGACACGCGACGGAGCTAGAAATATGGTTGGAAGACATAACGGTCTAGTGGCAAAACTGCGTCATAAAGTCGAGGAATCCACTGGTAGTTCAAAAGTGCACGGCATAATTCACCAAAAGGTATTATGTGGTAACGTGCTGCAAGAAATTGAGACTGAGTACGGTGACTTGTCGTACCACAGTAAAGTTCGATGGCTGAGTCGAGGATAAGTGCTCCAAAGATTCTTCAGGCTGAGACATAACATTGAAATTTTCATGACAGAGAAATCAAAACCTGTACAGCAGATTTTATATCCTGAATGGCTATGGGATGTGACTGTTCACTTGAATGATCTCAATACCAGACCACAGGGCAGGGGAAATTGATTTCTCAAACCTACGGCGATGTAAAATCGCTCCGAATGAAGTTGCAGCTCCTCAATCAGCATGCACAGTGGCGACATTTCCAGTTGGTTCAGAATTGCAGTCAGCTGGCGTGTCCTTGCCAACACGCCGTATGGTTGAGTTGCTGTATCTCTTGAAGGAAAAGTTCAGCGGACGGTTTTAAGACTTCCAAAATATTAGTAAATAAATACGATTGTTTGTTTGAATAGCCGTTTGGTACGGATGCTGCGACTGTACTATCTAACTTACAACTGCAACTGGATGATTTGCAATGCTTAACAAACTTGCAAGACATGTATGGCACAAAGTCCCTTCTCCATTAAGATGGCAATAATATTTTCAAGCACATAGATTTGTGATCAAACAATTTCCACAATGAAGCGAACAAAGTCGTACTGTCGTTCAAGGACAACAGATGGACATCTCCACGAACTCTTACGAATGAATGTTACTCACTTTGAACTGAATATGAAGCTCGCGTCTGAAATTCAGGCGCAATTCTCACATTGAAGATTAACGATTTAGGACCACAACGAAAATGCTTAACATCTTTAATCTGGTAGTGACTTGATTGGAACGAGGTTGTGTGAGTAAAAGATTTAAAGTGGCTATTTGATACATTTACATGGATTGGCTTCATCGTGTTTACAGGTGTTGGGGGGGGGCGGAGGTAGTCTCGGATCAGTATGTTCCTAGGCGAATGTGACTCACGTCCAAATAAAGTCATGGCCCTATGGTTACCTAGTCAACCAAACTCCCACTACGGACGTCACTCAACTCATATCACACTATCCACACGATCAACCACATATGCAGCGACACATATTCAAACCCGAATAACAACTACACATATATGGTTGACGGCATCCGGTTTCGGATTTGCCTGTCACTGTGGCAAGTCACAGGACGCCTGCGCCTACAGAGGGACCATGGCTCGCTTGCGTTGCATCACCCACAGCTCTAACCACACACCCCATATCCAGTGTAAACCCAAAGGAATAAGACCGGGAGGCATGTGGATGGGAGCCACGTTTCATCAACGGAGCCGGCCCACACTCCTTCACAGGCAAACACAAGCACACTGTATTTGGGGAATCAACAGCACACAAGACTGTGACGGGACCATAGTCCGCTCCAGACCGGGTGTATGGAACCACTCTTCGAGCGTAGTACGGCCACAAAGAACGTGCACCCCGTCCCCTCAAGCAACGAGGTAGTGGGTAATAGACAGGTAGGCACCTTTTCAACATACACTTGAAGCGCAGCCACACCGGGGATGTTAAACAACAGCCAAGCACTTGTAATAACATTAGCAAATGAAATATATCTGTTAAAGCTTACGGCTATGCCGAAATAACTCTTCGTTAAAGTAGCATAAGAAGTACGCTAGTTAGCAACGAATTAGCGATAAGTACAAAATGTCCACAATTTATTCTAAAAATATCACAAACGCGATAAAACTAATGAAGATAATCACAATTAGCGCAAGCAACAAGTCCAATTTAATAGAAGGTTATTCAGGTAGGCAGAACAAACCAAATAAAGTGGGGTGGAAATTATCCACATACATGTTTGCGGCTTATTTGCACCATTTTTTATACGTTCCTCGACATTTAGTTGTGCCTTTACCGTAATCATGCCTACGTAGGCATGTCTCGCATTGTCCGGGGGGGGGGGGGGAGGAGGAGGTATCCGGCCGTGGCCTCAAAAATTTGGAGCACCAATGCCCTGAACTATCCTCCAATTAGGGGGCCTGGCAAACCACTGCTGCTGAACACGTTCACCTTGTGATTGTATGATAGCAAAAGATTGATCATACATAATCTTAGTGCAGAAATCTGTCCAACGATGAGACGACAAGACCTATTTAAACGCACGGCCGGGGTTGTGAGAATTAAAGGCAATGGGCGGAAGTAATGGCGATTCCACATTAGTGATTATAAAGCAAAATGGAAAGATTACTTAGGAATAGGTGAAGATGCAATTAGACAGAAATAATCCAGATTTCAGCTCGAACAGCCTGCGCTGGTTCAGTCGCGTAATGTGGCGCGTTAAGACGAAGGGTCCGGATATTTGGGATACACGGATCGATGTCCGTAACTAAACAAAAGTCATATAATAAGGACTGAGTGGAAGATGGAGCATAGGCATTTCATCGGCTTATTCAGATTCTAAATGCGACAGTGGCAACCTGCCCAATCATGGTGACTATAAATGTGGAATAAAGGTATACGACTTTTAAATAGATAGTAGCAACATTGCACTTAGGAATCTGATGAATTAGGAATTCACAATCCCCCCGTCGTCTTAGTATCGTTTTCTGTATGGATTTCCACTTTATTTAATCTCCAATAACTACATTCGCCGGAGATCTCTGCGAAATGTTCTCTTCTTCGCACATACCAGAATCTCCAGAACTACTCCGTGGCGCTCAGATCGCCTTTTGGATTATGTCCTTTGCCCAGAGACCTCTCAAGGGCGTACATCAGTGGCTAGAAGTAGATCATTTGTCCTTAAACTGTATCTTTTTGCATGACACCTTTGACTAGCTTGTAGAGTTGGTAAATAACACAATTACCATATTTTCCTAAATTCGTCAGGCAGTTGCTACACCTGACCCCGCTGTTTTGTCAGTCGGTTGAGAAGTTGTCTGCTCGGGGATCGGGGTTCTGTCAGATGTTAACGTCAACAATCGAAGCGGCCATAAGATGCCGAACTCTTCAGGATTGGATACCAAAGATCTCTGGTTACGTAATCTCCCCACCTCAGTTACCACCGTCCGGAGAATTTCGTTGTTAACGAGCTGCTTACGGAGTATACTTTGTAGTAGCGGATCAGACATTCTCACCTAGCTGTACGAGGAGTCGCATAGGGCGGATTGAATATCCATGGCCATTCCCTTCTTTTAATGCTCGGTGCAACCAAACTTGGTTCTAGGATTGAATTGTGGCCTTCAACTGATTGGAAATTTTATCCGTCGTCCCCGTACACTCTAGGTGGTATTCAAAATCGCGAGACAAACCTTGAAAAGTCGCACAGGAAGGAGTCCGTATCCATAATGTGCGTTATCTCAATATGTACGGCTTTCACCGAGAGATAAGTGAATATGCAGCCCCACTGCTATCCGGTTGTTCGCGTTTCCTTTACTAATAATGATCCGAAATGGTCGACGCCGAAGGCCATAAAGGTCGGTTGGTATGCTATGCAGCGGTCCTCAATGAGAGGAGCCACCAGTTATTTGTAAGGCCGATCCTCCCAGATCTTGCAGCAAGTAGAACCCCTCAAGACTTTGCGGACTGCTGAAACACCACGCAAGATCCAGTAGCGCTGACGCAGTTCGGATAAAAGTTAGGATGCCCCGACATGGCTGTACCCACGGACGCCGCGGATTTGTGAACTACCAGACCGTATTCTACGTTTGCTTCGGGATTACTGTTATATGTGGTTATTCTGTGTGAATTGGGCACCAATATTTTTCTTTTGGTGTATTTTTCAATCTGTGCAAATATGGTGGATATTCTCCGTCTCATTTCGGAGATCTCACAGATCGGTCCAACTGCCCTGTGTCCGCTATCTTGGATTTGTTCTACAGTAATCGGCCATGATGACCACCACACCGGTAACCCGAAACGAAGTATTTTGTGCTAATCAAACTTGTGCTTAGTAAAAGGAGGGTTGGCTTGTACAAATTGTTAAGACTGGTACCATTCGAAATACCACAACATTTGTAGAACCGACATAAATTAATACAATACGCCGGGTTCACTTTGATTCTGTCCGAAGTGCACGACGGCTCGACTAGTAAAATGGGTACTAGGGTTAAAACAAAAGTATGACAATCTAGTCGCCGAAACTGAACATCATTTGAATACAAAAATTGCTTCATTCGAGACGACAATAGCACATCTTGCACCTCATCCCCCCCCAATTGCTGTCTCGAAACCAAGGAAAAGAGCCGGGCGTTCACACGACTACGCAGGACTAGAAATCATAGGGACCACGAACCATGTCGTCATCGCGACCGATAAAAGCATGCCTAGCCCCACCGTCCACATACTCTTATCCAACGTATCGAGTGATGCAACATCGGTAACACCCTACCTTCCGATTGACCAACGAAATTCGAAGCGCTCTAAACACCGATCCAGCTATGCAACCGTTGCTGCTCGGTATAATCAAAGTGCGACATCAGTAGCCTCACCCAGCACAGCCACAAAACTGGTGAAGGACCAGGTGCAACTGCAGAGACGCCAGCAAAGCCCTTGATAACCGTGCTTCCCAACTCACCAAAGACCAGGCGGAACTACTGTAACCTGACACTTATATGCACCAAGGTTCCTGAGTTCAAGGCAAACTCCTTAAGGGGTAAACAGCTGGACGCTTTAAAGCAATGGAATTTTCTTTGTGATCGAATCGGAGTTCAAGCCAGGCCGACTAATTTAATGCGCATCACTAGACCTCCAACCTCGATTCATTACGGGGAGTCCCGGCTAATACGAGTAACATTGGGATCAACAGATGATGCCGAGACAGTGCCTTCGTCGGCATACCGCATGCGGATTGAAGACAGTGGGATACGTATATTTCTGGATGTTCCATGGAGCGGACGCCAGCGGGACAAAAATAATTCAAACGACCACCACACGGATAGTAGCACAAGAATTATTTTCGTTCATGGCGTGCCCGAGCTACCGACAACCAGCAACAAAGTTCACGCTCATGACCCGGAAGAATGACGTTATATACGCGAAGCGCTCTGTGCGGGTGACGTAATACTTCAGTTGATTACATGGTTACTTGTGTCGCCAAACTACAGAGGCAGTGGTCCGACGGTACAGTCACAACAGATGGCCGCGAATTTAATCCCTAGCTGACAGTTACTACGCAACACACTTCTTCGGAACTACGACTGAAGACAACAGTTAGAGACCCGCAGCCACTCGCTGTTCTCACGGAAACGACACCACCCGAGATTCAATATAACCACAAAGGCGATTCAGAAACCTCTGCGCTAACACGCATAGCTATGGAGAAGGTTGCTGATGGACTACATACCACAGGTGCAAGTGAGACCAAACACAGATTGCATTCCTATCGAGGTAAGGCAATTCAAGAAAAATAACGATTAGGTACCAGCCTCTCATCGGTCGGCACAAACCAACATCATGTATGTGCTTTTAGTCAACTGCTTTTGACATCCGAGAAGCCTTCTTGTATGTACACTAACACTCAAGGGTTACTGAGTAAACTTTCCGAAATGCGACTGCGTCAAGAATCAAAAGCCTGAGACCTCATCACTATAACGGAGACATCGAGACTGCATTGCGAGGCATGTCCATTGTTCGGTACGACCGACCCAACAAAGGTTGAGGGGTGGCTCTCTACTTCAGCAACGGCCACCAATGTGAGCTCATAGAGGATCCGGTCAGCACGGTACAGGAGTCGCTTTGGTGCCGTCTAGGTTTAAAAGGCGGCGACACTTGTTTAATAGTGGTCATTTACTGCCTTCCTCCTTGCCCGAGGTGGACTTCTATCTAGCATCCGCACTAAGGCGGGTGATAAGCACAACTTACTGTCACATTCTCATTACTGGCGATTTCAACATCCACGCTTTAGAATCCCAAGCAGCTCCCGGAAAACAGTTTAAGGCTGATCTACAAGAGTTTGTCTCCAGTTATCCGATGTATGGCCACATCAACACCCCCACCCGATTCTGGGTTGGATATTCCCCAAGGAAGAACTAACGGTCGAGGTGATCGTCGACGTCCCCTTGGGCAGCAGTGATCATGTAGTCCTACCCTTCGAATACATTTGCTACAGAGAATATTCAGTGGAATTTACCGACGCAACAAAAACGATTATACGCTACGACATATTAGCTCGACTAGGCGAGACAGTCAATTGGCTCTTCCTGGCAGACGAGACACCAGCTAGTGCATGGGAGCACTTCGTCAGCCAGTTTAACTCTTTAGTTGCCGAAGCATCAGCGACTAAGCTCTCCCACCCGAGAAAGGTGGTCTCGTTTATGCGAAGCAGGACACGCAAGTAAATAGCGGTACGAAACTCAGCTTGGCATCTCAACAAGCTCTCCCCAATCACCGAGAACTGGGTGGCCTATGCGATCCAAAGTAACCACAGTACTCAGCTTGTTCGCAAGAATGGAATGGCATACCAGTACAAGTTGGCAGTGCGTATGGCCTCAAATCACAAGCTTCTGTATCAACACGTCAACAGTTTAGGTAAGGTGAAACAGGGAATTCCTCCTCTTCAAACAACGGACGGACCTACACGGACACCGAATACCCTGCGCCTACAATATGCCGCAACATTTCCGTGTGATCACGGGCCATCTAACCCCATGACAATGGTTGTTTTACCCACAAAATGCACTCACATATCCTTCACAGCATAAGCTGTTGAGTATGCGCAAGCACAGCTCTCCTGGAGTTGATAATATACACACGAAATCGCTGGCCGTAGTAGGAGAGAGTTTAGCTGAGGCTTCGGCGCGATTATTCCAACACAGTTTTTGTTGGAATGTACGTACCCGACATGTGGAAACACGGGATGATCACTCCTACTTATAAGGGAGGTAGTGGTTCCAATCTAGACAACTATCGTCCCATAATCTTACTACCGTTTTTTTTCAAAGGTCATGGAAGCTATTATTTCTGATGCGCTAACGGCCTACTTAGAAAAATTTAACAACATCGCACCGAAACAGCATGGCTTCCGAGGAAATCGATCGTGCACTACAAATGTACCACTAACACGATCCAGCTGAACTGAAACAGCAGACTCAGATAACAGGAGTTGATGTAGTTTTTCTCGACTTCACAAAGGCGTTCGACCGGTTAGACTATAACGTTCTGCTCTTCAAACTCCTGAAGTTTGGTATTGGTGATCATCTCCTAGGATGAATTAAAAAGTTTCTTCTTCACCGGCGCTTGGAAGTACGAGTGAGTGAATCCCTGTCAGAGGCCATCCGAATTGAACGCGGAGTACCGGAGGGATCGGCACTTGGACCGCGATTATTTTTGACGTATATTAACATCACATGCCTCATAAGCTTGAACTGCCTGATTTATGCCGATGACAATGAGAGGTGGAGAGCGATCACTACACCGGATGATATCACAGTACTTCAAGCTGATCTGGATGGGATATACGCGTGGTCAATCCAGAAGCTACTTCGATTCAATGTCGAAAAATGTGGAGTGCTGGACCTAAGGCACAAGTTGGTGTGGTCTTACAAACTCGGCAACCAGGAGTTTCAAACGTTTTTTGGTGAGAAGGATCTGAAAGTTTTGGTACAGGCCGATCTTGAACGCGCGAATCAAGCTGAAACAGTGTCATGAAGGAGGGCATCCAATACGTGAACCTCCTGAAGCGTGCATTCAGACGATAAGACTCTTCGATTTTTCCACAGCTTCTCGGCTCATACATACGGCCACAGGTGGTATACGCAAAACAGGTTTGGCAGCCATGGCTGAGGCGAAATCTCACCGTCTTGAAGATAGCCCAATGCCGGAAACCAAAAATGTTAAGGGTCTGTATAATTTGTCGTATGAACATAGGCTACAAGTGTTCGGGGTCTTCAGCGGACAGTATCGACGATTGCGCGGGGACCACATTTTGACCTACCAGATTTTGAGAGACCCCAAGCACACGGGCCACTGCTTGCTAGAACTCAGTCATAACAGCAATTTGAGAGGCCATCATCTCAAGCTG
>OX104063.1:89711128-89823309 GCA_944474145.2 Dicrocoelium dendriticum
AGAGTGAGGCGTCGTTGACTGGACTAGCTTCTCTAGTTAACACAATTTAGAACACTGAAGAGGTGTCCTCAGACTATCAACTGTTGTGTCCAACTTCAAGAAGAATAAGTGTACTTCGTGCGAAAATCATCAAGGCATTAACCTTGTTTCCACTTTCTCCAAACTTCTCACGGGTATCGTTTTTCAACGACTTACTGGTTCCAATGAGAACCGAATCCCTGAAAGCGGCTTCCGTTCTGGTCGTGATTGCAACGACCACACATTTACTCTTCGCTAAGTTTTAGAGCAAAGACACTCACAGACAATCGACTATGGTGGTATTCCCTAACTTGAAAGCCGCCTTTGACTCTGTTGACCACGCCAGCTTGTGACACTGTCTATGCATGAAGGGCGAGCCGGATAAATTCCTTTCCATTATGCAGCCTTTACTGTAACTCCCGAGGCGGTGTAAGGGTTAACGGGAAACTGCATCCTGAGTTCCCGATGAGAAGTGGGGTTCGCCAGGGTTATTCTATACCTAGCGTAGCGCTGCACGTTTCGGTTTGTGATTTGAACTTTCAAAGTGCAAATTACTGTTGCAAGACTGGACTGACAGACCTACGGTTCCAGCTATCACCGAACAGCCACTGAATGTGGTGGATCAGTTCACTCACCTTGGGTAGCTATGTCGTCTCTAACGGTAAGATCACTGAGAAAGTAACTTCGAGTATCAACAAGACCCGTGTGGCTTTCCAGAAGCTCGACCATCTATGGAGACGTCAAGATATCAGCTTGCCAGTGAAAGGTAGCATGTATAACGATACCATAAGGCCTGTCGGACTGCATGGATCACAGACATGGCCAATTGGTGATGAAGACATCAAATGCTTGGCACTGTTTAACCATTGGTGCTTGCGGAGTATTGCTCACGTCTGGTTGGAACACCGGGTTGGCAGTGCTGAGGTCTGTCAACTAATTTTTAGCAGAAAGCCTTCTGGGGCTTCACGCGTGTTTGCTGAATCTTAAACACTTACGTTGGCTAGATTATGTCCTCTGTATGCCCGTTGAGCGGCTTCATCAGCGTGCAGTATACGCCGTCGCTGCACCAAGTTGGGCGAAACTGCGATATGGTCACTCCATGACGTGGAATAGAGGAATGAAGAAGTCTGAGAGACTTGGTCATGCTGGTGCGTAACATGTTCGTGGATGGGGCCTTGGGATGGTTCATACGAATGGTTGGAGAGCGTATCGGACATGGCGTAGTCAGTGGTATTCCTGCATCTGATTGCTAATTTTCACTCGGACTAGTGTAAGGCACCTACTTCTTGCTTCCATTTGCTTCGCTCTACATTTGCATTCAATTCAACTATATTGTCGAAAGTTCTGGAGAAGATTGTGAAGAAGAGACTGCTCCAGCTATTGGAGACCAACTCTCTCCTGACGCCTGCACAGCATGGTTTCGTGAGAGGCCGCTCGTGCATCACTAACCTGCTGCTAACATGACATGAATGGTTGCAAGCAGTAAACCAACGTAAGTCAGTCGACGTGGTATACGTCGATTTCAGTAAGGCCTTCGACAGAGTGAATCACGAGATCCTCCTTCAGAAACTGAGGGAGTGCGGAGTCGGAGGCTCGCTGCACCAATGGATCCGTGACTTCTTAGTTGGACGGAAGTGGAGGGTGCAAGTCGACAGCCACCTGACCGACTGGTACCCGTCGACGAGCGGCGTTCCTCAGGGGACGGTGCTTGGCCCCATTCTCTTCCTGATTCACATCAACGACGTGCCCAATCTCCTTCGGTCGCCGTGTGCCTTGTTCGCGGATGACCTGAAGCTATGGAGGGTGATCCATACGTCGGACGACTTTGACATACTTCAGCAGGACCTCGACCGCCTCTCCATGTGGTCCGCCGAAGTAAGTTTGCCTATCAACTCGGCAAAATCGCTACTTCTGTGCCTCGGTAAAGGTGGAGCGGGCCGATCGTACACTCTCGACGGCCAAGTTCTACACCCGACGCATTGCGTCAGAGACCTTGGCGTTATACAACGTTACGACATGAAGTCACTGGACAACACGGACAATATGTATCGCACAGCATTGCGTTCGCTGTGGGCGCTGAAACGTAGCTTCTGCACCTGGTCGAAAGAGATTGCCACTCGTCTCTTCACATCCATTGTACGACCGGTGCTAGAATACGGCTCACCCGCCTACTGTCCGTTGACGAAAGGCGAGATACACAAGCTCGAAAGAGTACAACACATAGCCACACGGCTCATTCCCGGTCTTCAGGGTGTGCCGTATGAAGAAAGATGCAGACAATTGGGTCTGTATACTCTAGCCTACCGCCGCGTGCGAGTGGACCTCATCATGACCCATCGGGTATTGCATCTGGGTGCTTATCCGATGCTGAGGCCACTGCTCCATGTCCGTGCGTCAAGCAGCACACGAGGTCACCAGTACAAACTGGTAGTCCCTGACCTCAAGTGGGTAGCTCATCCCTTGTGTCTTGAGCGGCGAGTGGTGAACATGTGGAACCGTTTGCCCTCGCAGAGAGTAGAAGCGAACTCGGTGTCGGAATTCAAACGATTCCTGGACGCGCACTTTGTGGATGCCAGATTCGACGAAGCCTTCACAGGAAACTGACGAAGGAATCGTTCAATGATTATAACCCATGGAGCCCGTTAATCCACCAACTGCAGCTTCCGAAACGATGCCCATCCGTAATAGGCGGCGGAGCTGGTGAAGGACTCCATGTGGTTCATCCAAGAATATATGGTAAGTACATGGAGATTTTTTCTATGCTTGTAAATATTTTACTTTTTTCACCTGGGCTAGCTCACTACTACAGGTAACACTGTGTCAGTGGGACATGTCCTGCATTGACATATAGCTACATAGATGTTCAACATCTTTCTCGCTATCATGACAGTATCAGTATCAGTATCTTGCTGTTGTAATTTGCTATTCTCGCGATGTGAGTCGTGGCAACTGGATCCACTGCACTTTGGTGCTCGGAGCATAGTTCAAATGAACTGAACTGAGCTGTTGAACAGAACAGAATGTAATCAACAAGGATCCACCTCCCTTTTTCAGCGTAATTGGACATAGCACTGACTGAAGTCGTTTAGTGCTATGACGTGCATCCTCGAAATGTAGTCCTCCAGAATTGGTAGGGCCCACACCTGTGTTGGCACATGGTGACCAGTTAGAAGTCGTTCAGAAATTGGAGTATGTAGTATTCAATGACGTGTTTGCACACATTAACTATATTGTTTCTTATACTCTTATGAGTGACCGATAACACGCTCAAGCGGTACGACAGGCCGTCCTTCTGTGCCGCTACGGAGATCCTGAGAATGCCACTTAGTAAACAAGGTATGTCGATAATTAAAAGGCATGTAGCTTATAGGGCACAATACGTGTGCCAGATACGTGAGAACCCTTAGAAAACGGTAAACGAAAAAGGAGATAGCACAAATTTTGAGTGGTGGGAGTGCTGACTTACAGGCACTATGAATTTTGCGTACTTGGCCACAAGATCATCCACTACATTGGTTGAGGATTCGGAGAGATCGCAAAGCTTCAACAACATATCCCTCTTCAAGTGGGATCCCAGTCTGCTGCCAAGTTTATCAATCGGTGTCTTTCATAAGATACGTCCAAAACTCACGGAAAGGATGTAGACATCAAGAGAACCTAGGCGCTCGATTTCTAGCAGAGCTGACTCGGAGACAATTAGAATCATCCACCGGTTTAATATTTCACTAAAAAACATTTGCTGGTATAGTTTCGGACCCCAAAACATCGGGTGACTGGAAGACACGACATTTGAGAAAAGATAGTAAGTACATTTGTGACTTTTCATTTTTGCGCACATAACCACTCAGAATTTCATCACCATTCCAAAGACACCTATCTGCTTCCGGTGGATGAACAGTTTTGGGCGGAATATCGTAAGAAAATCCAGGTGTGCTGACGATAGGAGTAAAATAAAGATACCTACTAGTATGGCAAAGAAATGCTTCTATCCACAATGGGAGGACTGAGGGAGAGATGATCTACGTGTTTCACACGATGGAGTGCCAGCCACTGCTTCTTAAAACAGTCGGGCAAGCGAGCCAAAGGCCCAGCAAGATGAGGATACCGAAGGATTCTGGACATAAAGCCAGGATAGAGTACTCACAGAGCAGAGGAACGAAGAATAGGGGTTGCGTTTTTAGGCACACCAGCTGCAAATTTTGCAAACCATGGATGAAAATACTGCCATTTGTGGGTTAAAAAGTGTGATTAAATTATATGATGCGATCCGTAAAATCTTTTCAGTATTAATTCTGTATTTGTTAACCGCTGGTTAATGCCGTAATCGCTAAAGTCAAGGCCGTTAGCCGTCTCCCACAAAACATTGCCTTTTGAACTACCTACTGTAAAAGTAGCAATTTTGTATGAAGAGTTTGTTGAATTCTTTGAATGCGCCTTTTCAGGCTCAAGACGGCTGTTTAATTCTACGGCTTCAGGTTCAAGTTTAAATTCGAGTTCAAGTTCGGGTGGGACTGGAACGATGGGGGAATCCGGTAAGCGATTCAGATTCAGATTCTGATGGACTGGAACGATAGGAAAATCCCTTGAGTGTTTCTTACTTAAGCAAATCGCTGAGCCAGGAAATGATAAGGTGCTAGTTCTTGATAGATCTAAAACGAAGCACCCGAAACACACCCTGTTCAACCAATTACTGTCCACGTTCCCTGCACTAGCAGTCCGCGCTGCGTAGGTTACGTGAAGTAAGAAAGAAGTAGAAAGTAAATGGAAGATAAAGGGGAAATGAACGTCATTCAACTGAAGGATAACACCAAAGAGTGAAGAGAATGACAGAATAAGAACTAAAAGTTTGAAGATGGATATGGTCAGGAGAAGGGAAAGGTTTCGTGTTGCCACCCAAGAGTGTCTAACTGACGCTTGAAACCCTTAACCGTAGGTTCACTGACTACACTTTCTAGAAGCGAGTTCCAGCGCTCGATTACGCGCTAACCGAGTTTCCGCCCTGATTCGGTCAGAACGCGGCTTGTGTAGCTTCATGGGATGACCGCGAAGACAAGGCAACCTAGCCGGGCTAAATAGCCAGCTCAAGTCCGGTCTAACCTTTCCTGTTAAAATGCGGTACGTAAGGATTAGATCTCCTCGAAGCCGTCGGTAGTGCATTGAATACATAACCTAGGTAATTAGACGCTCGGGGTATGATTGCCCCCGTAACCCCTCGACCAATTTGGTATCTATTCTCAAAACCCTCTCAAGCTCCATTTTGTCCCTAACAAGGCAGGGCGGGCAAGCCCGGACGCAGTATTCCAGATGGGGCCGGACGAAAGCTGAAAACAGCTTCACAAATATGTCGGCAGTTAAGGCCCCGAAAGAACAGCGTATTAACCACGATATTCTGAAACCCCTACTTGCGGCCTTCTTCCAGTTGTCACCAGAATTCAAAGACGAGGAATGAACGACACCCAGGTCTACCTGGTTGGAGACAAGGGGGAGTTCGACCCCACCGAGTGCGTAGCTCGAAGGCGAGAAAGTTGCTCCTATACGAAGGACGGAACACTTAGCCTGATTTATGGGCAGTAGCCACAAAGTAGACCAGTCCCAGCGTCTGTCCAGTGCACGCTGTATGGCCTCAGAACCCCCAAGAACATTTACAACATTCCATAGCTTAAGGTCATCAGCAAACAATAGGGATAATACCCCAAGCTCTCCAGGGAAATCATTTCCGTAGATGGAGAACAGCAGCGGTCTAAGGACCGAGCCCTGTGGGACACCGCTAAGGACCGCTTGCTTAAACATAAGCTGCGACCCACACTACACACTGCTCTTTTCCCTGCAAGAACGCAGATACCCAGTGAAGGGCGCGGCCAGAAACGCCGTAGGATCTCAGCATTTGTGATAGCCTCAAGTGGGGTACCTTATCAACTGCTTTCGAGAAGTCTACGAAAAGCACATTCACCATGTGGCCATTGTCCACTGCCTCGGCCCAAGCTTCAAGAGCAACCAACAAATTCGTCAAACACGAAAACACCTTCCGGAATCCATGTTGTGCACTACTGAGTAGATTAAATCTATTCAGGTGACATTCCAACGAAGCTCTCATCAGCTTTTCAAGCCGTTTGAGCACGACGCTAGTCAGAATAACTGGCCTATAATTGGCTGACAGACTCCTGTCACCATTTTTGAAGCTAGGACAGATGGCAGCCTCCTTTCATTCGGAAGTTAATGTACAGCTGCCAAGTGATTTCTGAAACACCATCGTCAGCAGTCCACTCAGTTCCACCGCCAACTCATGCAGAAGCTTCGGACGAAGTGAATCAGGTCCAGCTGCTTTGGAAGGGTTCAGTTCTTGCAGCAGTTTAAGGACTTGCGTTTCCACCACAGTAAACACAGCTAAATAAGTACCCTCAGGCATTCTGGGGACAAGTTCAAGGCTAGTCAACGCGGCCTCACGTACAAAAGTCCCCGCATATTGTTCCCCAAGTACACGAGCCTTATCTGAGTCCGCATACGCACGAGTTCCATCGGCCCGCATCAGAGTTGAGATTACCGAAGTTGAACCACAGCGTCTCTTAACATAAGCGAAGCACTTCTTTGGATTTTCCGAAGCACCATCAGCCAATTCCTTTTCGTACACCAGCCGAGCTTTCCTTAAGTGTTGTTTACACTTATTTCTAGCCTCGCGGTGCCTATCATAGGTGCTAGTTGATAGAGCCGCACGGTAGGTCCTCCAGCACCTAGAACGCTTCCGGAGCAGGTGCTTGCCAGTGGTATCTATCCACGGCGGCCGCGCCCGTGTCCTTTCTCCTCGCAAGCGGGATGTGGGGAGTAGACACTTCCGTGAGATAAGATTTAAATTTATCCCGGGCCGCCTGAACCTATCAACCAACGAGATTTCGCAACGCATCCCAGCAGCCCTGATAAACATTGCTTGATAGTTAGCACGCCATATGTTTGGAAATGGCTTAGCAATGCTCTGGTGACGCGTGGTCAGACTACACCTGAACGATAAACAAACATGATCACTGGCACCTAAGGAAGTGCTGTAAGTGATGTCCCCTACGAAGTCTAGATCCAAAATAGACGGGAGTTGGGCGTCCATGTACCTAGTGGGGATGTCCACGAACTGATGCAACGGTACTTGTAGCGTAAGCTGAAGTAGATCTGCCCCGAAAGTACCTTATGCCAAGTTACAAGAAAGATCCGCCCAGCAAACTTCTGCTAGATTGAAATCCCCGAGTATCAAACACCTGTTTGCGGATTGGAAGCGAATAAAGTCAAGCACCTCTTTGGACGCACTCCCAGGGCTTCTATACACAAGTACGACTGTAAGTTTAGCTGAGGAAGTGTTAATCACTACCGATCCACCTTGAGTTTAGCGTTGTGCCAAAAATTGTTGCAGTACTCTGAGTTATTGATGGATCTAAAACGGAACACCTGCAGCGCACCCTGGCCAAGCAGTTAATGCCCACATTTCCTACCCAGCCGTCCCTTCTGTGGCAGTCACATGAAGTAAGCAAATGATAGGAAGAGAAATAGAAGGAACAGAATAAGGAGGTGCACTTGCAACAAGAAAATCATACCTGCACGAAGAAAAGTAGAGAAAAGAAAATCGATGTAGGAAGATACGAGTTAATCAGGAAAATGAAAAGATTTCGTGTTGCCACCCAAGAGCGTCCTGTTGCCGCTCAAGCACTTAAACCGTACTTTCCCTGATAATACTTTCGGGAAGCATGTTCCAGCGCTTGATGATGGCGTGACGGCAGGATTTCATCTCTAATCCGATCGGACCGTTGTTTGTCCAGCTTCAAGAAATGCCCGCTAGAACCGACAATATAGCGGGACTGAATAGCCAAGCTAAATCTGGACTAACCTTCCCAGTTAAGCTATGGTAATTTAAGCTTAGGTCTCCTCTAAGTCTTGAGTAGTGCGTCGAATGCATTCCCAAACTAACTAATTGCTCGGGGTTATTCCGTCCCAGTTGTAAAGTCCAAAGGAACTTTAATGTATCCCCAAATGGGATTGCTTACATTAGGACACGGTATATTTGTTCCCTAGATATTCTGTTCACTTACATCGCTTTACTGTGTCCTCCATGCGGTTACCATATCATATAGTTATTTCGTTTACTCGATCACTGACATATACTTGACGTGACAAGGTTATTCATATTATTATGTTACTGTGACACTGGCCAAATACTCGCTCCGCCTCACACTGTAAGTCTCTGCCCACTTGCACTACGATTGCAAAACCTGTTCGTAAGTCATGTACTGTTTTTAGTATGCCTTATAGAACGACGGCTGCAGGATAATTCGTTTTATTCTTCTGCCTAGACCGCGTGTTAAGTCTAGGTTCATTTGTTCGTAGGTTCTATTTTAGTTGTCGTACGACATACGTAGATTAAGCTTCGTATCTTTGGTACACCAGTTATGCCTCAAGTAACCTAATACCCACCCGTAAAACCTTGCTAGCTCCATTCTGTTTCGGACGAGGCAGGACGGACAAGTCTAGACGCAGTATCCCAGATGAGGCCAAACGAAAGCCCAGAAAAATTGTAAACATGCCGCCTGTCAAGAAACCGAAAAAACGTCGTATTAACCACCACTCTCGGAAGCCTCTGCTTACGGCCTTCTTCCAGTTGTCTCCAGAGTGTAAAGCCGAAGCGTGTACGTAGCCTAGCTTAGCCTGGCTAGATACACGGGGGAGTTCGACCCCGACCAAGTAGTTCGCAGGAGGACGGCCTCCAATTAGAAGAACGGTACACCTTGCCTGATTTATGGGTAATGGCCATAGATTAGACCAGACTCAAGGCTTATCCAACGCTCGCTGCAAAGCTTCGGCACCCCAGGCACATCGACAATGTTCCACCTCTTCAGGTCATCAGCAAATAGCTGTGATGGTACCACAAGCTCCATGTGTAGGTCATTCACACAGACAGAGAACAGCAGCAGTCCAAGGACTTCTGTGAAAGGTATCTGCTAAACGGGATACATAATCTATTGTACATACACTATTAAGTATACACATATAATAAAAATTTGCCTCAGTTGATCCTCTGCAGCACACTTTTAGCTTTCCAAATTATTTGTGTTATGACTATGTTCTACGCAGCCACATTTAACCATCAGTTAACTCGGGTCTGGTCCGTTTCGCACTTCCGAGTCACAGCACATAGATGACAGGTTGCTGCTTTTATCCAAGTGCAACGATATATTAAAAAACGATTCAACAAATTTGGCCTTATCAACTGAATGAAGGAGCTTATATTTCGTTTTATCAATATGCGGTCGTTCCTGAAAATGTGGAATCGCTTACTTAAGTAACATCTGTGTGTAGCTGTCTGGAGTTCGCCGGATCGCCTGAGAAAATTGCGCAAAATGTTAAGGAAAATTAACTTTTGTTTTACACTTACATATTGATTGCAGAACGCTGATATCTAAGTTGCATTTTTGCGTCTAACCCAACATGCGCGCAAAATATATACACGGCGTTACGGTTGGATTCAACACGCCACTCCGTCGCGCGGTCCCACATCCTTTCCTAGCCGGCTGCATCGTTCGGCGTCGTATTTTTATCTAATGCATGGGAACAGAGCGCACCACAATAGACTTTCGTCCCGTCACTTCCGTACCTTATTTTTTCCACCACGCGGAACAGTACTCGCCAATAGGCTGTTACCGTGAGCCGGCCAGTCTTGGTACATTGGTGACCACGACAAGCATCGTCGTTTGGCAATAATCAATTTCGTCACTGCTTTAAAGACCCTGCTCCGAATCATTTCGCACTATGCTGAAGATTCCGATCGGAATGATCTTCGCCTTTCTGACACTTTTTCGTCCACTTTTACCGTGTTTATTATGTTTGGAACCATGGACTCAAGCCTTAAGCATAGTGAGAACCAGCATACTGTTCATTCATTCTCTCTGGTGGTTTCTCTCGTTATGGAGACAAACACTGCTTTATGGTTCACGAGCTTGGAAGCAGCATTTGATAATAACTGTGGCCCACGTGCTTTAGGTAAGCTCAACAATATCTTATCTCGTCTCGCCATGGATCCCACCGTCCAACTGAACGATCTATTTGTGACAGTTGACCCGATTCATCGGTACAACGCTTTGAAAGATGCCGTAATAAAACGCTGCACACCTTCACACAGCTCTTCACTGCATTACTCTTTTCCGACTTACAGTGTGGAAGTAATAACTCGTCGAAACTCTCACCGGAGATGCGCAGTCTCCTACGGAGTTTTAGCGTAGACGAATCTGCTTCAAGAAGTTTGCTGCTCCGTTTACCTGAGCACACGCAGGCTGTCTAATGCATCGCCAAGTCAAAACAGTTGCCCGAAATCACTGAAAGTGCAGATTGCGTACTGGAGCTTTACACTGAACAACTTTGCGTTTCGTCTAGCATCACCGGCCAGTTGACGCACCTCACCAGGTGCAGACCGTCGCTCCATTAAACCACGCCGCAAACAACCTACCTGCAAAGCCGGTCCTTGTGGACGAAACCGCATCAAGGAAAACGTGATGTTCAATGTTTAAGCCTGCACCAGCAGAAGCGTAGTGATAAGCATTGTTCGCGTAGTCGCGCTCGTAGTACCACCCGACACTCTATATGCCGTTACTATACGCCTTTCGGCAGCGCTTCTGGAAACTGCAGTAACTTGCAATTTTGAATCGATCAAACAGAAGCGGGCTGAAGAGAACCTTGACAGACGACAGCCGATTCACAACCTGATATAGACCAGAGACAACGGTCAACCGATGCAATCCAACGGTGGCTTAGAAAAAGGGATCGAAAAACAATGTCGACTGACGTCGCTACTCAAAATGCCACAAGTCGTCTATTCGAGCTAGCCGATAGAATCTCAGGGAGCATGCTCCTAGTCGACACTGGGGCGGACGTCAGCGTGCTCTTAATGAGCCCAAACGAATGGACTAAGTGGCGGTTAACAAACCTACGTGCCGCCAACAGGACTACCATGGCAATTTTTGGCTAACGTTCCCTCAACACCGACCTTGACCTTAGACGCCAAGTTCGTTGGGTTTTTACTGGAGCTGCTGTAACGTTTGCCATCCTGGGCATCGATTTCCTACATCAGTTCCATCTAAAGATCCATACACGTCAGTGGAAGTTAATTGACAAACAAACACGTCTTTCCATTTTCGGAATCGAGACTTCCTCCGAAATCATCACGCCCATTTATCCCCAGCCACAAGCTGAAAAAGGCTACCTGGAACTGTTCGTGCGGTATCCACAGCTGGTTCGCCCTTCTAACACCATACTTCCCGTAGCAACTCACGCAACACACCACATACGAAGTCGTTATCCACCAGCCTTGCCTCAACTACGACGCCTTGCCCTTGATAAAATATAGGTGGTCGAAGCGGAATTCGAGCATGTAATTGAGCTTGGTAGTATCGGCCCATCCAGAAGTCAATACGCTTCACCTCTTCACGTGGTGCGAAGAAGACCGGCAACTGGAAACCGTGTGGCGCTTATGGGCACAGAACAAGTGTACCTGCTCCAACAAGTACCCTATTCGCACCTACCTGGTCTTACTAGCAGCTTAAGCGGTAAGGCCGTGTTCAGTAACATCGACCTAACGAGGGCATCATCAGCCCACCTCGAAGGATGTGATAACTATAAAACCGCTGCCATAACCTCGTTTGGTCTGATCGAGTTGTTGCGGATGCCCTTACAAAGGTTCATAAGTGACGTGCCATATGGAGAGATTACGTATATCCTAATCTGGGCGACAATTTGGTAACAAGCACTTCCAAATCAGAGCATCTTGTGCAGTTGTAAAAGATGTTTCGTCTTCTTTGCGACCGTGGAGTAACTGTTAGCCCCGCTAGGTGCGAGTTAGGTAAACCGCCAGTGGATTTTCCGGGTCATCGGATCTTTGCATCCGGTATCTAGGCCCTTCCCGAAAAGTTGGTATCATCAATGATTTACGTGAACCTTCACCTTGCAAAGCAGCCCATACGCTTTCTCTGCATGGTAGCTATTACCGCCGTTTCATCCCCAATTGCGCAAGGCTAATTCAGCCTCTAGCTGTCAGGCTTCGCGGCAGTCAGCGTGCTTTCCTTTTCACCGCTGCGGCTGGATCATCTTTCGCAGATCTTACAAAGTCTTTGCAAACACTGCCCTTTCGACGCATCCACAACCAGCTGCTCCTAATCCTCTGGTAACAGGCGCTTCAAGTGACACGTTAGAAGCAGTCTTTCAGCAGTTCGGCTATAAGCCTTGGCAACCGTCAGTGTCTTTTCGAGACGGTTGCAACCAGCTAAAACCCGTTACAGCGCGGTTGAGATTGAACTTCTAGTAGTTTATATAGCCATTCGCTACTTTCGCTCTACACTTGAAGGTTGAGACTTCGTAATTTTCGTCAACAAAAATCTTTAATTTTCGCGATAACTTCAGCCTCAGATAAATACTCCCCTAGAGGGATCCGCCGCCTAGACTATGTCTAGCATTTCATGTCAGACACGTCTTGTGTGCGAAACTGTTGCAGACGCCTTGTCCCGCGGCAATTCGATTACACCTGGTCACAGCAGCGATCCAGCAGCAATGATCGCTGTACAATAGACGGGTCCGGTGGTTGGTCAACTCCGAACGTTTGCCCCCTTCGCAACCGACCAATTTCGTTGCTAAGTTTCGAAGGAACTGCCTTTGAGATGTCTCGCAGTTATCCGTGTCTTATGGTTACACATACATTTTGCCGTATCGTGTTCGACACACTATACGAGTTATCACATCCAGGTATTCGCGCCGCGCTAAAGCTTGTCACATAGCCTTTCGTGTAGCGCAGCGTCAACTGAGACATTACTCAGTAGGCATGCACATGTCTACGCTGCCAACAATTGAAAGTTTAGCGCTAAGTAGCTGCAACTAGTGGTCGTTTCCCGACAGTCAACGTTCGACTCCCCCAAGTTCACATGGATATCTTCGGTCTCCTTCCACTCTCTAACGGCATGACCTACCGGTTGACAATCATCGACCACCTAAGCAGGTGGCCAGAGGCATTTCTGTTACTAAAGGTTAGTACGAAGGAGGTCGTTCGAGGTTTCCTGAGACACTGGGTCTCTATACGATTGTCCAGCAACCATAAAGCCAGACAGAGGACCACAGTCCGAAAGTACACAATTCCAAAGGAAGCTAAAACTTTTACGTCGTAAGCGTTCCCCTACTACCTCCTACCATCCACAATAGAGTGGTATGCTAGAGCGTTTCCATCGTTAACTAACAGGCGTTTACACGGCATTCAACCGCCTTCAGTGGACAGAGGCTTTGCCTTCTGTTCTGTTAGGCGCAGGTGTTAGCCTAATGTTCAACTACAGATATCTAGAAGCGAACTACTTTTTTGTCAGCCACTTCCTCTACCTAGAGAATATTTTTCTACAGCTTCAAACGCCATCGTTCACGAGCTTCTTTTGCGAAACCACTCGCGTCACGCATGAGCCGTAACGCACCTACTCACCCCTGTGTCCAGAGCGGTAAAACATTTGTTCTGCCAATGCTCCAAACTTGCATGTATATGTTCGTATGCGTTGACGGCGTCGAGCGATCACTAGCTCCGTCATATGAAGGACCACTGCGAGTCCTTCAACGGAACGACAAAGTGTATGTTATCATTCGATACGGAAAGCGTGGGTCAGCATCGATTTGTCGCTTAAAAGTGACCTAATGGGACGGCTTAGCTGCCACTATAAATACACCTGTTTCACCGCCAGCAACGCGTTGCCCTAGCAGTCCAGCGATATCCGCTGCAAATCCAGCAACATCCACCGGTACACCAAGAATGAGTAGGTCTGGCCGACAGGTACATTACTGTCGTCGTTTTGCACATACACTGGTTAGTTCTGCTTAGCTCCCCACTACCACTATTAACTATAATACAAAAGCAAAATGTTTTGAAACCAACACAAGAACTATTCAAACGTTTTGCAAACCCAAAAAACCTGTTCTGCTTATTTTACTTTAGCGCACGTTTTTATTGTGCATTACCGTCACCGCCGTTTTCCGTGTGCTTTCCATGTACGCCCGTCAACTCGGCCGCACATACACGTTGGAGCCGGACGCCACAACTAGTACACTAAACATTCCCGTCGAGCCGCTGTCTCCTAAGAACCGAGTTTGCAAATCATGTTCCTTCTCCGCACCATTAGGGAGGACACGGGTGGGAGCCCTCTAGCATCCGATCGCCTGGATCTCACAAGCAGCTGCTTCATTTTTCAACACCTGGGCTCCCAGAACACTGGCCCGCGACGGTTAGTCCTCACTTAGGTCCCAGGACTCTTTCCAAGTTCCTTATGGGGTAGGGCTGTGTAGCAGTCTGGTGATTCCCCCGGAATGCATGACTAGGGCGTGTAAAATACTAAATAATATTACCTTATTGTACACTTAATCGTTGGTTGCAGAATGCTGATATGTAGGTTGCATTGGTTTGTCTGACCCAGCACACACGCGAAACACACACACGGCACCACGGTCGCGGTCCCACATCCTTCCATAGATAGCTGCCTTGTTCGGTGTCATATTTTTAGCTAATATACTGGAACAGCGTGTACCACAATACACCTTCTTCCCGTAACTTCCGTTCTTAACTTTTTCTATCACAGGGAACGGTATTCAGCAATAGGCTGCTTGGGTGAGCCGATCACTCTTGTTACATGTGCAGTTTTACCCCTATTGCTTTTAATATTGTAAAATGCTTACATTTACTTATGATGTGCTACCACATTTGTAGTAGAGAGGACAAAAGGTTGAAATGCATCCATATGGGTACAGAGGGCTTATTTTGACTTGCTTCGCGTTGTACGTAATGCTGTCTGCACGTTTGTCTTTTGCTATGCATCTGTTACTTGTGTACGTTCTTTTCTATTTGCTTTATTCCCTCAGATGGCAGTAAAATGCTCCCATGAGAGGCAGCAATGCACAGGGACGTTGATTCAGGACAGGACAGGATCCAGACGATAAGCTTTCACTTAACCAGCGTCTCGTTCCTTGTGCTAGTAAGCTACAAGACTGCTAGCATGTGAAGCCCTTGCCTCGCTAGCACGTGAAGACCCTTTTTGTCGTCGAAGTCCTGCAAAAGTCTTCAAACGTCCTTCAGCAAATTATTGGTGGCTATTTGCTCTATGCTGTATACCCGCTTAGTGTGTACATATATGTGTAATTGACGTAAATTGTTAAATAAGGATGATTTTTCTTAGCCGCTGTAGTCCGTCGAAAAATCGCAGAGGAATTCTTAGCAAGCGCCATCTTCTCACTTTTTGAAGTTTGGCACTCTCTTAAAGTTTCGGTTACTTCCGGCACTGCTCGGTTTGGTTGCCCATTATGTTTCGTTGTAATGTGCTACTTTTCCGATTGTGTATTATCGACAGCTCACGGAAAGTTTGAGTGGGTAAGGAGGCATTTTGACTAGAATTACGTATAAGCAAGAGCATAGGTGTTTGTGGTATAATATTGCATTAATTATTTTGTGCACCTAGTTGTTATTTCTCAAGGTTGTGTCCTGGGATATCGTTGCTACAATCACCCTAACGCACACGTGTCGCATCGTTCTCTTTACTTGTGCAACTACTCGTGGCCTAAGTAGATTACCTCACTGTGATCCTCTCCTCTCTTTTTCAGTGTGCATTCGCTTAATAATTGCGGTAGCGACATTGTAAGACCTTCGCGTATTTTTACTCATCAAGTTGATTGTTCATGAACGTTGCCGCCTTAAAGGTACTGTTTGGTGTTAAGCATTTTTAATGAGACCTTAGTGTACAAACCGGCAATGGTCTTGCATGCTGTCTAGTGACCGCAGATTGCGGGATCAGCAGTTATGTGCACAAAGGCGCGCCAGACAAGGTGATCAAATAGGCTGTCCTTAGAGGTTCGGAACATGTTATTCCAACGCCTTCTTTGTGTGAGCCATTCCCAGGCACCGATAACTTATAATCTCCCTGTTAATGCTGAATACCCCATATAATCAACCACAGGGCGTTTGTGCACAACTGACGTGCAGGTGCAACAAAGCCTGCCGAACGCCGTATCGCTGCAGAGTGCAACGTCAGTGGTAACCGTTGGCAGTGGTGTATGGGTTCCATGGTCAGGATTGGAAGTAGACCAATCCATCATCAGCAGCAACGCCGATCGGCTTGTAACAGCCAAGGTAACGGAAGGCACAAGACAATAGGTGCGAGCACCCGACCCAGCATTTCTGCTGTGAACAAGTTGCTTGCCACCCATCGCAAGGCTACCGAAAGGTTACCGAACACTTGCGCGAACCCCAAGGAACGTGCAGACCACTAGGACGAGTGCTGGTGCATATGGCCACATTTGGCTGCTGCGGATGGAGACATTCAGTCACCGGAAAGGGTTGTTGTCCAGCTGCATATAGATGCTTTCACCCCGTTC
The DNA here is from genome assembly GCA_944474145.2 of Dicrocoelium dendriticum. Lineage (NCBI taxonomy): Eukaryota > Metazoa > Platyhelminthes > Trematoda > Plagiorchiida > Dicrocoeliidae > Dicrocoelium > Dicrocoelium dendriticum. The sequence goes on from OX104063.1 coordinate 89,727,551, forward strand.
AACTACTCGAAAATGCAGCTCTGGCAGATTCAGTGCCGATCTGGCTGGCTAGTCGAACAGCTGGGTGGTTCGGGATTATCCTCTTCCAGCGAATGGTTCGGCGGCAGTGTTCCAGGACGTGGTGAGTTTTCGCCTGGCAAGCATTCTCCCTATAAAAAGCCACATTTGTCCGTTTGACAACACTGTGACGTGGGGGATGTGACTAGCCAGTAAATAAAGTCACTGGCTTCCCTTTTCCGGAGGATTATTTACATATCACAAACGTCCTCTGATTCAAAGCGTTCCATCGATTCCCCCTTTTAATGGCGAACCCAAGGAGCAAATTTACCTACTCATGCTACATGGATACTTCCAACTACAGACGTACACATACTTTTCCATGTCAACACACATAAACTCCTACGCTGTTTGTCAAAATTTACTAGTTTATGCAATTGCCCGTCATATATGTCCGTATTATTATGGTCACGCCCTTGATTATGTGCCTCGCAATGACAAGGATAATCTATTTATTTATTAATTTATTTAGTAAAAGCTTTAAATAGGACATACCTACCCAGAAATGCACTGTATAGCTTAACGTTCCCCGCAGTAACTATGTAGGACGTAACTCTCCGAAAAGAAAACATTTCAGGCGTAATTATCAAATGTAGACAAATAAGTGATAATGTTTGTCGAAAACGGTTGAAATAACTGTAGGATATGTATGCAAGAGACATTAGGACAGCCTATAATTTGCCTATGGTCCGAAGGCCTCAGAGTACAACTTTCAAAGGATATTGAGCCACATAAACTAGGATGAATACAGTGTTCAGTCTATTTAAGATTCTAAAGGAATGCGAGATTTATAACAAGACCGCATGAGCCACGTCGACCTAGATAAAACAGGAGAACTTTAGGCTCATTTGACACCTTTGGCCTGAAAATCACACATACTTGTTAGACACATATAGAGCAAGTATTATCTCTATTTTTTTCTTTTTTCATAAGGTTATGTCACCGACACCAGTGAGCTATAGGAAGGTGTCACTAATAATAAAAATGAGTACCAAACATTTAGCAAAATGCTTAGGGCGTAAAATCCATTTGTGTCTGCGTTGGTAGAGCATTAATAACACTAATTCTAAGGGTTGAGGTAGCTAGAACATGAAGGATTATTGTGTTTCATGTGTTGCCACACAGTGCTGGGCATCTCAATGCTTAATTATGAGCTTTTTCTTTTTAAGTTCAAGTTGTGAAGCGAATGTCAGCGGTGTTCATTCAGGTGGAAATATTGTCTAGGACTGTTATGTCGCACCACGAGCGTCTCTCAGTCGCTGTTTGGCATTCGCGTTCGTGAAAGGGACTCTGGAAATGCGGACGTTTTACTAGCGAAAGCGGTTGAAGAAAAGAAGCTGGTTATTTCTGATGCCTGTCCACTAGTATTTCTGATAATGATCGGCACATGAAAAACTCAGGTATGACTAAGTATATGGGGCCAAGAGAGTAAATGTGGAGAGAACAATGCCTGCTATTCACGTCTATGGATTATATAGTGGTTACTTTATCGAACAGAGGCAATATATATTATTTTGCTATATGCATACCGATTATACTTGGTAACGGTGGAGTAAGGTAGTGAGTACTCAGGCTTAATGAGCACAAATCAAGCAAGGCCACTAGCAACTGACAGCTAGGAAGGTTCATAGAAGTGCCACTAAAGCAGGTATTTAGACGAGGTTTTGGACAATTCTAATACTACCTTAAATGCATTATTTGTAGCGACCGAAAAAGTAGGCACTGACATATTATACTAGGCTTAGGTCAGGTAGAATGATTTTACTAGGTATACCTTAAAGGTCATAAGCTTAATATTTTTTCACGGACCCAGCGGCCTAAGAATTTGGAAAGTTAAATGATAAAGCTAAAGTATAAGGAATGAAGGCGCAGCTCAGATGAAAGGACGAAGTTTGTATGCTTGGATGGATTCGTTATTGCCGTGCGCTATCCTATTTGAGGAATACCTACGGATTAATGAAACAGGTAGTCAGTAGGCTAGGCTGTACTATTTTTAGCTTATTGCGCGTTAAGTAGCTGGCCATGGAAGCAGGGAAGCTGGAGGGTAAAGATGCCGGTTGGTCCTTGCAGCCTTTTTACCAAATTGTCGGTGGAAAACACTAAGCGAGTCCGGAACTAATCAGAAACTTAAATAAATTTTGTAGTCAAAATTATAGTCTTAGCATCTTTAAGTTGCGTGCGACTGAGCCGGCTGTGACCTCCTGGGGCTGTGGTTGCGGTAATGGAATAGATAAAAACAAGGATAGTTAGTGATGGAGACAACTCTTGGGGTTAACCTACCGATTAGCCCCTTCAGGATGGATGGCATGAGAAGGTTTGCATAATGACCGTCAATATTCGGATAAATTGTAGGTTTGAAGGCTGTGGTATAGAAGAAGGTGACGGAAGGACAAGGTTAAAAGGCCAAAAATTATGTAGGGAAGTGGTTGTGCGGGCGTCCTCTTTCTGAACCTAAGAAGTCCAAGATCTATAGCTAGTAAGATAGTCGCACGTGAATAACGCCCTTATAAGCACCGTCCCGAAGTCGGCCAAAACAGATGAGCCCGTATAGATGAGGCAGTGAAGCAGAAATATCCAGATAGCAAGCAACAAGTCCAGACAAGTTGCATAATGGTTGATGTAGATAGGTTGGGGGCGAGTAGGATAGTTTTGGGAATGCTCAACTTAAGGGAGAATGACAGCGTGATGATCGGTGCAGGTAAACAACGGCTCTGGGGAAACCAATCTTAATGAGGAGTCATAAGTTAGGAGCAACCTATAAACCGAAGGTACTTATATGTCTTGCGGCTAAAAGGATTGTAAAATAGTGTTGTAGAGCAGCCCCAGACGTCTTGTATGCTCCATCTGGGACAGTCTTAGAAAGATGAACACCTGAATCGCAGACGTTGAACAGACGTTTTATATTAACTAGGTACATAAAATTTTGCACCTACCTTTTGAACGCTTGCGGATTGTGGATCCCTCGTAGCTGTAATGTTCGTTTGCGCCAGGTATTTGCGTAAGCAACTAGGAAGAAATGTGTACCTACTTGCTTCCACGCTGACAGCGGTATAATAGTGAAGTAGGTTGCTAAGCTTAACTTCAGATCCACTGCTTAGTCAGGTAGGGTAGGTCGCTGTGCACATAGGTAAGAAGCATAGGTATAAGGTACTGCATCGCAAACATCGAGGCTGGAGGTTGTGGGGTCCACATCTCTGTAGGTAACTAAGCGGTAGAATTTGTGGCGTTATAAATTTGGTAAACCGCCACCAAGCCTTTTCGAGCAGTATGCGATCTGACTTTCGCAACTTGCTACAGATAAAGGTGCAATATGCTAGGTGTGGGCGAACATGACTTCGGTAAAGTTCTAGTACCGCCTCGGCTGTGCTTACGTACTGGCTTATTTAAAGCCCAATTGTCGGGCCATTGCAACCTGATAATGCACATTCTCTGAGAAGTTGAGGCACATAGAATACCTTTAGCCAAAGTATTCTGTTGGATAGGAATGTCATTTAACATCATATGCCAGTAAGTATGGACATAAGTAAACACAAAGCTAAAGAATTGTGACAAGGTGCATAAAATTGTAACCAATAGGTGAGCAAAAATGAATAAATGTACTTTGGTTTGCGAGAAAGTATTTCGTCGGCGCACGAAGAACGCCCCACCGGGGATAGAAAAGAAATCCTATTAGACCCTTTTGAAGCAAGTGACCTTTTAACAGTTATGGTTTTAGTTCTTGTTAATCAAAATATTATATTAAGGTGCTACATATCGATAAAACGCAGTGGATAAAACGTTAGGACATAATTTACAATTTTCTTTTTATTTACTGTACTGTAACTCGCGAACATGATACACACTATTAATATTTCTGTTCTATTTTCATATTTACTTGGTAATCCCCGAGTTCTACGTTTGGATTAAATCAAACGATGCTGGCTCTGAAATTTACCGTTGGATGAGACGATCCGTTCTTGGAACAACATATCGAATTCCGATTAAACGTTTCACGTTAGAGCAGAGATGGGTCGTGCGATTTGAACATTGGCATTCCGACCAACTTGGTGCTTCGTGAGACTGAGCAATGTGCTAGTTCCCCTGAATTCATATTCTGCAAGCATTACGTGACCTTGACGGCCAGCGAATGCTAACTTTTCACATCGAGTAGGGAACTTACGCAACCTTTGTTTTACCGTAATGTCATGTCCGAGGTACAACTATTTGTATTTTAATTATTTTAGGTGTACTTATTCATATTTTTGATCGAAGTTCCTCACCGTGTTGATTCTGTTGAAACGATAGGTCAGTTATTTATTTATTTATCTTTATGCTAAACTCATATAAACCCAGTGTATTTTGAAAATACCTATCTTTTTATTCAGCAGCTTTTTAGTCGATTGTCCGTACTTCTTGCTTCATTCGTGCTGTGTATTACTGCAATGTACGGCAAGCTGACTATGCCCATCTAAAGATGCTCTACCTCACGACAGATGAATGTATTCACGTTTACGTTTATAAGACATATACAGCTTCAACCGTGGACATCTGAACAATTATCGATTGCCACCAGTACAAGTACCATGATACGTCGGTACAATTGTACTTTTCGCTCCTGCCTCCGTGGCCATGCCTCGTGTAATCGCGAATAAATCATTATCTACTTACCTTAGGATGAATGGTCTAATTTGGATACGTCCACCTGATGGCACGTTTGCCACCAAAGCAAGGAAGCGTTGCTTTTGTATAAATTAATCGGTGCAATCTTTGGAGGCTTTGGCAATGTTAATTATGTTAAGGTAAATAAATAAATAATTTTTCCTCGAATACTTCGGCGCATACCCAATTTGGCAGAGTCGAGACTGTACAAGCGATGGTTTCACAACAAACACGTTGCGTTGTATGAAAGACGCTGTTCGCACAATATACAGTAGTTACCGAAATGGCGGATGCACTGGTCAGGCATGGAAGCGGTACTAAGGTGGCAAAAGCCTAGGATCAAAAATGTGTAAAAGCGTAACAAATAGTGTAGAGACAAAAGGTAGAAACAGAGAAGTGTCTTTTTATTGTACGTACCCAAATAGATTGAAGTGCCGTGAAAGGTCGCTCTGCCTAATCTTCCAGTAAGCGTTTCTGGCAGTGACTATCTTGTGGTGACTCACCTACGCCAAGTCGCAGTGGGGTTAAACGGACATTTGTGGCGTTTTCTAAGGAGAACACTTGTCAGGCGATAACACACTACATCCTGGAACACTGCTGTCCATACGTTTGGATAGTAACATATAACTGGCAAAGAACCTTGCAAACGGTTTGCACACTCGGCTAGTTACAGTCATTTGAGCTGTAAATCCCTACCTTGGTTAGCCGAATCGATTTATCCAAGTACTCAATTAGCCGTTGCAACCTGCCAAGAAACGAAATGTCCAGGAAAGTCTGGCGAAGGTTTATACAGGCGCTTGAGTATGAATGATTGCTTTGGATTTTCCCTCGTAATGTACTGGTACCGGCATACAGACTTCGTGTTCAGGTAGCCACACTAGAAGTGTCAGGTGGAGACTGCAGTTGATGCTTGTGACTAACTTCGGCCCATCTCAGGCAAAAATACGTTTCCTCCTTTAAATGCGTGATCCATAGGAAGTTCGCATCAATTCTCTTCGGGTCGCGGGCCGAATTATTATTATTATAATTATAAATAAATAATATATTATCGGTAAAACGAGACACACTGGTAAAGGCGCGATCAAATATGCGCACAAGTATAGCCTTGTTGGAATATTAAAACCTTTCGTTTTAATGAAAGGTATAAACGAAGATATAGTCTATACCAGTGAGCATTTTGTCAGGTAATGGTCAGACCAAGGAACATGATTGCGCTGCGGCGCATAAAAATCAATCATAACAGTTGCGTCAAGATACAAGTTGGGCGTAATTTCGCCATGTTGTAAACCACGAGCACAGGAGCCGAGACAAGGTTTTGGTGCAATCAGTGACCATTAAGAAATCGAAATGATCTGTGCTCCATAACCATTCTTCTTAGTAAAATCAGTTGCCCAGCTTGTTTGTCGAAGGCTGAGGACTGCGTCAGGGTGAAATGTTCGACAGTGGGTTTATTCAGTGGCGAGGCACACGCAACACGTTGAGGTGTTGTTAAGCGGACATTGGTGGCATTTTATAGGGAGAGAGCTTGCGAGGCGAAACCCACCACGTTCTGAAACATTGCCATAGCATTAGCTGAACAATAGTGCTAGCCGGCAATGCATCGAACAGACCAATTTTGCACTCTGTTATTCGCAGTCAGTTGACAGCCAAAATTCTTCCTTGGTTGGCCTAATGGCTTCCTAAGGATCCGGCAGTAGTCGTTGAAACCGGTCAATGATGCAAAAGAGTTGCGAAGTCGAATGATAAAGAATGTAGTTGAGTGAACACATTGTAAATAGAGGCTGGCTTTTTCTTAATATACTTGTCCGGCTCGAAAACCGTGTCAAGCTATCCAAGCTGGACTTGTCATGGGGACGGTTGTTTCTTGTGGCTGAATATGTCCCTAACAGGCGCAAATGCCATTCCTTTGTCCATTGCGGGATCGTGACGAGTTTCTTACTCCGCAACATGGAAAAGGAATGCCTTCAAATGTAAGTAAGCGTAGTTGTCTCCATGGTCAGGAGCAAACTCCATAAAAGACCTTCGGAAAAGCCGATTATACGAGCGCAACGCTGTCCGTAAAATGGCATCGGGAAAGCTCCCGGTGAATAAAGAATCGGAGTGTTCGAAGCAGTGAATGTAATCACGCCAGAATTGTTTGTCTTCCGTTGTGGAACAGGGTATCCATGTAACTATATTATTCCAGGTGAGTAAAATGTTCTACTGTGAGTACGAGGCGAGCTAAACTCATTTGTTTAGACCCAGTGAAGTTGACTTCTCCATAATGGCGGAACGAGCTTCATTTGGAACGATGTGTGGGTTCTTCATCTCCCGGAGAAACGAGCAGTGTTTAAACCAGCTGGCTATTGAGAATGGGCCGGCCATACCCAATGAATAACCGTTTTTATTTTGGCCGATGTAACTGGAAATCTCGGGAAAAACGGGAAAAGGACAAGTGGCAACCAAACAGACAGACAGCGATGAATCAAGAACCACTATCGAAAGACTGGTGGCGCGCAACGGCGCAGATTATACCTTAAAACTTATGTAATTTTGTTTAGTATATATGATGTGCAAGCGCATTCTTTACATCCCGTCGCTGGTGTGGCTCAGACAACAACTACTATATATGGAGAAGCTTCTGCATGCGCAGGATCAAGAAACCGATACAACAAAACGTGTTTGCTAACATCGAGCGAATAATACGTAAGTTGGAGAAACATCTAAACCGAGGATGATGACAGCAGTCCGAATACGAAAGGCATTATAGGTGAAACTAAGGGCAACTAGGTTGAGACCGTATGCGGGAGCGACAGTACGTAAAACAACGTTCCAAGAGGAAAACGAGCTTCAAAGCATCGGCGAGGAGGGGATGAATGTGGACGGCAGTGCGAAGCGTAATTCGTGCGAGTAAGTACGCTAAAGCGCTCATATTTCTATAGTCCGAAAGTTGCCAGAAGCTAGAGAAAAGGGTCACAGAGGGCCAAAACTGCTGTGCATTGGGAGTCGGTATCCCGCGTACGGTCACACTAATAGGCAAATGCAAACATAAGGTAAAGAGCAGGGGCATATGAAGAGAGGTAAGGGGAGCATACTAATGGAAGTAATAGTCAAGAAATACTTAGCAACGGTCCGAGTGCCGCCAGTAATCAGGAGCGAGGTTGGAGCGGAGGAGACCATACGCACGAGGATAACTTGCTTTGGCGCAATGAGTGCAAGACGTGGGAAGAAAAATGGAGCGCAATAACAGAGAAGGACATGGATAAGAGGAAAAAGCAACAAGAGTCTAGAGGTAAGTGAAAGAGAGCGAAGTCGCTGTCAGAACCTGGTCGGAAATGGCACGGCCACCTGGGAGTAGTAGGAGGGCAGAAGACCTTTCAGATAAGAACAGCTCAGTCGGCGCACTGAAATTGGGTCTTACCATTGTGGTGAGAACAACTGTGGGGGTCAGCGGAAATAGATGGGTTAAATACCAAAGAGGATATATTAAACAGGGGTGATTAAGTCCGGCACGCCTCTCGACGTGCGGGAGACCAACCAGACGACAGTTGATTAGTCGGTGCATTGAGGTTGAGTCGTACAGCTAAAATGGATAGCAAATAGACAGGATCAGCAGTAAAGGGTAGGAAAGAGAGGGAGAGGCTGTTCTGACATAAGAGGCGCAAGTTCCGCAGAATCTTGAGTTAATAATTACCGGTTTGTGTCTGCAGAGTTTAGATTGTTAACCTCCCGGTGGACTGGAAGTGGTCACAGAGAGACATACTAGTCAGGTGAGGCTAGGTTAAGGAAGAGCACTGAGATTTGGTTGCCAGATCGAAGAATTGAAAACAAAGAGTGCAGCAAGGCGATGACGGTCAGGGTGAAAATAAATAAATAAATAAATAGTATATTTTCGAATTTGCTGAGACACCATAGCAGGCATGAGCAACATTTACATGCCATTATGTTGCGCAACAAACACGTTGCTATGTATGTAATCGGCAGTAAGCCGAAAGTTGTACAGGCTTTGGAAATTGTACAAAATAAAGTCGTCAATGCATGACGACACATTGGGTTCTAGCGTGCGTAGTGTAAACAGTCTGGGCATTACATGTGTAGTGAAAACGATACATGTAGGCAGGGAATGTCTTACCCTTGAACGTGTCAGGAAAATATTAAATTATGATTCTAATCGACTTGCCAGTATGTAGTTGTGGGCAGTGACGTTATTCAGTGGCGAGTCACATCCTCCACGTCGCAGTGTTGTTAAGCGGACGTTTGTGGATTTTTATAGGGAGAACGCTTGCCAAGCGAAAACTCACCACGTCCTGGAACAATGTCAGAAAACCGTTTGTACACTAATGTAAAACTGGCAGAGCGGCTCGCCGACTGATTTCACCCTCGGTTATCCGAAGTCGGTTGACTTCCAATTTCCTCTGTTAGCTGATCTGGTATCATTGGTCGGGGCGGCCATGGAGGGTGAGACCTTAGTCATCTTTGTGTGTCCAGGTAAGCAAAACGTCAGGTTCTTGCGTCTGGATTTTTCAGGTTTATGTATATTTTCAGGAGTGTGAAGGCCTCGTGTCCAGCTATCATTACCGGACAACGGTCGTGGTAGTGAGTGCATTTGTATCCATTTGTCGTACAGCCATGTTTTTTGTAAGCCCTTGTGGGTTATGTCCTGTCCCTGGCAAAGCTCTATCTCGGTCCAATCCTAGGTCCCCAAGAAGTTCCGGACCTCGGAGAATAGGGAAGGTGAGAGAGAAACAAGGCCGCAAAGAACAGGCGTGGGAACAAACATTGTTTAAGTCCTGTGGTATAACATTTAGTAGAAACAAATGATGTACAAGGTGCAACAATGATTGTGCCGAAAGTGTCTTTTGAATGTTCTACGAAAGCAATGGCCATATGGGTTGGTTGCTACCATCAAATGGGATACAGAGCGTTGTGCTATTGAGCAAAAGACGTAGTGTCGGTTTGCTATGATGCAACTATTGCTTGGGAAGACAGAAATCAGAATTTAAAGACCAGCAGGTAGCCAACCTACTTCCGTTGAGGAGCGCAGAATACGTTGACCCAGGAAAAGCCAGTGAGCCTGTTGGACACATACATAGTAAATGTCGCAATTAAATCAGTGAGTAAGTGAGCAATGAACACCTATAAATGAGAAGCTAACGGACGTCTGTGTACTGACCAGATGAGAGGAGTAATGAACTAAATAGCTAAGAAGGCTTAATTGACGGAAGGACAGCGAATAGCTAGAATGCAAGCGTACACTAAGATTGCTGAGGATATCAGAACCTGAGGCCTAACCGCAGCAGCTAGGGTGCTAAGATAATAGCACCAAGCTGGATAGAGCCAGGGATTGCTAGCCCGAGACTTGGAGGATTGCAAGTAAAAATGCCTAAGACAATACAGCGAGTAAGGGATAAATGAAGATCTAGAAATTTGAGGCAGAACATCGGCTTGCGCTGAATACGTGGATATGCCTGCACGACAGAAGAAAGCTAAGAGAGGTTTCGTAATAAAAGGACAGCGGACGAGAGAAGCGCAAGCATGCAACGAGGTTGATAAATAGTTAGAGCATAACAGACTAAGACGCATCGACGCGCAGCTAATCAAATCATGCTGGGGTGCTAATGGAATATAACTAAGGTGGCTTGAGCCGGGAGAAGCTGGTGAGAGAGCTGAACTACAATCAGTTAGGTGCCGCAGATGAGTAGATGACAGCTGTGCCTCTAGCAGGGAAGCCTGTGCTGGGAAAAGTCGTTGAGAGAGCTGGACTTTAGTATAAGTAGGGGTCATAGACGTAGCGAGTAATAGATAGATGAACGTCTAGAAAGGAGCGCTGTGCGCCGAATACTTGAGTTATGTTTGCTCCACAAAAGAGAGCTAAGGAAGGGTTCGTGAAAAGGACAGCGAATGGATGATGCGCAAGCATACAATACCGCTGTTAGATAGTTCAGAGCGTAGAGGCTAAGACACAGCAACGTGCAGATAATCAAATTATGCTACGGTGCTAATGAGATAAATAGGTTGCCGCGAGAGAGATCTAAAGTTCAATTGACGGAAAGGTTGCATGCAGACAGTTTAAAGGGATAAAGGTTATTGAGATACGGAGTGGCTCCTAACAAGTTCAGGATAATCGCAGATGCACGGGGCGTACGATCACTAGCTGCTTACTAAACAGAGGTGCAGAACTTAAGATGATCGACAGATGGTGGCGCTAGGAAAGATTATCAGTAGCTAGATGTTGCCATTCCAACAAGATGCTTGATCCCTAGTGTATGCCTACAGGGTCATAGAATGCATCAACAAACCAGCGAAGGTAAGTGATATACATTCCAGGGGAATGTATGATGGAGAGACAAGGACTGTATCCTAGCATGCTCAAGATCTGCGCAGAAGGGACATGGAGCCGAAGACGAAGCTCTGCAAAATGGTGAGGAAGATAAGAAGAGCGATAGATTGTGGAGCTAGGAGAGAGAGTATCAGTGCCCAGCAAGCGCATTCGGATTAGGCCTACTAGTTACCAGTGGATACCTACAGTGACAAAATAAGTCAACAAACCAGCGAAGATATGTGAGGCAAACAATCCAAGAGCGTAAGTGTTGGAGAGATAAGGAGTGGCTCCTAGCGCAAAGACGTATGCTAACAACAATGACTCGCTGCGGCTGAAAAGTGGTAACGTAGGTAATACGAAGAACTGATAATGATACTAGGAGAGAGAGAGAGTACCGAAGGCTAACGATGCATTTGGGTGGAGCCCCATAGTTGCTAGTGGAGACCTGATTAAGCCAACAGACAGCAAGTGTATGTGATGCACGCAGTCCCGGTGATTAAAGATTGGGGAATAAAAGTGTGGCTCTTGGCAGGCTCAGGATATGCGCAGAGATGGTTGGAGCCTACGAAGAATGGCTGCCGCCAAACGGAGGTGCCAGAGGTAAGACGAAGAACAGATAGGGTCGCTATAAGTGAGAGTATCAGTGACCAGCAATGGCATTTGCATGAAGCCTTTTAGTTAAAGATATAGATATAGATATAAGTATATTTCTAGATAAGCGCTAGATGCTGTTCCTGCGTGGGATCAGATCAAATTGTACATAACATCCATGCTCATGCATGGAGAAGAGATATCGTTAACAACTGCTTTTGATCGTGTTTATCTTTCCGAACAGTAAAGCAGGGATAAATACAAACGTGTATACCGACTACTTCCCAGAATAAGTCAACAGAGAGCAAAAGAATGTGACGCAGACAGTCACAAAGAAGGAAGGTTGGATATAAAAGGGGGTGGCTCTAAGCAAGCCTCGAAAATGCGGAAAGATGCGTGAAGCCAACGACCAACAGTTGCTACTAAGTAGGGGTGATGAGGTTACGAAGAGCGACAGATAATCGCGCTACGAAAATCTTTCGGTGGCCAGATGTAGCCATTCCATTTTAAGCAGACAGCTTCGCCATCTTGACTTTATACTGTTTGCTGTGCCACAAGTGGCCAGCCGGACTGCGCTGGGTGTTGCGCATGCTGCGTTCCCCTAGCTAGAGCTTTAAGGGTGTCGTTCCTTTATAGCTAGGTAACAGGGAATCTTTTTACTGTACCAATATAAGTTTCCCTGCAACTCGATTTGCCTTTTTGAATCGCTTCGTGTTACCGTTACAGGCGATTCTATAGGCCCTGTCAGGATCATACTGGTCAGAATACCCCAGGTTCGACTAATCCACCGAGCAGTATACCCTACACGGCGGGTGCCTGTGTTTTGAAAGCGACCTGCGACATTCCGTGAGGTAAAATAATGGCAGATGTAACCGATGGTCTTCATGACTTTCGCAAATCGAAAGTCACAATATTCAGTAAAGTTGAACGTGACTAAATATCGCAAGCCCAAGTCACACATAGCCCTGTATTGCTTGATATATGCGCCTTGTAGTAATGTACTGTGTGGCGGTATTTGGCACTTGAAAGACGAAATATTAAATTTGTCCGCGGCAAATGACATCTACCACAGCTGGCAACTGGCATCAATGGTAGATAGGGCATCCTGAATGAGACCTACGGCTTCCTGTGTACTTGAACGTGGTTGTGTGTAGACAACTTTAACGTCATCAGCAAAGATAAAGCTAACACAGTTTCTTATGTTCTGAAATAACGTGCCAGCTCTGGGCCGTAACGGCGCTTTGCTGAGGCGCGACCACCAGCAGTTGTGCGCGGACTGTGTATATCGCCAGGACGCCCATCCATAAGTTGATTCGAATCGGAGACTTTATGTTTGCAAACCAGGTGGCAAAGCCATTTGGCCACCTGCCGAGTGATTGCTTTCAGTTTAGCGAAAGGGTCAAGCATGCGCAAATCCTTCTGTCTACCCATTATATATGAAGGCAGCCAAGATAATATCGCTTCTGTAATGCATATGCCTTCAGTTTGTGCAGTTAACTTCTGTGATTCACTCTATCAAAGGCTTTTTGCACATCCAAAAACAAAATTACGACACTAGCCGTTGTCTATGGCAGCCGTTGTTTGGTTTAACAAGTCCGCCTGGCATGTTGCGCAGAATGGACCTTGCAGTTAGCCGTGTCTCGAATTGCTGATCATGTTAGTCTTGTAAAAAAATACTGACCTTATCTTGCACTATTCTTTCCATTATTCTAGATACGCTGGGTGTGTGCATAATGGGACGAAAGTTCTTAACCGCCTGTGCAGCGCTATTCTGTGCCGTGGGATAACGGCAGAAGCTTTTAATTAAGTAGGGTATAATCCGCTGGTAAATGAGCGTGCAAAGCTGCTAAAGAAAATCAAAACAAGGCACTACTACAGCGTTTTATTAAAAAAGGGCTCCCATCAGGGCTTGTGCTGGTTAAGAAGCATAACCGATAGACTTGTCCGGTAATTTTGCTATAGTGCATTCCTCTGTGCACAGACGTTCTTTTGCGCGTCATGATGTGCTGGTGGGTCTGATTATTCTTTGAGCAGACTCGGCGAATTACGTATCGAAAGATACCCAGACGTCACTGGTGCTTCCTAACATTCCATTAGGCGTGGTGACAATATTGAAATTGTTGCTGTAACCCGAACCCAAGACACCGTATAGTTTGGCTAGCCCATTTTCTTTTCTAGGGCAGTTCATAGCTTTATACTTTTCTATACTAAGGCATTTGTAATTTTGCTGCCAATATTCCTCAACGAGCTTGCAGCGCTGTATTAATAGCGCAAAGTCAGCAGTTAACCTGAATATCTGCCGAACCTTGTGCAGCTTCTGTGCTGCCTTTAACGTCTTGCGATCGGATTTATGTTTACCTTGATAAGCACATTAATTAATAAGTCGGTTATGGTTTTCCTACCAACGGTATAGATTCATAAGCTCCTTTCTTTTTGTTAATTGGCGGGTTTCACACGCTTCAAACTTATGTTCGCCTAAAGCAACGGTCAATTAAAAATTTGTTACTGCCAATTAAAAATAATTTTATTAAAATTACCCCCTTGCTTTATTTGTTTGGCTATATTTAGTATTCATATATAGTTCGATCGGCCACCGTTGGCTTAAAATAAATGCATGAAACTTCGTTGCGTTCATTAAGGGTTTTCGTCGTATGTACAGGATAACTATGCTAAGTCCAAGGTTTTATCTATTTCGACAACTGCGGGACTGAAAGTTATATAAAAGCTCCCAGAGCTCAGTTCAACTTAGTTTTCTTCGGAATGAGTTTAAGGGTCTATGCGCTTAACGTGTTCAATTTTCAGAACGGTTCCTCGTCCTACTTGACTTGTAGTGGATGCTTGCATTCTCCAAACCTCAAAGATTAATTATTCCGGTGATTTATAGAAAACACAGCAAAAGTGTTTGCGCAATAGTTTTAGCTTTTAAAATTAGCATCATACCTTCCTTAGTACCTAAGTTGCAGGTTGCCGAAGTGCAAACAAGTGGGCGCCATATGCCGGTTAGTAACCTGGTTTAGTTTACTACCCTAGGTTGAGGGCCGTACCCCAACCAACAGGGTACAACTTTGCCATCAGTTCATTACCCTTTATACTTCATAAAATGAGTTCCTTTAAGAAACCCCAAATGCATATATCTTTGATTTATCCTATAAAATCCGGACAGAATTCCTTAAGCTGTTGCATATAAAGGTGCAATATTCCATATGCGGTCGAACGCACCGTCTGCAGCGACCTAATTGGGTTTAATTAGTGTACGTGGGCCGGCTTAAGTGACTGGCTGACTGCTTTGCATTGTCTACCCTAAACTGTATCTGTTCGATAAAATAAATCTGTTGCAGTAAAGCAATATTAACTATTCCACTACAGTGCTTGTTGTCAACAGGGTAGTATTATTAATTAATGTTACGTGAGGCAAAGATAAATAAATAAATGTATAGTTTATTCTCCTTGTCACCAAACCACTCTTTATGAGGCATGAGCAAATTTGTATAGACACTGTTCCGCAGTGATCACATTGCGCCGCATGCATAAATGGGGAGGTAAATGTGAGGAAACCTTCAAAAGTTAATTGGCACTTTCTTGCTTATTGGTGGATGTAGCGTGGTGTGGAAATCCGTAGGCTGTGGCTTTATTTAGTAGCGGGTCACATCCGCCACGTAGCAGTGTTGTTAAACGGACTTATTTGGCTTATTATAGCGAGAACGCTTACTAAGCGAAAACCCACCACGTTCTAGAACAGTGCCGCAGGTATTATATAAATATGGTCACACGTGCAAGACGTGCCACTAAAGGCGGGATAATGTAATTGCAAGACATACAATTGTTTAGTTTTTGCTCCATCAGTATTTGTATTTCGGTAAATGTGGACATACGAATTCAGTTTGTTATTAGTAGGTGCATTAGGTAGGGTTAATTTTTGAGCGCCACCATTGTCGCCGAAAAAGGGACAAGAATGGTCGTTAAAGAGGGCGCAACTAAGCAACGGAGCTTCGGTCAATAACGATGGCGATAAGGGATGGAAATGACATTGATATTTTGTTTTAGTTCTTTTTCCGAGCTGAGTAATTCAATGACAAACGTTTCACTTCTTCCCCCAGTAGCATCTTCAGTGCACTGCTGCTTGGAGGAAAATCCTAAGGAAAGTGTCTTCAGGACGTAGCGTTTGAAATTTGCCTAGTCAAGCTGGGTCTCGTGATCTTGTTAGTTCGGTTTTCTGTCGCCCGGTTTCATGCTTTATCCGTTGTAGCTACAAAGGATCGAGATCAATCCTAATGATTACTGAACTCTCTATAAAGATCCACGCCACGAGTAATTCTCTTCTCCGTGCGCCAGCATTTCTGTGTTGTCCAAGTTAAGATTGTATCCTTGCTCATCGAAATGCGCCGAGATCTGTGACGGTGCATAATGGTATCAGCATGCAGGCTTGTGCACTTGTATTCCTGTGGATAGTTTTCATCCCGTTTGACCCACATACTCCTTCTCACAGTTCTCGCGATGTATCTTGTGGACGACATATCAAGGTTCGGCTGCCTCTATTTTCTCCTTATGTCTAGATAAGATTCCATTCCAGGTCGCAGTTGGCATGTGAGCTATCATCAGGTTGTGTGGCTTGAGGAGTCTGGCTGTCTTTTCTGACACGTTTTTGACGTACGGCAAGACGGTACGTCTCGCCATTGTTGGTGAAGGTGTAGTAGTTGTGCAACTTCGGTTTAGACGCCTGCGGATAAAATTGCTTGGGTAGCCGTTGCGTAGGAAAGATATAACCAGATGTTTCTCTTCCTTGCGGTTCGCCTCCGCAGTACTGTAATGCGCTTCTACCCTACGTAATAAGATTCGTATACGGCTTATTTTGTGACAAGTAGAGAATTGGCTGTTGTAGTTTAGGGTTTGGTCTCCGTGTGTTGATACCCACTAAACTGACGTTTGTAATCCGTTTTCCACTGTTCTGGTAATCAGCACGTCCAAAAAGGTTATTTGGTTTTCCGCCTCTTCTTTCATGGTGAAAGGAATACCATCTATTGCGTTGTTAAGTAGGTCTTCTGCGGTCTGTTACTGGATGCTTTTGGAACTCACAAAAGTATAGTCAACGTGTTGCACCCATAAAATCCTACTAAAGAAGGAAGTATATTCTCTTCCCACCACTGCAGGAGGACATCCGCTACAAGTCCAGCTATGAAGGATCCCATTGAAACTCCACGAACTTGTTCGTAAAACACTCCGCTGCAGATGAAGTAGGTAGTAAGACACAAGTCAAGGAGTTTACATATGCTGTCAATTGTTAGCTTTCCAGTCGTTTGTTCTCTACTGTGCAGACGTTCTCTGCTATTTTCTTTCGCTACCTGTAATTTGATAGAGGTGAAAAGTGCGGTGACGTCAAAGTATACCAGCATCTTTTATGATCTATCTCCTTGCACTTGAGTCTTTTTAACATCTGATCAGCATAAAGATCACGTATTGCGCTCCACTGGGCAGGTGTTTGAGGCCGTTCCGTAATGCTTTAGCCGAGTTGTAAGTTAGTGTATTTGGGATTGAGACTATTGGCCGTAACGCCAAACTGTTTTGTGTATGTTCGAAGACCCACAAAAACAATGTTTGTCATACGAGCCTTTCTTCTATCAAAAGCTGTCTTTGTGAGTTGAGTTAAGCCTTAAGGTCTCTGAAGTGTCTTAGTCAATTTAGTTGCCAACCCTACTGTTGGATCGTTCATGCGTCTATAGGTTGTTGTGTCGGCTAGGAGATGACCGGCCTTTTCAATATAATCAGTCTTATCCATTAATACAGACGTACGTCTCTGATCGGCAGTCAAGGTTACGATGGTGTTGTCTGCCCTCAAGGAGTTAAAGGCACTCTGCTGTTGTTGTGAAGAAGCATTGTGTTGCTTGTTGCGTGCTAGAATCGGAACCAAGGCTTGCCTTACTGTGTTTTGGTCTCTTCCTTAAGTCCATTGGGTTGTAACGCTTTTTGGATTTGGCGAGGAATTCCCTGCTTTCATCATCTTTGAAGCTGTAGCTAATTCCCTTGATGAGGACTGGTCCTTCAAAGGTATTGAGCGGCCAGTTGGACGGGCTTTTGACCTAACCATCGTTGGCAGCTGCGCACTTCAAGCTGGAAAATTTGGACAACTGTTCTAGCAGAGGGGCCTGCTTTTTAGCTTTTGCAGTTGCTGCTTTGTGATAAATTACCAGCTCTAACCGTTCTGTCATTAGTTTTTGTTATGTCGCTACCCCCTACGTTG
This sequence comes from Dicrocoelium dendriticum, assembly GCA_944474145.2. NCBI lineage: Eukaryota > Metazoa > Platyhelminthes > Trematoda > Plagiorchiida > Dicrocoeliidae > Dicrocoelium > Dicrocoelium dendriticum. Next base: position 89,745,373 of record OX104063.1, read on the forward strand.
ATTATTTGAACGCGCTCCTTAATTTTGTTGAAGACAGAAAGCGCATTACTTTCTTCGGCACTGTGTTTTTCTGAGCGTTTCAGTTCAGGTTTGATGGTGGGACCGTTAAGTTTAAAGTAAATGGTGTTGTCGTTATTTTGTCTGTTGACGCTTGCTAGTTTGGGATTTTTATCTCAAACTATATACACCACTATGGTCATTTATAGCCCGGCACCCGCATGGTGCGCAATGCGTGCGTGTAATAAGGTGTTTGCTGAAATTCACTAGATGCATTCGTTGACTCTTCTGGGTCTTGCTTAAGGAAGAACACATTTCCGTTGGCATAATATAGTTCGGCTGCAACCGTCACCTTATCAACTTCGTTGTATAACCGGTGGTAAACTTTATGGTCTTGGGACACAACAGTGATAGCCGGCAGGTGAATGTTTAGAGTCACCGTGTTGGGATCTCTGCCTGACAGGCAGTAGGTTATACCAACAGTGCTAAAATGCCAACTGTACAGATGAGGTCCAATACGCTTTCATTTCCTTTGGTCGATAAGGCGTGCTGTGACCAGCCAAGCATGGTGACGGCTGTGCCGAGCTGTAGAACTTAACCTGGATAGGCATGGTGGACTCAGTCAATGTCGCGCATACTGCGGTCGTTTCCTTCTAGTTTGTAGTTAGTACGGTGGGTTGATATGAAGTGATACACATAAGTTCAGTGGCTGCCTTCGGAATAGTTTTAGTATGAGGGAAGTAGATGCACCCCAATAGGAGATTGTTTGTTCACCTTGGTAGTGCTCCATCAGAAGTAAATGAAAATAGCGAGAAGCAGCTCAGCTTCAGGTGGAGTAGTAATTTCATCAACGACACAAATAGCACAGCCCCCTCCGTTGTAATTATGCGAGCCGTTTCGTGGCTGTTATAGCAATAATATGCTGCTCCGGGTCATAGTTTAGGTCTTCAATACAAGTTTCAGTAAAAATAGTAATTCGCGGGTTCGGCAAGCGTGCAACAATAAGTGGAAAGCGATTATATAACTGACTGAACGGGCACTTAACAGAACTACGGAAACGTTCGCTTGCGGTACAGATGCATCTAACGGAAGTTTGTGGGACGGTGGTTTGGAGGGAAAGGGCAAGGATTAAGGGTGATAGTCAAGGAGTAGAGGCGCAGTTAATTCGCTGCGTTTGTGTTTGCTCGGAGGTGTAATCGAGCATGAGATTTTGAAGCGTTCTAATTTTCATCGGAAGCAACGAATAGGTTACTTCCCTCCACAAAGATTGATTGTGGGCTTTAATTTAAGATAAAGGCTCATATTTTTAGGTTGCTTTAGCGAACGGGTTGAACCGCGTGGCGGATGTGCGCGTAGAGCAAATAAAGCAAACAGCGAGGCGTTCGGTAGAGGGTTGGATTGGATTTCAGCGTGATCAGCGTTGACAGTGGTGCTTTAGCGAGGGGCAGTATTTGTTGCGATCTGCTGCGTTGCAGCTTTTTACGGTATTGTGAAATAGAGTTATTCTTGGACGAAGTCACGTGATCAAGGTAAGGATTCGCCTGTTGTGTCGCTGCTTTTGGTGGCCTTTGTGACATGACTAATGCGCTTCCGTGATACTCTTCTTTATATTCATCCATAGCTGTCCAATTGTGAAGTTGAAACGGAATGCACTGGTTTTACTCTCAACTGGGAAATGCAGGTATTGCGTAACGGCCAGGCGTCCTGGTCAGTGGGTTCAGAGTTGTTGCATTGTAACGACTGAGTACAGTATGAACACTCTGTGACCTAGACGAGAGCAAATTTGATGATGGGGTTGTTTGAGAACTATAGAAAGCAACGTATGCAGAAGGTATATGTGATGCAGGTATATCAGTTGTATACATTTCCACAGTTGAGCTCTGTTGCGTTAGGGGGTCACGGCTACTAGGTGAGGAGTTTAACGGAGGCCATGTTATTTTTTCCGTATAGATGCATAAACGCTTATCTTTGGCGATTTTGCTAAGCTTTTGGGTTTCGTCACGCAATGGTTGGTCTAGGATGTTGATGGACATACATGTGCGAGTTCAGATTCAGCTTCTGGACAAATGTGGCTAAGCGGCTGGTTACGGATGTACTTATAAGACGAGCTTGTGGTCTCGTCGATTTTGGCTGCATCCACCTGTGGCTTTGTTGCTGTGACGAGCGTTTTGGGCCTCCAGGCTGATGGTGTAATATAGGTCAGATTCGCCAAGGGGTCCCCAGCGAGTCCACGAGGTTTTTCAAACCAACCTATAGCTCTCCGTGTAAAAGTCCGGTTCAACATTTCCTGGCGGTCTCAGAGTTCCACAACTGCGCTCTTCTTTTTACTCCGTCCTTTGGAGACAAACATGAATAAGCAAAACAATTCTCCTTTAAGACGTGAAGTAGGCCATTAGCTGGCCTGCCGAACTACCACCACGTGGTGCCAGCTGGGTGGTTCGGGTGTACCCCGTTAAAGCAAAGTGTTCGGCGATAATGTTCCACCTCGGTGGGACACTGTATTGCAGCAGGTGTTCTGACTTCATGGGGAGTATTGGTCCCCTGTTTGGTAAGCTTTCGAACAAAAGCGCATGAAATGAACGTTCAGGCAACGCCTCCCAATTGGCGCGATTCCCTGAATTTGCCCCGCTGCCTTGCGGGTAGGTTATTTAGCCGACGTTTTGGGGTGGAGTCCCCTAAGTCAACTCCTTACTTCGGCTTGGGCAACCGGGTGGTATCACGCCCTCTCGCCAAAATATGGACCGTATTACAACTTCCCCTCAGCTGCTATTTCTGCCAGTCACTTTCACGCGTCTCCATCACACTCTAATTGTTTGTTTGTTAACGAGCATCACTTTCCGTTACCCAATTCATATGCTCAACAATCTGGCTGAGATTCCATTTGCGCCGCAGAGCAAGAACTTCGACCTATGGCTCTCCTTCGTCCCCGATCCACTTTCCGTCTAGCGTGCTTCAACGTTTGGACACTCATACAGATTAGACAGCAAGCCGGTCTAGCGCGCACCCTAAATTCCGTAGGCATTGATGTCCGCTGCCTTTCGGAAACCCGATTGCAAGATCCCAGCACTGTGCTTACATTAAGATCCCCAATGATCACAATGCCAGATAACACCCGCGGTTTGCTGGAGTTCCAGAAGCAGCCTCAGCGGGTCTGGCTGGTGTAGGTATGGCACTAAGTGACAAGGCTGAGGCGGCACTACTGGACTGGTTCCCGATTAACGGCCGACTATGTGCAGTTCGACCTCGGGGTTCATGTAGAATCAACAGGCACCGCGAAAAGACACAACTTGTTTGTAATCTCCGTGTACGCTTCAACTGACTGCAGCGGCAAATTGGTCAACGACGAATTCTACCGGGATCTACAACAGCTTTTGACTAATGGTAAAAAGTTGGATGGCGTTACCCTGGCCGGAAATTTTAATGCACGAGTTGGCCGCCTGTTACCATACGAACGCCACCTTGGTGGTCATCACTCGCTCGATGAAAACCGTTCTGATAACGGAGAGTGACTTCTCACATTTTGCGAAGACAACCGTCTGTTTCTTCCGAGTACTAACTTCAGGCGTACGAAGAAGTGTTCCGCAAAGGGGCGTCCCCCTTCTTCAACACAACCGTGGTCTCAAATTGGTCAGATTGCAATTAGCTTCAGATGGCGTGGCAGCGTACTGGACTGCAGGCCCTTTTGGTCCACTTTTGTTGATGCAGATCATGCTGTTGTCTGCGCGAAAATCTGTATGTGTTTTGGAAGATTCTAATACACGAAGCACCGCAAAATTGATGTAAACTGATTCACTGATTCCTCAGTCCAGGCGAGCTATCAGTCTTCATTGGCATATGCACGCAGTTGCAATCCACCGCAAGAAGTGGAACAACACTGGACTTGTATACGGAAGGCAATGACCATTTCCGGACAGTCATGCTGCTGCGTAACGCGACGCCCCTTGAAGGCTTGGATTTCTGCTCGTTCTCGGGAGCTGTTCGAACGCCGCAAAGATATCCCCGCGGAATCAGCATGCAACGAGCGGCGACGTTCTGCCAACCGGCTGCCTAAGCAAAGCCTACGCAAGGATCGCAAGACATGGTGGTCTGAGCGTGCTTTAGAGATGGAGACCGCTGCCCTCTCTGGCAACACTCGCAGGCTTTTCCAACTCATTCGGTCCACTGGCCTCAGGAAGCCTGGTGTCAGTGAGGTCATTTGTGAGGTGGTTGGGTCTCCGATCACCAACCAACAGAGGCGTATGGACCGCTGGGCGGAGCACTTTCACTCGCAGTTCAACTGGCCTCCACCATCCATCAGTACATGCAGTACACGTTGTTGTCCATCCTGGCTCGTCCCTCTGAATCCACCCAGCGAAGCAAAAGCCTGCCTCGAGCTTCAACGCTTGAAGCCCTTCAAAGCTGCCGGCTTAGACGGACTTCCTCTAGAACTATTCAAGTACGGCGGTATGGCGATCATTAAGCAGCTGACCGCGCTGGTTGCAAAAATTTGGCATGAAGAGAAAGTGCCTTCCTCTTGGGGCCAATCAGTGATTGTCCCAGCTTTCAAGAAAGGCGCTCACACTTCATGTGCAAATCATCGCTGGATTAGTCTTATTCCGGTTGCGTCCAAGCTATTGGCATCCATGCTGCTTTGCTGGCTATCCCCATTAAGTGAACACAAGCTGGTTTCCGTCCTGGCCGCGGATGCGTGGATCAAATATTCACGCTCCGCCAGCTCCTCGAAGATCGCCACTTTTATCACTGGCCCACTATCGTTTCATTTCAAGACATACGTGCCGTCTTTAGCTCCGTTGATCGACCGGCTTTATGGCGTTGCTCACTAAAGAAGGGGGTGCCAGTGAAATATACCGCCATCTTACAAGCACTTTACCTTCATACATCCGGCAGCGTGAGGGTCTATGGCAAGCTTTCCTCGCAATTCGCTGTCAATAGCGGTGTGCGACAGGGCTGCCCTATGTCCCTATTCCCCTACAACTTCGCAATCGAAGACGTTCTGTCGAATGCCCTAGAAGGTTTCCAACCTTTTGGCCTAGAGCTTCTACCGAGGGAGCTCGCGACCGACTTATATTATGCTGATGATGTCGGTTTACTTGGTGACGATCCTCAGAGTAAGCAACTCATTCTGGATCGTTTGGCGGTTGAAGCATCTAAGTATGCCATGAGCTTTGCCCTATCGAAGTGCAAAGTACTGCCAAAGGACTGGCTTTCACCTGCTCCCGTACTCACTCTAGTAGGTGTACAACTTGAACAGGTAGATAGTTTCGTCTAACTTGGGAGCTGTGTTTCTGCTGACGGAACCATCAACAAAGAAGTGTCTCTTCGTATCGCTAAAGCTCGATCAGCAGTTGTCAATCTGCGGCATTTGTGGCGTCGTCCCGATGTCTCATTCTCACTAAAGGGCCGCGTTTACAGCGCATCAGGGCGCTCAGTATGGTTGTATGGTTGCGAGTCCTGGCCGATTCGCGTAAAAGACGCATCCTCTTTCTGCGTTGGATAACGGTTGCTTAAGGAGGATCGCTTGTGTGTGGTGGCAACATCGATGTAATAGTAATGACGTTCGACGTCGCATCTTGGGGAATGTGAGTATTCCCTTCAAAAAACTGATTTTGTTGCGCCAGTTGAGATGGCTCGGTCACGTCCCACGCATGGCATCTGAGCGTCTACCGCGTCGCGCACTACTCCCTCGTCAAGGACCTGGCTGGAGACGACCGCGTGGTGGTCAGCCTTTCACTTGGCGATAGCACATGAAATGGCTAACGTCGTGTCTATCCGCTGTTGGATCAGTATGTCTTCCAGGATGGGGACCCAAAGAATAGGAGTGCCAATGGCTTAGCACTCTTGAAGATATGGCCCGCAACCGGAATCGGTGGAAGAATTTATAGAGTATTGTATTACTTCACATTTTAATATTGCAAACATTAAAATGACAAAAAAGAGCAAAAGCGGCGAGTGAACAACAAAACTAAGAATGTTTTGTTCTACTTTTTATCAAGATGTTGCATTCTTCCTGCGGTATATTAGTTGAAGTGTGTTGCTCACCTTCAACTAGCAGGCCACGGTGATTATGACGCGATGAACCTTGCTTATCTGCTGGTCTCCATGGTTTTATTCTGGATCGATGTCTAGTTAATAGACTGTTGAGATTACATACATACAGGTCGTTGGGTGCGACGGCATTCCATTTGGCTTTGCGTGCAGCCTAAGGACGGCGAGACTTTGTGAGGTCCTGCATCCTACCAATTCGGATGGAATAAATAACATATAAACTCCATTCACGCTAATCACACTGTAGTGAAACTAAGCGCTTTAGCAACGCTTCATTTTTTGGTATGCCGTCAGCTGTCAGCTTTGGTGGACTCAGGCAAAATTGCGACCGTAAGGCAGTGGCCACGAATTGCGATAGGAGTCCTTAGGTGTCTGCTGCTTATGAGCAATCCGTTGTCTTTAATCGGCTACCTCAAGAAGCTGCTTGGTCTTCAATTTTAAAGCAGGCTTAAGTTTGCCACCAGTGCTTACCTTAGGCTCCGCTATTCACAGGTCAGACGACAACCTGCAGCCTCCGCGACTTTTTCGCCACAGCTGCATATGCCTTGTCTAAAGTAACTAAACAAAATAAAGTAATAAATTTTTATTGTTTAAATGCATTAAGGCATGCCAACTCATGCAATCGTTAAAAGCAAGTATGTTGCGCAACAGATGCAACACGATGCAGGTGTTTGGCTGTAGCCAAAATTTGTATAAATTGCAGGAACAAAAGAAGCATTTATGAAGAGCAAAATCATCAGCGTGGTGACGGTAAACTGGATTCATGTGTACGTAGAGTAAGCAGGAAAGACACAGTATGTAAAGTGATGAGATTATGGGATGAATGAGAGTACATTTTGTGCGTGAAATAGTGAAAATGTCCCTAGTCATTGTCATTGTAATTGTAGGCAGTAAAGTTAATCAGTGATGAGTCACATCCGCCAAAACGCAGCATTAATAAACGGAATTTAAGGTTTTTATAGAGAACGGTTTACCAGGCGATAAGCCCTCACGGTCTGGTAAAGTCTGTTCCCATTACCACGTTAACCTCATCGGCTTTACCGCACCTTATAAGTTAAACACATTCTATCCGGACTCTCTCCTCTCCTTATGGCACTCACTGCTTTCATAGCTTCTTTAATGGGACTGCCAACTCTCAGTGCCTTGTAATAACCTTTTCTCTCCTGACCGATCTGCTCTTTTGACCATTTCATGGTAAGCAAGATTTTTCGGTCTGAGCTCTGTAGACTCAAAGCCATTTCTCGCTTACGTTGACAGCATGCTAGACGTATTCACCCTTTATTACTATAGGCACTTTCCTTTCTAACCAGTCCACATCTCAAACCAATCCATTTGTCCTCCAAAATTAGCTGCTTAACTCTATCTCGTTACGCCGACTAATCCAGTCCCGTCTGATCGGTCCCCTGCTCTCCGTCTTCTCTCAGACTGCTTTGGCATTGCTGGCCATCGTTCAGATGTTTGAGTGTCATCTTTATTCAATCCTTCTTCAATCAAAAGGCCAACTCTCATCTGATCAGTCAAAATCTCTGGGACTACTACCAGGCTACCGAAATGTCAGCGGTCTAGGCTCTGTCTATCCAAAACATTGTCGCCCTTACCTCCACAGTATGCTGGACTTGTTCGCCCTATGTTAATATAACCACTTCTATCCCTGACCTGTCCAATCCTACTGAACCCACTTACCTTCCCAAATGTACCATACCACTCAAGCACAATGAGCGGACTAACCCAGTCTCGTCTGCTCGGTCGCCTCCTCGCTGACGCTTGTGACGTTGCCGGCCATTGCTCGGAATACCAAACGCTCTGTCACCATTACCTAAATAGCCACGACAACTGTCGCAGCTCTTATCTGTAAACATTTGCTCTCAACTTTGTCCTCTCCTTATCGCGCCGTGTCTGTATTTCTTCTTCAAACGGAGAGCAAGCTCTCAGTGCCCTGCCCTATTCCCTTCGTTGACTGATGCCTGACTATCGAAATGCAGTTTTTGGCTCTGTATAACCAACACACAATTTTTATTAATTTCCGAGATTGCCTGCCTTGCAAATCTTATATTCATATAGCCCCTTCCAGCCCTAACACGTCCAACACTGCTGACGCTATATTTGTCTTCCAACCTTAACTGTACGATTTATTCTCAACGTGCCGACTAATCCAGTCTCGCCTGCTCGGTCCCTGCTCTCCGAGTTATCTCAGGCTGCTGTGACGTAACCGGCATTGTTCGGAAGAGCAAACGCTCTGTCCCCATTACCCCGTGAGTCTCATCGAGTTTACCGCACCTTATAAGTTAACCACATTCTATCCAGACTCTCTCTTCTCCTTATGGCACTCTGCTTTCATAGCTTCTTTAATCGGACTGCCAACTCTCAGTGCCCTGTAATAACCTTTTCTCACCTGACCGATCCGCTACTTTGACCTTTTCCAGACCAGCAAGGGTTATCGGTCTAGGCTATGGTGACTCAAAGCTATGTCTTGCTTACTTTGGCAGCCTGATAGACTTGTTCACCCTTTATTAATATAGGCACTTTGATCTCTAAGCTGTACATTCAATCTTTTTTCAATCGGACGGCCAATGCTCAGTGCCCTACAATTATTTATCCTCATCCGATCAGACAACTTCTCTAAGACTACTACCAAGCTGCCAGTTGTGTCGACTAATCCAGTCTCGTCTGATCGGTCTCCTGCTCTCCGAGTTCTCTCAGACTACTGGCTTATTACCGGCGGTTGTTCAGAACCGTACGATTCATTCTCCTTAGCACGAGATCATCGTTGGCTTCTCCGTGCTTTAGCGCTAAAACTTTCATTCTGACTCATCGCCTTGCTGCTCTCTTTGTTTTCAATTCTTCATTCGGGCAGTCAAATCTCAGTGCTCTTCCTTAACCTAGCCACATCTGACTAGTCTGTTTCTCTCTAACCTCTTCCAGTCCACCGGGAGGTTAACGGTCTAGACTCTGCAGACACAAACCGGTAATTATTGACTCAAGGTTCTGCGGAACTTGCGCCTCTTATGTCAGAACAGCCTCTCCCTCTCTTCCTACCTTTACTGCTGATCCTGTCTATTTGCTTTCCATTTTATCTGTACGACTCAACCTCAATGCACCGACTAATCAAGTGTGGTTTGATCGGTCTCCCTCACTTCGAGAGGCTTGCCGGACCTAATCACCCCTGTGTAATATATCCTCATTGCTATGTAACCCGTCTATTTCCGCTGACCCCCACAGTTGTTCTCACCACAATTGTAAGACCCAATCTCAGTGCGCCGACTGAACTATTCTTATCTGAACGGTCTTCTGCTCTCCTACTACTCCCAGATGGCCGTGCCATTTCCGACCAGGTTCTGACAGCGACTTCGCTCTCTTCCACTTACGTCTAGACTCTTGTTGCTTTTATTTTCCTCTTATCCATGGCCTTCTCTGTTATTGCGCTCCATTTTTCTTCCCACGGCTTACACTCATTGCGCCGAACCAAGTTATCCTCGTGCGTATGGTCTTGGCCGCTCCAGCCTCGCTCCTGATTACTGGCGGCACACGGATCATTGCTAATTGTTTCTTGACGGTTACTTCCATTAGTATGCTCATCTTACCTCTCTTCAGATGCCTTGCTCTGTATTTTATGTCCACAGTTGCCTATTAGTGTGACCGAATGTGGGATACCGACTTTAAATGCACGGCAGTTTTGGCCACCTGTGACACATTTCTCTAGATTCTGACGGCTTCTGGACTGTGGAGTTTTGAGCGCTTTAGCGTAATTACTGTCACAAAGTACTCTTCGCACTGCCGTCCGCATTTATCCGCTCCTCGCCGATTCTTTTAATTTTCTTTTTCTCTGAACGTTGCTTTACGTACCGTTGCTCCCGCATTCGGTCTCAACCTAGTTGGCCTTAGTTTCATCTAAGATGCCCCTCGCATTCCGTTTGTTGTCATAATCATCGGTTTAACTGTTTCTCTCCAACAATCATATTATTCGCTCAATTTTTTAAACACGCTTTGTTATATCGGTTTCCTGACCATGCGTGTGCAGAACCTATTTTCTACGTAGTAGTTGTAGTCTGAGCCACATTAGCGACGTGATGCAGAAAGCGCTTGCAAATCGTTTATAATAAACAAAGTTACATAGGTTTTCATTGCATCATAGGCGCCGTTGCGCGCCACCAATATTTCGATCGTGCTTCTTGATTCATTGCTGTCCATCAGTTTGGCTGGCTCTTGTTCGTTGCACGTATTTTTCCCGAGTTTTTCAGTTACCTCGGCAAAACAAGCGGGGTCATCCACTAGGTCTGGCCGACCCATTCTCAATAGCCAGCTGGCTTACACTTGATCTTTACTCCGGGAGATGAAGAACCCACACATTTTTCTAAATGGAGCTATTTCCGCCATTCTGGAGACGCTAATTTCACGGGGTCTAAACAAATGGGTTTAGATCGCCTCTTACTCACAGTATCACAAGTTAATCACCTGGAATAATATATTTACATGGATCTCCTGTTCCACAACGGAAGACAAACAATTCTGGCGTGCTTACCTTCACTGCCTTGAACATTCCGATTCTCTATTCACCTGGAGCTTTTCCGATATCATTTTACGGACAGTGTTGCGCTCGTATAAGAGGCTTTTCCGATGGCCTCTCCTGGAGTTTCATTTGACCGTGGAGACAATTACACTTACTTACATTTGAAGGAATGCCGATTCCACTTTGAGGTGTAAGAAACTCCTAACGATCCCGCACTGGACAAAGGAATGGCACTTTTGCCTGTTCTGGACGTATTCAGCCACAAGGAACAACTGCACTCACCACCTCCAAGACAAGTCCAGCGTGGCTAGCTGAACACCGTTTGCGAGCAGGACAAAAATATAACAGAAAAGCTAGCCTCTATTAACAATGCTTTACTCAACTGCATCATTTATCTTTCGACTCCGCGAATCTTTTGAATTATTGACCGGTTTCAAGGACTACCGCCGGATACTTACGAAGTCATTCGGCCAAGCAAGAAAGAATGTTGGCCGTCAACTGACTGCGAATAATAGAGTGCAAAATTGGACTGTACGATGCGTAGCCGGTTAGCACTACTGTTCAACGGAAGCTACGGCAGTGTCCCAGGACGTGTTGGGGTTTCGCCTGGCAAGCGTTCTCCCTATAAAAAGCCACAAATGTCCGCTTAACAACACTGCAACGTGGTGGATGTGACTCGCCATTGAATAAAGTCACAGCTGAACCTTTCATACTGCTGCAGTCCTCAGCCTCCTACATACAACCTCTGCAATTGATTTCACTTTGAAGAATGCTTTGATGGAGCACAGATCATTCCGATTTCGTAATGGTCACTGCACCAAAACCTTGTTTGGGCTCCTGTGCTCACGGATTACTACATGGCGAAATTAGGCCCGACTTGCATCTTAACACAAGCTTTATGCTTGATTTTTACGCGCCCCGGCGCCATCACGTTCCTTGGTCTGCTTATTACCTGACAAAATGCTCACTCGTGTGAACTACATCTTTTCGGGCATACCTTTCATCAAAACGAAAGGTTTTAATATTCGAAAGAAGCTATGCTTTTGTGCTTATTTGATCATGCTTTTATAGGTGTGTCTCGTTTTACCGAGAATATACCATTTATTTATTTATTTATTCAACCGGTATTGTAAGCTGGCAAAGCTTCTTAACAAGCAGTTGTTCACTCCGTTATTCGCAGTCGAATGAACCATCTGTAAGCAAATAGATCGGTAACAGTTACAGACCGCGAAGCAGAACGACATTTTTTGCACTGAAGGTGATAAACCAAGGACTGTAGCAAGAAGGACCAGCAAGTAAGCCTTAGTCCGTAAAAGCAAGCGACCTCGTTTGAAGATGAGATGGATGTAGACGATGAGTTCGATGCACACTGGTGTCGTGTTTATGATAGACGGAGTTCTCTCAAGCTTGGTGTCGTCTACAGAGCGCCTTCAGGATCCGGAGCCTGCTTGATGGACTCAATCAGGAAGCACGGTGCACGAAAGGATTGTCTTCGTTGGGGATTTCATTGCTCCTTCGGTTAGCTGAAACCTTCTTCTTTGTGACCGACCTACAGAGTCCTTCAAGGCCAACTTACTGGAGACAATTCATCATTGTAATTTGCTCCAACACGTAACTACACCAACTCGTATTCCTCCAGATCGGACGCCGCATATCCTGGATCTCGTGCTCTCCCCAACACAATCAGACTTCACGATCCCTTAAGTTCTACAGCCCATTGGCAGCAGTGATCACTGTACTGTCTCATTTCAGTGGTCATGTCGCTTTGATGTTTACAGCCAATGTGCTGACCGTCGGAATTTCTGGCGTGCGGACACAATTAGTTTGAAAACGGCCGCAAGCATTGTCGATTGGAGTATCCCTGAACACCTCAGTGTTGACGAAGCGTGGCAACACTTGTATTCCAAGCTGACGTTACTTATTGAATAGTTCATTCCCTTCTCCAAAAGAAGACCCTCAATGGATCGAACGCGTATTGAGATTAATGATGAAAAAAGACGTAAACTATGGGATCGTTTCAGAACTACGCTATTTGAGCTTGACTACTGCCACAACAAAACGGTCAGTAATGCTTGCAACGTAAAAAAGGCGAGCAACGCCAAAAGTATGAACTGTCATTACCTGCACTTTCTAGTACAAACCCTAAGGCGCTCTTCTCATACCTCAAATGAAGCACTAAAGCTGGAAGTGGTGTCCCTGCCTTCTCTCCCTGTGTGCATTTGGACCTAGTCTACGAAGACGTTGAGCAAGCTATCTTTTTGTCCCAGCAATATTCCTCTGTCTACTAGACCGACACGCTACTCACAGATAGCGTTTCACCAACTCCTCCTTCCCTGCTGGAGCACGTGAATGTCACCACTGAATATGTAATGAAACTTCTACTTGAACTAGGCCTGTATTTTTCGCCTGTTCCCGGTGGTTTACACTCATTGTTCCTTAAGACCCTAACCGGACACATTGCCGCTCCCGTCTGTCAAATTTTCCGTCGTTCCCTTGAGGTCGGGCGGCTTTCAACTGCTTAGAAGGTGGGAATGGTTAAACCCATTTACAAAGGAGGGAACTGACAGAATCCAGCCAGCTACCGCCCCATCTGTCTGACTTTGCTTTTGTGCAAATTCATGGAACGGATTCTGAAACGGGCCCTTCGCCTACACCTCGACAAGTTGGAGTTCCTATGTCATGCCCAACATGGTTTCCGAAGTGCGCGTTCATGCGCCACAAATTTGCTGGTGGCTATTTAAAAATGGGCAAGATCCTTGGATGCCGGTAAACGTCAGGATGCTGTGTTTGTCGTTTTCAGTAAGGCTTTTGACATGGTCACACATGAGCGTCTCCTCTTCAAACTCCAGAGAATCGGCGTCAATGGCCATTTTCCTTTTTGGTTCTCCGATTTCCTAGACGGTCGCTTCAGGCAGGTTAAAATTAACGAAGTGCTTTCTGATTAAACTCTCATGACCAGTGGGGTCCCCCAGGGTTCTGTGCTCGGACCAGAACTCTTCATTATCTTCATCAACGGCCTGCCATCCGAACTGCAGACCGGCTGCTAAATCTACGCGGAGGATCTGAAGCTATGATTTGAGGTATCCAGTCTGGAAGATGCAGACAGACTTCAAGCGACACTCGATTAGCTCCATTATTAGTCACTAAAGTGGCAGTTGCCTATTAACCATGACAAATGCACTGTCCTTCCAATGGGCGTTCCTGAGCCTTTTGGGGCTTACCATATCAAGGGTTTCTTGCTCAGAAATGTCAACCAAGCGTGAGATCTAGGGGTGATTGTGTCTCCTGATCTCAAATTAATCGAGGACACCCGGAAGATGGTCGCATCCGCCTACAGAATAATCCATGCTATACGGAGAGCCTTTTCACGCCTGACCCCAGCAATCTTCAGACTACTGTTTCCTTCACGTGTATGCCCAGTTCTGGAGTACGGATTGCCTGCTGCATATCCGCTCACTAAGTCTGAACTTGACATGATCGAGAAGGTTCATCGGCGTGGATCCAAATCCGTTCTAGAGCTGCGGGACTTATCCTATCTCCTACGGCTTCAACGGTTGTACCTGTACTTTTTGGATTATCGTCATCGCCGCGGAGATATGGTATTCACGGAGTATTCTACGAGGAGAGCCGGGAAGTGAGCTGCAATCGTTCTTTCGTCTAAACACAAGTTGTGCAAGTCAAGGTCACCGGTGGAACTTTTCAAACTACGGCGACTCCTTGTACGGTCCGAGCTGGCCCTATACACCGGGGTAGTGAACGACTGGAACAGCTTGCCAGAGGCTGTCGTCGATGCGGAGACGGAGGAATGTTTCAAACGACGGTTGGATACCCACTCTCTAAGTGCGCAGGGATTCTGCTTCCCAAAATACAACCTTAGCGCTCTTCTGCTGAACCTTGTTTTGCAATGATCCTAGCAACCCTCGCAATGTTCGCGAAGTGACGGAGTTGAAAAAGGAACTTCCTTCTGTTCTCTACCAACCAATGAACCAGTGAACTAATGAATCCAGCAAAGGGTCGTCTATTGATACTTGCTATTTGGTAGGAGAAATTAAAGGTGATAGCTTGCGACGTGCATTACACTTGGTATCCAGGTAATCTTAGACAAATAACACAATAGCCAAAGCGAATCCATCCATCACTCAGGCAGCATTTTACTGCTTTCGATCCGCGAGTGTAGCCTTTACCGCAAGTAACACTTAAAAGCCATGGACGAATAATCGGCCATGTAAACATTCGGAGGACAAAGGTATCCTACTGATCCGGCTGGTTACCCGGTCGGATGTAGTATGAGGCCTCATACGTGACCTAAAGACGCCTATGCTGGCAGCAGCCGCACTCTGTGTGTCAGAACGTGGTAATTTTGCTATCTGCCGCACTGCGTACTCTTCATATCTTAATCATGTAGGGTCCCGTGTCATTAACAGTTGCATACCTGTGCGCTCGTTGCTTACGGCCTGATTTGTCACCGGGTTTCGAGCGGTCCATACAGACACAAACAGCATTAGGCTTACAGTACAATGCAGCGGAAGACAGTAGCAGCAAGATTTGGTGAGACTAACATAAGCATTTCAACTCAGTGAAAAATGCAAAACAAGGAAGCCGTTACCTGCGAGACAATCAGCTAAAACATAACGGGTAAATCACGGTGAAAAGCAAATTAAAAGCTCTAAGGAACCAGAGTATAATTAAATGATAAGTGCAAAATAATTATGATGTGGTTTGAGTAACCCAGGTAAGGTAGACTTAGTCGGGGAAAAGGGTAAACTTAAATTATTGGGACCAATCGAACGTTGACCTCCGAATATTTTGCACCACATGCTTGTAAACGCTGTTCCGAAACTCTCTTTTTTAAAGTAAAACCTCAGTGATATATCTAGTTTGTCCGCAGAAGACCCGGAAAGAATTTAAACGTTAACAAGTTGATGTATATTGCCTCCAGTTAGGCTGCCCCTCTTATTCCTCCGGTCCTTTATTTTCCCCTTTTGTGCCTCTTTAGCTGCCGTCCTTATACCGGCCGCTTTATAGGTGGTTGTTCTATAAGTATCCAACTGTCTACGAGGTGTTTATTTTGTATTGCAACTCAAAGGGCCTGTTAAGGCGCGCCATGCTACCGGGCTACCGAACAGATTGGAATACCGGGCCGGAAGCACGTTACATATGTGGCGATGCGGCCCGTTCATGACAGCAGTCTACGAAGCTAGATAGTATCCTTTGAGGCATTTGTTAAATTTTCCGCCGCCTTGCTGCTTGTCTTTGGACTTCCCGAACCTAATATACGGCGCTCAATATCTCCAGCAGGCACACTAGTTGCTGCTGGGATGGGCCTCCATGGAAGCTGCGGACAAGGCCTGCGAACAGCGGGGAGTGTAGCCGGTCCGCGAGCGTCACGGTAACACTAAATGCCAACATGTCCTAGTAGCTTTACCTTATTCCCAATGGGATCATTTTCCATCCTTGTTCCCAGCTACCTTAGCTGCCACCCTTACATTGTCCTCTAAAGTAGCCGTCTTGAAATACGCATCAATTGCTAGCAGATAAGGTCCTTTTTCCGTCGTCAGCATCCCACAGAAGTCCTTTAGGCTCCTTCAGAAAATAATTGGGGCCTACTAACGCTACTCGGTATTCCAACAAAGGGTGTACATATATGTGAACATATATTTTCGTAAATATACGTATTGCACTCCCGCCGTTAAGCTGCGTAAATTTAAAATTCTCTCGGTACTGTAGCGCTAGGTATTAAGCTGAAAAAGGAAAAGGTCGCACGTCGGCGTGATGTGGGATGCATAGCCACAATGAGCGACCCGAAGCACGACTTTCGTGACCAGGTGACAAAAGCTACCGATGAGAGGATGAGGTTCCCAAGCTGTAAGCTGTCTGACTTGATTGATGCGAATAATGCGACGATTGGCGCATTGGTGTGTGGGTAGGATGTAGCATTTGCTGCGCATGTGGCAGACCCCAGTGACTTGGGAAAGAATAGTCCGTATTGCAAACTTCGATGGCGACTGACCCGAGAGCTCCGTCGCAGTAGAAATGCGTGGTGGACGGAGAAGGCGAGGCAGATAAAATGCCATGCGGAACGCCGCCCACAAAAGGATCCTTTGACTTCCTGCTGGCGGTGAATGGAGAGAGATTGATGCCGCTGGTGACGCTGCTCTATGGTATCTCAGGCAATGCCTGCACACAGACTGCAGACATAAGGCAGGTCTGGCAAGCACACTTTGACTGCCTCGTAAACAACCGCTTAGAGCTCGACTGGCCTAGACTGAACAGCCTCAAGCAGCACGATGCAAAGACGAGTCTGGCGGACACGCCGACACTGGAGGAGACGCAGAGAACACTGGCTCAGCTGCGAAACGGCAAGTGTTCCGGTACAGACGGGCTCTCGTCTAAAGTATTAAAATACGGCAGGCCTGCGTTGATGACTACGCTGCATCATTTGGTGCAATGCACGTGGATTAAGGAGGAGGCGCCTCCTAAACTGGACGATGCCTTTGTGCTACCAATGTTCAAGGGCAAAGAGAGCAGGCAATGTTGCACTAATTATCGTGGTATCAACTTGCTGAGTTGTGGGAGCAAGGTGGTTGCTCGAATCCTGCTCAAGCGCCTCCTCAGTCATGTTGTGGAATCGAACGTGGCAGAAGAGAAGTGTGGATTTCGTTCGGGTCGCATCACTATAGATACGGTGTTTGCGGTTCTTCTGTTGCAGGAGAAGTGCAAAAAACTACACCAGCCATGGTACTCGCTTTTTGTTGATTTTACCAAGGCGTTTGATACGGTGAACCGCAAGGCTCTGTGGTTATGGTTAGGTAAACTTGGTTGCCCGAGTACTTTTGTAAGTTTTATTGAATGTCTGCACAGTTATATGCGAGCGTGAGTGCACCTGAGTGCGGTGACCTTGGACGACTTTTCAGTCGTCTCTGGTATGAAGCAAGGCTTGTCTTAGCTCCTGCCCCTGTTTAATACCTACCTTTATGCAACGATATCTTGTGCTTTTAATTCCGCTTGTGCTTACGGTGTTCGTGTGGAGCACCGTATTGTTGGTGGGTTCCTGCACACCCGTCGTTTTGGTGCGAAGACCCTAGTCTGGGAGACAACTATCTGTATGTTGCTTTTCGCTGACGACTCTGTTTCGTTTGCACATAGTGCGGATGAGTTACAGCACTTGACTAGTGCTCTGGCCTTGCCAGCGACCGAATGCAGGCTCACCGCCAACACAAGCAATATTGTCTGTCACATTCAGCCTTCCTCGGAGGTGCAAGCTTTAATATTGCCGCGAACCAGCATTGGTGCTAAAGTATTGGAAACCACTTCCCGCTTCTGCTAACTTTGGAATGTGATGTTGACAGACCAGCAGCTACAGTGAGCTGATTATCCGCTTCTCGAAGGCAGCGGCGGCATTCGGGAAACTAGGGTACCGTAGGTGGAAGAAACTGCAGCTTACCGTTGGCACGAAGCTGATGGTGTACAAGTGCACGGTGCTGACCGTTCTTCTATACGGCAGCGAAACGTGTACGATGTACTGGCTGGATGTGCGATACCACGAGCGCTTCAACCAACCGTGGTTGCGACGGATTCCGCGCATCGGTTGGGGCGAAAGAGTTGCGGACACCGAAGTGTTGCGTCGAAGTGGAATGTATGCAGTGGACTGCATACTTTTGCTGCGATACCTGAGGTGGCTTGTTCTTGTGAGCCGTAAGAATTCAACCCGGATACCGAAAAACTATTGTATGGTAAGCTGAGTATCGACAAGCGGCATGTGGGGAAACTAGTTACGTTACCAGGACACGATCAATGTAAATAAATAACTTTATATTCTCCGTGTTGCACGAGGCACGCCAATAGGGCCTGCACAGAATACGTACAAGCAAAGCTGCGACGAGCAACTTGCAAACAATTTTGGCCTTGACATTTCGAGTGAGCAGCTGAGAGACGTCCAATAAATGATATAAGGTGATGGTTACTGCTCAATCTCAAAATTGATTCAGTAATGAAACCCATAGTTTATATAAACGCAAAGGTTAACAATCACGTAGCGTGATACAGGAATTTAGTCTAATTAAATGTTGTTCTGGCCTAAATCTGATATATTGCGCTGTTACTTGCAGTCTTCTGCTGTCCATTTTTCATCCCCCGGGCGTATGATGTGTTCTCCAATGGACGCACTGGGTTTCCATCCTGCCCACTTGGGCGCTGTGTTCAGCAAGAGGGTAAGTAGCAAAGTCGCTAAATTTTGGACCATCCAGTTGTTGAAGATATGAGCAATTCCAGAAGACATATCTGTAGAAAACTTGGATGGAGACGCAACGGACAGGAGCGAGACAAAATGAAACGTCAGGAAAAGGCAGACAAAATGAATGGGATACAACGAAACGTTGAAAGTTGAAACGCTATGCAAACTGTGGATTTGTATTTATATAAGTTACGAGACTGGACCTTACCGTGGCGCGACGGTTTGCGTAACTCATTGACCTAATTGACAGGGTGATGCCTCAGGGCACCTTGAGAGCTACTCCTACCAGGTTGGTCAATTGTGAGAGGTCAGACAAACTCAGTCTCCTGGTCCTCCGGGTTGGAAGTTTGAAATGAGATGGCGTCCATTTTTGTAAAGCTAAATCACTGCCACCCCGCTGCCTGGCGGACAGGCTTTTGAGCCAAAGGCTTTGGACGAGGACCCTAATCGTCCTCCTGTCTAGGTCTGGGCGCCCTGGCAGTATCCCAGCCCACATACAACCTTGACCTTTTCTTCAAACATAAACTTCATCCTGCATCGGCCGTCGCGCAGATTATCAAGGGTCGCCTTATCTGCTGCATACAGCACGGCGGATAAGCGAAGGCATGTTACTTCCGGCGCCTCCGTTCTTTCTTTTTCTCTTACTCCCATCCCGACCCCCATTACTAACCTTCATTCTATGGTTCCCAGTTTGATTGACAGCAACCAAAACGTCACTGGAGTAGAACCATCTGCAGCTACCATACAACCGCACCAATCGAAGGCCTATCGGCCAAAGTCCCTTATAAGGTCACGCTGTCCCGTTTCGCTGGCGCCATTCAACCTTCGCACTCAAAGACAAACGGGTCAACAGGTTGCACTCGCACGCACCTTGGACACACTGGGTATTGATGTGTGTTGTGTGTCCGAAACTAGGCTCAATGACCCTATTGGGGTTATTGAATTAACTGCACCCGGCTTAGCATCTCGTTAGTGGTTGCACGCATCCGGAGACGCCGAAGCAGCACTCATGGGTCAAGCTGGTGTGGGTATCATTCTAAGCTCCAACGCTGTGCCATCGTTGGTTGATTGGATTCCGGTGAACAGCCATTTATGTGCAGCCTGTTTGACGGCATCAGCTAAGGTTGATTCACAAAGTAGTACAATAGGCTGTTTCTTTGTGGTTTCCGCTTATTCTACCACCGACTGCATTTCTTATGCTGTCAAGGACACATACTATGACGAACTGAACGCGCTACTACGCAGTCCTACTATTGCAGATATTATAGTACTATCGGGGGATTTGAACGCGTCTGAGCTGTGAGCGTCTGAGCACTTCAGCAGCTCAGCTGGGTGGTAATCGTGGACTTAACTCCGAAAGGACTGACAACGCTGAGCGTCTGCTGCAACTGTGTGCGGAGCAACAGTTATTTCTTAGTAGCACTGCTTTTAGACACAGTGAGCGCCGAAGTGCCACTTGGCGTCCTCCTGTTGCTGGCCAGCGATGGACCCAAATTGACCACAGGGCCATAAGTTACAGATGGCGGGACTCCATCCTGGATTGCCGCTCGGACTGCAGTACCCCCGTCGACTCCCCTCATGCCTTAGTAAGCTGTTGTTTCTCGATGAACTTTACCGGGAGGCGCATCAAGCGTCTCCTACGATTTGCAACTGAGAAATTGTCTCCGACTTCGGTCAGGCGAGCCTATGAAGAAGCACTACATACCGAACTATCGCTGTCTTGTCCTAATGACACTAAGCTTCAGTAGAATAGGATATCGGCTGCCATGCGCAACTCAGGAGCATCTGCTTGTGGCGCTATCCATCGTCAATGCACCAGCCACTGGATATCCGATAGGTCGGTGAACCAGTTGGAATCTAGAAGACACCTCCCGGCTGAATCTGAACATAATGTGACCAGACGGGCTATTAGGTGTGAAGCAAAGCAGCGCCTACGTGCTGACGAGGAAGCCTGGTGGACCAGTCGGGCTCAAGCAATGGAGGAGGCAGGTGCAGTAGGCAATTACCGCAAGCTCTTCCAGATAATCCGCACCACTGGGCCCAGAAAACTAGGCGTCAGTGAGACCATCAGAGACAGCGCGGTTGCGCTGATACACAATAAGGAGCGCCGTATGGCTCGTTGGGCGGAACACTTTCAACTGGTCCCCTGCTCCCGGACCTCCTCCTACTCATGTGATGCAGGACGAGCCATGTACGGTTAATTTAGAGCCTCCGTCGGAGACCGAGGTCCGAAATGCGATCACAGCCCTTAACGGTTTTCGTGGCGCTAGCCCGGCTTCCCTCTCACCTGCATTATTTAAGGATGGAGGTGCGGTCCTCTGCAAAGCAATGACCTCCCTACGCGAACGTATCTGGAACGAAGAGAGTGTCCCGGCTAATGGGAACAACTCGATTATAGTGGCAAGCTACAAGAAGGGCAGTCACACAGACTGTTCTAATCACAGGGTTATTAGCCTAACGCAAGTTGTGACAAGATTATGGGCCTCGATTATCGTTCGTCGCCTCGATGCGCAACGGTAATCTCGGAGTATGGAAGAGCTGACAGGTTTCCGCCCAGGACGTGGCTGTATAGGCCATATATTTGCTTTGCGGCCGGTGCTAAAGCAGCGCCACGCATACCGAAGACCGACAATAGCTGTGTTCCACGATTTCAAGAGTGCGTTCGATTCTGTCGATCGATCGATTCTGTTCAAAATACTTGGGCGGAAAGGTGTTCCCGCGAAATAGATGAACATTCTTCTTGCTCTATACTCGAGCACTACAGGATCTACGGTGTCCTATCGGATAGCTTACCGACCACAAGTGGCGTTCGTCAGGGTTGTCTGATTTCCCCGCTTCTGTTCAATTTTGTCGTGGATTCTATCATGGATTTTTCATTGCGGAATCTCAGGATGTAGGCCTTAAAGTGCTGCTTGGTGGAAGGTTAGTTGATCTTGATTACGCGGACGATATCGTCTTGCTTTTTAACAATGTTGGGGCGGCCCAATCAACCCTGAATAGCCTGTCCAGAGTGGTCCCATTATTTGGTATGCACTTTTCACCTTCAAAGTTCAAAGTGTTGCTGCAGGACCACCAGCCACGTTAGAGCCATTTGACCCCTGCTAACGAGGACTACGTGGTGGTTGATCATTTCACTTATCATTGCAGCTGCATCAGCCCTGCTGGGCGCGTAGAAACTGACGTCGGCTCACGCATTGCAGAAGCCAGAGCTACCTTGAACCTGCGGCAACTTTGGCGACAGAAGGGAGTTTC
Organism: Dicrocoelium dendriticum; assembly: GCA_944474145.2. NCBI lineage: Eukaryota > Metazoa > Platyhelminthes > Trematoda > Plagiorchiida > Dicrocoeliidae > Dicrocoelium > Dicrocoelium dendriticum. Next base: position 89,767,407 of record OX104063.1, read on the forward strand.
CCACTGTCTGAAAGGGCACGTATACAAGGCCACAGTGAGGGCCTTTCGGCTCTATGGTGTTGAGACTTGGCCCCTTCGGTCTAAAATCTGAAGCGCCTTCAAGTCTTTGATCATCGTTGTCTGCGAAGCATTGCTGGTGTTGGATGGCACCAGCGTGTCCGCAACGACCATGTGCGTAGGTGAGTACTAGGTGGTGATGCTAGCACCCCAGAACAACAGATAGCACAGAATAAGTTGCGTTGGTTCGGGCACGTGCTATGTATGCCTGATCACCGCTTACCTAGGATGGCCTTGTTTAGTCTGCCAGATGTATGGTGGCGCAGTGCTCCGGGTGGACAGAAGTTGACTTGGCAGCGGGAAATGAAGCCACTGACGACCAAACTGGGTGCCGTTGGTCCGTCTCGCCTTCCGGGTTGGAGTCCACGTGACTCGCCTTGTGCTTGGCTTGAGACTGTACATGATATGGCTCGCAGTAGACACCAGTAGAGCATCTGCCGCCGTCTCCTAATCGGATTGCCTGTTTAAAGTGTGTTTGGTGCTGACTTATCTGCGGGGTAATGACTGACTATGACGCGTGGCAGTGAAAGCCGCATGGAAGCTGTCTCGCCGATGCCGCCTTATCTTTGCACGATAGCCAGCGTTTTGTGACGGTATGTTGTCTACCCAAGATGTAGGCACCTTGACCTTGAATGTTTGCTTAGGGCATTAAGGTTTTCAGGTAAGTCCCACTTTTCTCCCGATTCTTATACTTTATTTCAAAGGTCTTCATGGTTATATGGCGGCGAAGCATCAGTTCAAATGGTTGATGCACTGTTGTTGCTGATGATGAAGTTACGTACAGGCGTTACTCATGTGAATAATGAACGAAAAAATGTAGAGGTGGCTTGGTTTTCTCGTTTGCAGCTGTTTACAGCTAGGTTGCTGCGTCGCGCGAGGTTATCAATTCTAACAGCGTTGGAAGTTGAAGGAAGCACAGGCAAGTTTAGTGACGGCAGGCCATTAGCAAGTTTGGCCGTGGTTACGGGTATATAAAGAATGGACGTCAGTAGCTACACAACCAGCGCCCCGCATGGAGGTAATGGAAAGCCAGTAGCAAGCGGAGGGCGGAATTAAGTCACAGACCAGAGATGGTGGATGCGGGTACTTGAACTTTAGTTAGTAAAGGACTAGCAATTTGAGAAGCCGTTAAAAGCCAAAATGCTAAGCTGCGGAACTTATTAAATTGAAAGTGAACGTTAGCTACTGGAATGCCAGTGCGCAGCGTTACGCGTTGTTGTTAAGTCCTGGATGACAGGGATAAGAAATAATGTGGTTGGTGAAGTGAGCAGAGAGTAGGCTAAATGGTAGAAGGGCGACGAATACGTCCATAATCGTGTGGCTATTGTAGGACTAGTCTATACTAATAAGTGAGTGTACTCGCTCTGGTGGGGATACCAGAAAACCAGAAGAACGGACACAACGGATTGTATTCGAGAAAGGCTACAATCGAACGAAAAGCGAATGAAGCGACGAGAGCGTACGTCAGTGTCGGAACTCACCGTGGAGACAAGTGGTGAGCCGGATGTAGGTAAGAATGGCCGTAGAGTCGGCATTAAAACAAAAACCAATATTGTATGATTGAGTAACAAAAGTGTACATAAGATAAGAAATATCTTTTGGGTTGCTACAGAGCTCCCCTCCTAGAAGGCTGAACGAAGAAGCCTTCGAAATCAAAAGTGGTTGTGGATCGAAGTTCGCAAAAGGTTTTCGTATGCAAAGAAGTGTCTGTTCGTGTTCGGAAATAAATGTAGCCGACAATTAGGATCCGCTGTGCCGTCCGGTCTTTATTATTTATTGATTGCAGGGCAGGGTGCATTTCGGCGAGCCGTTGGAGCGGGCTTGTCGGACTACAAAAAACTGGCTAGTCCAGAAAAAGGCCGACAGGACCTCAACCTCCGCTGCTGCCAAACGGTGCGCTTGGGAGTGGTCTCTCCCCGCCGCACCCCGCCCGCGCCAAAACGACCCTCGTCCCACGAAGAAACGACCGTGGTCCCACGAAGAAGCGACCTCGTCCCCGAAAGACCTCGTCCCACGAAGAAGCGACACTCGTCCCGCGGAGAAACGACCAGCGTTCGCGTCAGGGTCCTCGAAAACATTCCTCGTGTGGGCCAGTCGATCGAAGGGAGGGTTTGGGGCATGTAGAGACGAGAAAATAGAAAAACACGCGCAGAAAACGCCAAAAAGAACGAACGAATGATCTGCGTGTTTAAATTTTTTGGTTTTTGAATATTTTTTAGAAAAAGGTTTTTCGGAGGTTTTTGATATTTTGTTTGTTTTCAAAACGTTAATCGACCAAAAATGGGGCAAATATATACAATATCTACAAAGCTAAAAGTATTTACACTGTACATAGTCGGAGAAACGAACGGGCTTACGCACCTCCCGACCACGGCGATTGGTCGTGGGAGGCGGCGGGCTAGATTCGGGAGATGTCGGGACGGCTGAAGCTTGTAGACCGAGATCGTGGTCTGGTTGAACTGCACTAGGATGCTGAAAGCTGGTGCGGTGAGTTGTGACGTCGCACGAAGCACTACTAGACGAAGTAGGCGAGGTGGTTTCTTCCATAAAGGCGGGTTTTAGACGGTCGATGGTGACGACTTCGTGTCGACCACCGCGGTCAATAGTGTACGCCTTACTCGCACGATGTAGCACTTTGAAAGGTCCTATGTACGGCGACTGAAGAGGCTGTCGAACACCGTCTGCGCGAAGAAGGACGTGTGAACACGTAGACAGCTTCTCGGGCACGTACACTGGTGTCTTCTGCGATCGAGGAGCGGGTGGACGTAGCTCACGCATCTGGTGAGCCAATCGATCAGTGTAACTTCCGTAGTCAAAAGTGGAAGTACATGGGGCTGGTGCTACCAGCTGTCCGGGCAACCGCAGCGTGCAACCGTAGACTAGCTGCGCTGGTGTGGCGTCGAAATCGGTTTTAACCGTGTTTCTTAAGCCTAGGAGAACGAGGGGAAGTGTTTCAGACCATGAAGGATCTGCGTGCGCACGTAGCGCTGCCTTCAACTGGCGGTGAAAACGCTCCACCATGCCGTTAGCGGCCGGATGATACGCCGTCATCTGAACGTGGCGACAGCCTAAATCCTTAAGCAACGTGGCAAATGTTGACGAGAAATGTGACCCTCGATCGGTGGTCACGATGGCGGGACAGCCGTATTGAGCTACCCAGCGCTCCAGAAAAGCTTTCGCTACTGTTTCCGAAGAGCAGTTAGGTATGGGAATAGCTTCCGGCCACCTAGTGAACCGATCGACACAGGTCAGTAGATACACATAGCCTTTCGAAGGCGGCAGAGGACCTACGAGGTCGACGTGCACGTGATGAAAACGTGCGTCTGGCGTCGGAAAGGTGCCTAATGGGCTTCTCGTGTGCTTGTGCACCTTCGCGCGTTGACACGGAAGGCAAGCAGCTGCCCAAGTACGGACGTCCCGATTAACATTGCGCCAAACGAATCGTGCGGTTACGAGTTTAACCGATGCACGAACGCCTGGATGAGACAAGCCGTGCAACGTGTCGAACACGGTCTGCCGAAACTCGCGTGGGACGACTGGGCGCGGCGTGCCCAGAGATAAATCGCAAAGTATAGTGCCGTCTGATGATGTCAGCGGAACGGGTCGTATGTCCAATGAGGGAGACCTGCGTAGTAGATCAACCTCAGGATCGTTGAGTTGCGCTGTGGCCATGGCTGCCAAGTCGATAGCAGTGCCGGCGTCAGCGGAGATAGCTTGGATGCGGGAAAGTGCATCGGCGACGGCGTTGTGCACACCTGAGACATGCCGTATATCGGTCGTAAACTGAGCGATATAGTCAAGGTGGCGCGACTCTCTAGGAGAGTATCGGTCGGTAGTCGAGCCGAGCACGTAAGTCAGGGGTTTGTGGTCGGTGAAGACGACAAAGAGCGGCCTTCTAAGACGTGTCGAAAGTGACGTATCGCTAGATATACGGCTAGTAGTTCTCTACCGAACGTGCTGTAGCGAGATTCGGTAGGTTGTAGGCGTTTGGAGAAAAACGCTAAGGGCTGCCACGTGTCGGCTACTCGTTGCTGCAAAACAGCGCCGACTGCCACGTCCGAGGCGTCAGTACTGAGGGACAGTGAGGCGGCCGGATCGTGATGCGCTATAGAAGCTATGTTGGCGATAGCCTCTTTCAGCGACTTAAAAGCAGCGCGTGCTACCGTAGGAAATTCGAATTTCTTGAGTTTCCCTCGGAGAAGGTCCGTGAGGGGTTGCATCAGCGAGGCGCAGTTGGGTATAAACCGTCGGTAAAAGTTGACAAGCCCATCAAAACGCCTGAGCTGTTTGAAAGAATGAGGCTCGGGGTAGTCGATGATGGCTTGAATTTTATCCTGCAGTGGCACGACGCCTGCAGAGGAGATACGATGGCCGAGGAAGTTGACTGAGTCGACACCAAACGAACACTTTTCTGCGTTGATCGTCACCCCGTGTTGAGATAAACGATCAAAAAGTGTTCGTACGTGGCGCATGTGCTCTTCTCGTGAAGAGCTCGCGATTAAAATGTCATCGAGATACGCGTAAGCGAAGTCTAAACCGCGACAAACTTGGTCGATGAAGCGCTGAAAGTTTGCGCGGCATTCTTTAGGCCAAATGGCATGCGCAGAAACTCGAACAAACCAAATGGAGTCGTCACGGCAGTTTTAGCGATGTCCGCTTCGGCTACCGGAATTTGGTTGTATGCGCGTACCAAGTCGATTTTGCTGAAGATAATTTTACCTGCCAGACTGGCGGTGAGATCCACTATGTGTGGGATCGGATAGCGATCGGGCGTGGTAACCGTATTCAAGGTTCGATAGTCGCCGCAAGGACGCCAGTCCCCCATGACCTTCTTCGGGACCATGTGCAGAGGCGACGCCCATGGGCTGTTGGACGGTCTGACGATACCGAGCTGAAGCATGTGGTCGAATTCGGCTCGTGCTGCACGTAGTTTGTCTGGAGCAAGCCGTCTTGGCCGTGCGCTAACTGGTTGACCGCGCGTGACTATGTGGTGAGCGACCTCTGTCGTGACTGGTGGAAGCTCTGCAGCCGGTCGAACCAGTCGCGGGTGTTCGGAGAGGAGGCTCAAGTAGTCGGACGGTGCGTCTGCGATCCGAAATACAGGGCTGATTATCGGGGCATCTGAAAGGACGCCATCAACACCTAGTTTTGTATGATCATCTAAAATTCTGTGGCGACCCGCGTCGACAAGCAATCCGAAATGGCGAAGAAAATCGATGCCGATAATTGCGAAAGGTACTGACGCAACCGTGAAAACCCAGTGAAAGTCTCTGCGGAGATTTAAATCTAGGTTCATCATGCGCTGACCGTATGAAGCTATCGGTGAGCCGTTGGCTGCCCGTAGATTGTACGTGGGCTTCGAATGCTTGTCTTGCGCGCTGGCAGGGATAACGCTCACTTCGGCTCCTGTGTCGATAAGGAAAGTGAGGCGGGAGCGCCTATCCTTGACGTAAAACAGACGGCCTGTTTTGTCGCTGCCGGACGCGTGGGCCGCATTCACGTGCCGGCGAACTAGTTTCCCTGTGCCACTACACCACGCTTGGCGCAAGGTGAACGGCAACGTCGAGCATTGTCACCATACTGGCGATGATACCAACACAAATCATCCATTAAATTGGCATTTCGGGCTCGGCTGCGAGGGGTGATGGACTGCGTCTGCGCGGTGACCTGGATCTGTACGGTGGAGGTCGGGACTGATAGGCGCCGTGACGAATGGCGGCTATTTCGTGGTCGGCGTGCGGTCTTAGTAAGCCTTGTCTTTCTAACTGCATTGTTGCTAATTCACGGCGAAGCGCGGCTATCTCTTCGTCTCTGGGTCTGCTTGCGCGGACGCTTTCGTACTCAAGTCTTTATCAGCTAATGTGGCGAAAATGTTACTGGATGCCTTCGTGTGCTGAGGGATTCTCTCAAAGGCTGCGTCTGCGGTTATGGCCAGCTCTTTGAGTGATCTATCTGGGTATGCTACGAGCATTAAAGGAAGAGGATCAGGTAGGCGTGAGAGCCACAGTTCTTTTAAAGCTTCTTCACTCATGTACGAAGGGCCAGCTATCTGCTGAATATCGCGGAGCAAAACTGAAGGCTTGCGATCGCCTAGCTTAGTGCTATGAATGAGTTGCTCCAATCGAGCACGAGCGCTGGGTTGCGACTCCTTTAGGATCAATTGCTTCATTGCTTCGTATTTACCGTCTTTCGGTGGATGAAGCAGTACATCTTCAACCAGTGTCACCACCTGTTGCGGAAGGCGTGGGACGAGTTGGTTGTATTTAGCTTGATCGGCAGAGATCCCTCTGTTCTCTAGCTCTATCTCAAAAATGGCAAACCAGACGCTGGGCTTGTGTGCCATAAAATCCGGAATAGCCAAGGTGAGCAAATTCATGCTACCGCCCGACCCGGGTTTTACATCGGCATCAGACATAGTATATGAATAATACGAGTGGTTTTAAAAACAAATGGACGGTAAATAATCCACCAGGGATTAGGGAAAAAACGACGGAACGAACTCACCGAAAACGAAACGACCAAAAAATTTGAAAATTCGCGTGTGAATCGGGGTCACCAAATTGTAGGACTAGTCTATACTAGTCCGAGAGTGTTCTCGCTCTGGTGGGGATACCAGAAAACCAGAAGAACGGACACAACGGATTGTATTCGAGAAAGGCTACAATCGAACGAAAAGCGAATGAAGCGACGAGAGCGTACGTCAGTGTCGGAACTCACCGTGGAGACAAGTGGTGAGCCGGATGTAGGTAAAAATGGCCGTAGAGTCGGCATTAAAACAACAGTGATATTGTATGATTGAGTAACAAAGTGTACATAAAGTAATAATTGTCTTTTGTGTTGTTACACTACAACGCTTCTTTGCGCAAAGTTATTAATTCTTACAAGTTAGCGACTGCAGGCTAGAGCAGCTGTGGGAAGTAACGGAAAACCGTTAGTATGATGAGAGTAAAATTATCGTAAAAGTCAACTGCGGTGAAGGTAGGTAAGTTCAAGGTTAGGTGAAGGTAAAACAGCAAAAGTTTAGCGGCCATATATGGTCAAGTTAATTATTCGCGGAAGGAAGGAAGTAAACTATAGAAAAAGCATGGCTACTGCTCACCGTCACATGTTGTAGATGCTGGTAAGTAGACCAGAGGATGTGTAATAACCTCAATTTGAAGATGTGGGCCGATAGGGGAGCTAACCATATTACAGCGGTGTGCCAGAGTTTGATGTATAATTTAATAAACGACAGTATCTGGGTGGCTATGGCGCTGCATCACGCAAGACTTTAAGTCTACTACGCTTGCGTGCTGCGGGCGGAAGTGGTGCGATAAGTTTTAGAAACCCAGTGGTATGCTGAGCGCTGATTTGCGGCACAGATCAAAAACAGTGGAGGCAGGTGAGTACAAGATTAGTTGGCCAAAAGCCATTAGCAAGTACTGCGGCCAGTTACAGCAAGGTAAGCCACTAAAGCGAGTGAACAGAAGGTGAACTTAAGAATCTACATGGCTACTGCGATGTGTAGCGCGTTGTAAGTGTAGTTTTGACGAACCAGCAGAAGAGAGCTAACACCCAGTTGGCGCTGAGAGCCGATAGACGAGCTATACACATTATTACAGCTGTGTGACAGCTACTTTGCTGTCGAATAAGTAAACTTTAGTGCCTGGGCTGATAGGGAACTGCATCGCGCGAGGTTAAGTCTAGCAAGGTTTCAAACTGAGGGTAGAAGAGGTGGGTCAAGTAGTGAAAAGCTGGTGGCTGGCTGTGCGCAGTTTTGTGGCAAAGAATGTGAGCAGGGGAGGCAGATAAGTGCAAGGTTAGGGAATCGAAAGCCAGCAAAAGGTTTAGCGGCCATATACAGTCAAGCTAATTATCTGAATAGCAAGGAAATAGGAAGCGAACGACAGATGCTACACGCCTACAGCTCACTGTCACAAGTTTCAGGTATCCGTCTGGTAAGCGTGCTAAGAGATCTAAAACCACTTTCGAGATAACAGCCGATAAAGAAGATTGATGCATTATTACCGCCTGTGATAGAATTGTTTTGATAATTAATTATACGTCAGTATCTGGATTAAAAGTGCGCTGCATCACTCGGGGTTATTATTCTAACACGGCTGCGAGCTGAGGGTAGAAGAGCTAAATTAAGTAATTGGAGGCCAGTGGCATTCTGCGCGCATATTAGGGCAAAAATGAAAAGCTTTGGAGGCGGGTAGATACAGTTTAGGTGACTGAAAGCCAGTAGAAGATTTCGCCGCTGTTTATGTAAACATACTAAGCTGTGGATGCAAGTAGCAGAGGTAAGTTTAGTAATGACATGCCAGCAGCTTGTAAAGCGCGGATTAATAAAAAAAGAACAAAGGCAGTGGAGGCAGGTAAGTGCAGGTTAAGTGACTAAGTTTGTCGCAAGTTTATCGGCCAGTTACAGCAAAGATAATAGAGCCCGGAAGCTAGTAAATGGGAAGTTACCGTTAGAAGCTGCATGATGCCTCGCTGCGGCGCGCATTGTAAGTGTCGTACTGACAGACCAGAAGAAGAAAGCTAACCCAATTTTGGAGAGGAGGGCCGATAGGAAAGCAAGATGCTTCATAATAGCGCTGCAATACATACTTTGTGGCAGAAGTAATGAAATTTAGTAGCTGGGTTGATAGGGGGCTGTGTCGCGCAATCATAGTAGGTCTAACAGGGTTGCGGGCCAAGAGTAGAAGAAGTGGGTTAATTAATGGAAAGCCAGTGACATGCTATGCGCAGATGTATGGAGGAGGGTAAGTGCAAGATTAGTTTACCGAAAGCCAGTGAAAGACTTTGGGGCTGTTTAAAGCAAAAATAATAGCCGGGGGAAGCAAGTAGCAGAGGTGCGTTATGTGATGGGTAGCCAGCAGCATGCGAATCGCTGATTAATAGAAAAGATCAAAAGCAGTGGAAGTAAGAAGTAAGTGCAGGTTTAGTACTGTAAGCTTGCGGAAAGTTTGGTGATCAGTTCAGAGCACGTACTAGACCATAAAAAATAGGAAGTAAACGTCACAACCTGCATGGCTACTGCGCTGCGTCGCGCATTTGAAGTGTCATTCTGGTGGAATAGAGGAAGAGAGATGACATCCATTTGGATGAGAGAGCCGGTAGGGAAGCCAGATGGTTAGTTATAGCTGTGTGACAAAGGCTGGTGTAGAGATAAGGAAACTCTAGTACCCAAGTTAATAGTGATGTACGCCGCGCAAGGGTATTAGGCCTAACAAGGTTGTAAACTGAGGATAGAAGAGGTGAGTTAAATACTGGAAAGCCAGTGGCTTGCTGTGCGCACATTTAGAGCCATAGTCAAAGACTGTGGAGGAAGGTAAGTACAAGGTCAGTTGACAGAAAGCGGTAGAAGATTTTGCGGCCGTTTGCGGCAAGTTACCAAGCCGAGGAAGCAAGTAGCATAGGTGAGTTAAGTACTGGATACGCAATATCATGCTGGGGGCGGATTTTTGGCTGGGATCCAAAACCGTGGGGCAGGTGAGTGCAAGTATAAGCAACCGAAAGCTACTAGCAAGTTCAACGGCCACTTACGGCCAAGTCAAGGGAATCGAAGGCGGTTGATCGGAGTGCATGGCGCTATCTGCTCCTGAAGGTTGTTGCCACAGTGCGGGAGAAAGACCATATACATGCAGAGAAGAAGCGGCAAGTGAGGAAGCAGAAAGCTCCGATGGGTCGTACTCCTTGACATCGAGCACACGGTTTGAAGCACTTGCGGAAATGAGTGCCTGTGTCAGGCAGGTCTAGTGAGCTATGAGCGAGGCCAATCTAGACCACTACCGAAGCGACGACAAGTCCTGCAGAGCAAGTAGTCAGAACCGGTGCAGCGTTTGTAGGTACCTGTATTTGGTTAACTAACCACCTGCCTGCATGCAGTCTGTTTGTATCAGGTAGTGGGTTTGCAAATTTGTCTCAACGTTTTTCTTTCTCTTATTAATGTCTATGTGTACTATCGTTTATAAACTTGCACAGGTCGCTGAAGCTAACTGTAATTAACTTCGATAACCTTTCCGCGTCTGTGGCATCTCTATAAAATCTATTTTCTTACCACTTGGACTTTTCGCGGATTCGTTCGTAACCAATTTAATTCACACGCTCATTTAGTAAAGTTATGTCACGGTATCTGTGTACGTTATCTGCTCCATTTCATTTCATCCTGTTCTTCTAAGTGGTTGGCTGCTATTTGAAATCCAAGGTGTGGCTGCGCTTGATGTGCTTGTTGATAAGGTGCTTACCTGTCTGTTACTCACAACCTCGTCCATACTGGCTCCAGGGGACAGTTGGTGGTCGCTGGAGTGGACGGGCTGCACTATCCTTTTAGTCGTGCTAGGCTAGAAGGGTAGTTCCATGCACTGTGTGGAGCGGACTACTGTCCAGCCAAAGCCTACCGTGGGCGATAGACTCCCCAATACATCGTGCTTGTGTTTGTCTGTAAAGAGGTATGGGTCGGCTCCGTTAATGAAACGTGGCTCCCATCCGCATTCCCCCCGGTCTTATTTCTTTGGGTTTACGCTGGATATGGGTCTGTGGATGGAGCTGTGGGTGATGTAGCGCAAGCCATCTGTGGTCGCTCTTTAGGCGCTGGCGCCCTGTGGCTGGGCACTGTGACAGGCAAATCCGAAACCGGATGCCGTCAACCATGAGACGTGGAATGTATTATAAGGGTTTTTTAATAGCCGTTTTAGTCTGTGCAACCTTCACTTAAGAGTTCTTAGGAAGCGCCAGCTTTACATTTTTCTACTTTTGGCCCGCTATGAAAGCTGTAGTTCCTGCACACTGCTCAGTTTGGTTGCTAATTCCGCTTCGATGTGGTGGATTTCTTTTCCAATAGTGCATTGTCAAACGATCACTTAAAGTTTCAGTAAGATACTGTTTGACGTGCATTACGTATAAGAAAGCGCATAAGTGATTTTAGTATGGTACTGCGCTTACTGCGTAAGTTATCAACTGTTGCGGTTGTGCCTTGGTCTGTGCTTGCTATCGCCCTAACACCTGCGTGGTGGATTACTGTCATTATTCGCGCCATCATGTGTGGCCTTCATAGATTAACTCATTGTGAGCATCTCCTCATTTTTACAGAGAGCGTTGGCATAATACTTTTGGTAGTGAAATTGCAACGCATCTACGGATCTTTACGGATCAAGGTTAATGTACATGTACGTTTCCAACTTGCACTTACCGTTTTATGTTCAGCATTTGTAATGAAACTACGGTGTACAAAACATCAATGGCATTTCATGCTGCCTAAAGACAGCACCTGTCGGTATTGGCATTTGCGGGCTCTAAGACGCTCCCGCCAAAGTGGTTGGCTGGTAGAAGATATAGACAAAGCTATTCCAACGCCTACCTGGTCTGCGCCACTACCAGCTACCGGTAATTTCTTAACGCCCTGTTATTGTTGAACACATCATATAAGCAAGCACAAGGCTTTAGTGCACAAACGACGTGCAGATACAACAATGCCTGCAGAACGCGGTATCGCTGCCGAGTGAAAAGACAGTTGTTATCTGTGGCAGTGGTGTATGCACTTTATCTTTGGAATTAGAAGTCGACCAAGTATTCATCATCAGCAACGCCGAGCGGGAAGCAACTGGTGTTGTCATGGAAGACTTAAGACATTGGGTGCGAAGCACACGACCTAGCACATTTTGCATGAACAGGTTGCTGGCTACAATTCGCAATGTTTTGCCGCGGTTAGGGAAAGATTTACGAACAGGTATGAATACCCCAATGAATGTGCAGACCATTAGGTTTGGTACTTGGGCATATGTTTACAATGGGCTGCGGCGGGGCGTATGCAGTATTTACCAGAATAGAGACATTCAGCCGCCGGGAAAAGTCGTTGTCCCGCTGCACATAAATACTTCCACCCAGTTTAACTCTTTGAAAATTCAAACCTGGCTACTTCTCTGTCGACCATTTTATCCGTTTAGTCCGAATCGGTTGCGGTCGGCGTTTACGGTGAGCCTGAGAAACCAGGTATGAATAAGTCTAAAGTCCACTTATACTTGAGTTGCAGCTTTTATTGTCACCGGATTTCATTGTCACTGCCTTCTCTACGCCCATATCAGTTGGATTAGGGGCAGTTATACTTGGCGAGCTTGCCCGAGCATATGTGAAAAAGACGAAGCGTCACTCACTTTACAGCGGTTGCGGTACATGTATTCAGCGAAGTAGATATGTCAAACGGCAGTTTTGCTTCCCATTTCCCACCTGCCGGCTTGGGCCTCATAAACGGATTACGAAACGGAAACGCTGATTAATGTCCCCTTGTGCATACCTGGCTACTGATATGGTTTCGAAATTTCTTATTGACCACATGCATTGCATGCGCTTAGGAGTGGTTCGGCGTACAATTATTTGGTGGACAATGGCAGCAGCATGGAATATATTGAACTTGTTACTTGATACATTGCGTACCGTCGATCCTTTATTGATGAACAACGAGCGCATGGGCATTTGATTCCCATAAGCGTTGCAGAGGTATATCCGCGTTCAAAGTTTGGAAAGCCGCGGAATTTAGGAAGTTTGTGTTATATGCAACGCCTACAAGTTTGTTGCATGTCTTACCAGGGGGGAATTGCAAGAATATTTACATCTTCGTCTAGGGACTTAGCTTTTTTCCACCTGTTATTGCATCAACTTTAATTGTCTCACACGCAACGGTTGATATTGATTGCGTACACCAGTACTACCGCCCGTACAGCAAAGGCCAGTTACCGTTCAATCTTCACCTCCTTAACCGCCTAGCAGTGGACGTGGAGGTGCATGGAATGCTTCCTCTTCGTTTCCATTCTATTCTTATATAGGCGTCCTGAAGCAACTAGTGCGTAACGCTGACCACCCAACACAGCTTTTGAGACCCTTCTTGTAATGTGTGATGGTCTGCTATTTCTCAGTGGCCTGAATCCCAGGGGCTACATATTCACCAGCATGGATTACCACATCGTGAAGGGTTGATTCTGAATGGTACAACGTACGCATCCAGTGCACCTAACCATGTGCCCATTGTATCTGAGTACCCGTACTGCATATTCAGGTATGACCACTTAAGTGCGGAAGATTGCTCTAGTGTCTGTAAAACTTTCACGGGCTGCAGGCGCTGTACCATCTCCAGACCCCTTCTTCCGTTGACAACATATCTACTGCTTCAGACAATAGCGATGGAAGGCTGTCATTCCGGGTGGACGATGTACTTTGCAAATGCATGTGCTTCGCTGTTAATGCATTTTAATCAAAGTACCTTCGTTGCATACCTTCATACCTCCGGATAGTACACTATGACGTTCTGTCTACCCTCAGGATCCCTAAATGTTCATTTTTAATTTATACTGTGTATGTTAATTTCCAGTGATTTGTTGACTTCTTAATCGTTTTTAAATGCCTAGGCTTTTCTTGCTTTGTACTACCGCTTTTTTAATGTCTTCTTACGTACCTGCCAACAAAATGTTCCTTATAAAAGACTGACGCTTATCCGGTAACTGAGTTACGTTAGTGCCACTTCACTCAGTGTGACCGCAGGGCGTCCACGCGGGGTTCCCACATATTCCCTTAACGTGACAGTATCTCGGCGTACGATTCTTCCATTTCAATACTGCCTTGGGCAAGTGTGGGTGGTGTGCTACGAACCACGACTTTCACGGGGTACTAGCTCGTAACTGTATTGAGCCGATGAGCGTACAAACTGCTGGGAACAGTGCAAGCATCTGCGTGCATCCGCATTACGAACCCATGGGCGCTTAATACGCTCCAGCTGACATAGATCTACGTACGCATGCAGTGGGCATGTAATTTTAGACTAAGTGAAAACCCTAAATGGCGTCTTGCAACATCGAGGCAGATAACATGGCCCTTTCCTTGACAATGCTGACAGGTTTTCAGCTGCGAATAGATCAACCGGACACGCTTTTGGCCGACATCACGCAAAGAAGTGACTATGAGTATTGCGGTATAAAGCCTCATTTATTTATTAATTGGTGCGTTGCAATCAGGCTGCTTGCCTACCTAATGGTTGTGCAAAAGCGTATGTGGTCGTTGCCTAACCCCTCTAGTTCATGGCTGTGACCTCATTAACGTATTGCATAGTTTCCCTGAGTACGTCCACCGTATCCACGGTTAGAACCATAAGCAACTCTAGACTGTTTCCGGACGGTGAACGGGCATTGCTCCTAAACTTCCCTATTTGGGATACGTTAATGCTGTGAAATAGCACATAACGTCGGGCGGGAACTGCAAATGCCCCGACGTCACGTTACTTCGTCGAGGTAGTAAATTTTACGCTGTCAAAATTTTGCAGTGCGTTCCCCTCTGGCTGTCGCCATAGTCAACTCAGGTGAATTTCAAACTTACCCGAAGACGCGGATTCCACGACATACATGGTCACAACGCAACACAGACTCATGTACGGTGCCAAGTTGTCCGCATAACATTTTATCACAGCCGTATACCACGTCCGCTGGTTTCTGCCGACTGTAATTTGTGGCCCCTAGGAAGTGCCTAGCCGCACAGGCGTTCCAAATGGCTCCCCACTTCTTGCTTCGCTAAATGAGTTGGCGCGCTCCATGGGTAGAAGCGCACGTCAGTCGTCTTCGCAGCAATACACCACTGGTGGATATTAACAAACTAATACAGGTACGGTGCAATCTATTTCTTCCTATAAAACTCCAACTTCCAATACTCTATTTCCCAGTCCAAGATATTTGACTGCACAGAATCGAAAACGCCACAGTTTGGTGCTAACGCTTTCTAGCTTCAGTATCGTGGCCATAACTGCAACCTCTTTCTCATCCTTCTTCACGGTTCCTAAAAGCTATGGTGATTGCATTCAACGTAAGCATTTATTGAGGTTCCAGCTTTTTCCTGCAGACCAAATGGAGCAACGAAAGAATAAACTTGAGTCCATGGGCGATAATTTCTTTGTTTACTGAAACATGGTATACATTTGCAGATAATGTTTAAAAAAGGACGACACCAGCGTCTATGAATGGCTGCATGAGATCCAGGGCTGCGACCATGGCCGGTCAACAACCGCTGCGGGCAACGCAGCTTTCTCGGCCAAACACATCGGTGGAGGAGCTGCAGTCCCTTGATATATTAATGCAGGATGCATCACCTGGCCAACTATGGGTAGGATATTTTTGTACCTCACACTTGCATGCAGCAGACTTATCTAGAAAGTGTACATAGAGAGACCTATTCGGAGATGGTACGCCTCATGAGGCAGCGGTTTTCGGTGCAGCTATTGATGACAGAGATAAATAGCTTTAATTCACTCAGCAACCGGATTTTGGAAAATGAAGCTTTGCATGGAAATGTAAGGTGTGCAACTGCATTGTTCTTTCATGTTTGTCACTGCTACATTTTTAAGAATATTCTCCCACAGCAATGTCTCACCGGGAGACATAACACAATAAGTGCGAAAATACTTAAAATCTATTCTTGGTAATGCATGGCGCGACTCCGCCAAAGCTTGTACAAACAGCCAGCAGGTATTTGGTGGTGGTTTACTTATTAATATTACTTAAGTAAGGTTTTCGAACTAGTAGACTTTGCTATTCCAGAAGACAGCAAAGTAGAAGCCAAACAGTTTCCAATGGAACACTGACCGCTTTTGTTAGTATTAATATGAATACCTTTAATGTACCCACAGCTATGTGTCGCTACACGGACCTCCCACTGTTCAAATCGGTTAATATTTCTGCACTTGTTGTGACTGCTACAACGAAAGTGCTGTCATCAGTACAAAATGTGACTGGACTATTTACGCGGTGTCGAACCAGGTTTCCTGCAATCAATAGCAACAGACTGGGCACTATGCCACCGCAACTTTCACTGTCATACATTTAGTTTGATCGCATGAGAAAAATCTCATACGGGCAATGAGCATGTAGTCCCAAGTCTAGGTGACATTATTATGCAGTAGCGATACCTGCTTTACAAAGTATTGTTAAGGTTATAGGGACGTAGATGTTTGCTTGCATTCTCCTTTGGCGTGCGCACGTAGGAGCGTAGCCGCTATGTGAAGTGCACATGGGTAGCGAATATGTGGAGCGCACAGCGGTAGTGGCTAGGTGCGTGCACAGTCATTGGTCCACAAAGCACAAGGCCAAACTTCAGTGAACATTCGTGCATGGCTGGTGTGACTGTCGTCCATCGTTTTACCTAGCTTTCTGCTTGGACGGGTGGAAGAGTCCATCACTGTGTACTTATTGGAGCTGCGTTGGAGAGACAAATTTCGCTTTCAGTATAGTCGTCAAAGACCTTAATCATGGATTCAGGCCCATAGTAGCCCTTTAAGGTCTTACCCATTCCATTTCGCAACTTACTCTTTGCGCTAGCAGGGTCCAGCCATCTACGAGGTGTTTGTTTTGCGTTCCAGCACTAAGAGTGCATAAAAGCCCGTCATACATTCCGGACAAGGAATAGTTGAAAAACCAGAACGGAAAGATATTACCAGACAGCATTTCTGAACTATGGAAATTATTGTCCTTACAAACGAAATGAATCGTTCGTACCTACCGGGGTTCAAGTCCCTCGATTTATTACGTAATAACGGCACACCACCATACATTTTACAAATCAAGCCAGTCCATAACGGAAACAAGCTTCTTCTTAAGAATATTCAACCCAATTCATAAGCACATCAAGTTGAATTCATCGTATTGACCAATTGCAAATCAGTACAAGAATACGCAGATCATCTGCATCGGTTGGTGCAGTGGTTAGACTGCTCTCCTCCAACAAACCACGTGATGCACAGCGAACGCGAAAACAACACTTGTGCTCGTTCACTGTAGGGTTAGGTGCGGACTAGCACGCGGCATCTATGGACGGCTGGGGAAGTACTTTAACTTCCATCCACTCAATTAGGCGGCCTCAGGACACACAACGCAGAAGTGGGCGGCCATCCGCGTTCATAGCGCGCACTGTTACGTGCAGACGACCGGACATGAAATTTACTCTACAATGAGACAGTATTGATTGCCTTTACTGAAACTAGCTGCATGCGAGCTAACAGGCAGGTCCGTTAAGCTTACGTGGTGTGACCTAGACTTAGCGGTGTCTACGTGTGATCGGTTGTGGTTAATAGTGGCTAGGTGAAATAACCAATGAGTGCAGTGCTTCATTACGCGCCATCATGGAACATTGCGTTAGTTATCGGTGGGTGTGACCGAAATACCTGTCAACTGCAGCTGATCGGGCTTAATGCTGAGGTTAGCATCAGCATCTACACAGCAATGCATGATACACTGCACCGAGCTTTGCGGAAGCGTACCCCATTAATAGTGATAAGTTTACCGGGTTGGCAGAAGTTAAATAAATAAATAAATAGTGTATTCTCGAATTTCCGAGGCACACCTGACCAGGCATGATCAACGTTTACAAGCAATTTATGTTTCGCAACAAACACGTTGCTATGTATGTAATCGGCAGTAAGCCGAAAGTTGTCCAACTTTGGAATTTGTAAAATTAATCTTGAGGCATAAATTCGTAAAAACATGACGACAAGTTGGGTTCTATTGGGCAAAGTGTAAACAGGCTGGGCATTCCGTTTGTAGAGAAAACTTGTAAGGAAAATATTACATTAGGATTCTGGTCGGCTTGACAGTATGTAGTTGTGGGCAGTGACTTTATTTAGTGGCGAGTCACATCCGCCACGTCGCAGTGTTGTTAAGCGGACATTCGTGGCTTTTTATAGTGTGAAGCTTGTCAGGCGAAAACCCACCACGTCCTGAAACACTGTCAGAAATCCGTTTGTACACTTAATGTAAAACTGGCAGAGTAGCTCGACGACTGATTTAACCCTCGGTTAACCGCCGTCAATTGCCTTCTATTTACGCCTGTTAGCTAAACAGGTTATCTTTGATCGGGGCGGCCATAATGGCTGAGGCATATGGAGGGTTAGACCTTCTTCATCTTCGTGTCCAGGTGAGCAAAACTTCTGATTCTTGCTTCTATAATTTACAGAATTATGTATACTTCGCAGGAGTATGAAGGCGTCATGTCCAGCTACCATTACTGGACGACGGTCATGGTAGTGAGTGTATTTTTATCCACTTGTTGTACAGCCGTGTTCTGTGTAGGTCCTTGGGGGTTTCTATGTCCTGTCCCAGGCACAAGCTCTTTCACGTTCCGATCCCAGATCCCCAAAATGTTCCAGACCTCAGAGAAAGGGAAGGTGAGAGACAAACAGGGCCGCAAAGAACAGATGTGGGAACAAGCATTATTTATATTCTATGGTCTAACATTTAGAGGAAACATATGATGTACAATGTGTAACCATGATTATGCTAGAAGTGTCGTTTGAATATTCAGCGGAAGCAAAGCCCTATAGGTTGGTTGCTACCGTATACCTTGGATGAAGAGCGCTGCGCCGTTAAGCAAGGAAAACACAGGATCAGTTTGATATGATACAACTGTTGCGTGGGAAGATTCGCTGGGAAGCGTAGAATATGCTGACCCAGGGAAAGCCAGTGAGTCTTTTGGACTCATACATGGGTAGGTTTCGAAAAATGGCAGCGAATAATTGAGGAATGAACACCTGTAAATGAGAAGCTAAGGGGCGTCTCTGTACTGACCAGGTGAGAGACTGCCGAAGTAAAAAGCTAAGAAGGGGTAATTGACGGAAGGACGGCGAATAGCCAGAATACATGCGAACCTACAAGTTGCTGAGGAAATCAGAACCTGAGACCTAACCGCAGCAGCCAGAAGTTCGCATTTTCTGGTCTATATGCAAACGTTAGTATAATTCAGCCGTTGACAGGGTGAAGGAATACGTTTGTAAAGAACCGTCATGAGTTCGTGTGAAACGAAGATGAAACGACGATCTATGTTAACATTAGCGCACTCCTCACCAAGATGCTGAAATGCGACGCACTGGGTATGGTGATACGCTGTTTGACTTAAAAGATTAAACTGGGGAATGACCGAAATTAATTTGGTTGAAACAACCGAGAGTAAGACATTGGGCGGCATGTTGTTCTAGCTCGGGTTACAGTCGGAAGTAGGAACTCAAGCACATGACGTTATCACTAGACCGCCAGTGTCCACTATGTTGTACATAGTACTGGCAAACTCCAGTAAATGGCCGAAAGTTGTTGGTGTCAAGTGGATGGCACATTTTGAACACAAAAGTGGATAAGAAAAAGCTAGTTTGTGAGGAATCTGAAATTGCCCACCATAGAGTAGCACATCGCCATTCCTTAACTGCTCTGTTTGCAAGAAGGATTAGCTTCTGAACCGATATATCGTCATTCTCGAGAAACCACTGATATATGAAAAAGTGTGAAGGCACTTTACCTACCTAAAATTCTGACATGCATGTCCGGTCGTCTGCACGTAACAGTGCGCATTATGAACGCGGATGGCCGCCCACTTCTGCGTTGTGTGTCCTGAGGCCGCCTAAGTGAGTGGATGGAAGTTAGAGTACTTCCCCAGCAGTCTATAGATGTCGCGTGCTAGTCCGCACCTAACCCTACAGTGAATGAGCACAAGTGTTGTTTTCACGTCCGCTGTGCATCACGTGGTTTGTTGGAGGAGAGCAGTCTAACCGCTGCACCAACCGATGCAGATGATCTGCGTGTTCTTGTACTGATTTGCAATTGGTCAAGATGATGAATTCAACTTGATGTGTTTATGTATTGGGTTGAATATTCTTAAGAAGAAGCTTGCTTCCGTTATGGACTGGCTTGATTCGTAAAATGTATAGATAACCGCTTGGCCGAGCGTGACCTCCGCATACACTACTCCAGCGCAATATATTTTGCGGAACCAGCGAGCTATATCTCAGCAACGGCCAGGTTTATCATTGGCTATGTACTCATGTCAATTTGCTTGTTAGTGTCTCAATACACGCTGTGTTACTTCTGTGCCCGAATCGGATTAGTGTGCTGCTCGATAGTTGTTACTGACTCATGTAAACGTGTTAGGACGGCTATTGAGGTAGTTCCGCTTTAATTAACCAGACGCCTTCTAAGGTCTTTTGCGTTTAGCTATAAAGACCGCGATTAGCAGCATGGTCTAGAAACCCTTCGGTTGCACAGATAGAACCAAACTTGTATTCCACTGTTAGCAGCTCATAACGTCCGACTCAATTACTGACTACTTGTTTAAGCACTAAGCAATAAATTTTACCCACTATGCGAAAGGCCATAATGGAACAATGGGTTAATATGAATAACAAAGCAATGCTTACAAGTATAGTGGGATGCAAACTGTTGCGAAATAAAACTTCATATTTTACTGAGAAGCGTTTTGATGGACTCACTATGGACTTAGATATAATACAAAGGTTGGTCGTGTATTAAAGTATAAATCCATAAATGCACTGGTTGGGTGTTTTGAAAGCCGCCGTTTGCTTGCGCCTTGTAGTCACTGGACAAAATTTTAAAATGAAATGCAAATAAGACAATGCAACGTCAGCCTATTTTTTAAGTATCGCTAGATTGTGGGCAGGGACGGCACAATTTTACGGGCATTCAAAAGCTGGCACAAACGGTAATAAAATAAAGTTCCAGGGAATTCAAGCCGGCTGGCCGCTTATGTTATTTTTGTGGTTCACGTTTAATAGCGGACGGCAAATATAGTTTCACTTCATCAAATTCTGGAAACCAAGTAGGAGATCCCTTTGCAACCGCCGTTATCGACTGCTGTACATTCCTATAGACTACAGTCTAAAGAGCCAATACAAGTGAGGGGCCCCGGACGTTCTTGGTGGCCTCTATTTGAGGAGTCACGATAGCAGCAAAACCCTGATTCTGTCACAGCTCCTA
Organism: Dicrocoelium dendriticum; assembly: GCA_944474145.2. Lineage (NCBI taxonomy): Eukaryota > Metazoa > Platyhelminthes > Trematoda > Plagiorchiida > Dicrocoeliidae > Dicrocoelium > Dicrocoelium dendriticum. The sequence goes on from OX104063.1 coordinate 89,788,232, forward strand.
CCTTTGGATAGCGTAATCTACGTGTGCCTGTACCGAGGCCTTAAGCATTTGCAGGAAGATTAAAGGCCCAACCCGACCGTGCGCCCTGCGAAGGAGGCTAATTTTGGCTGCCAGTACCAAACGTCCGCTTGTTTTTGGCATCCTAGATCTTCCTGGACCAGTATACCCAAACCGCGCTACAGAGAGCCCTCTGCAAGGTGTAATCACCAAGATTGTAAACGCTCACCGGCTAGGGACGCTGATGGATCACCTTGCACTTAGCGATGTTTAACTGAAACACGTTCCCCGTTGACCGGTCATAAGTGCGAACTAAGTCACATTATAGTAAGTGGTGCTATGCATTGTTACTAATCGCCCGTCATAGCTTGACCTCATTGGTGGATAGCAGGAAATTTGAGAAGATAGCTCTTGCCAGGTTGTTCAAAATCACCAGCAATAGGCCCGGTCCCAGCACCGAGCCCTTGTGACACCACATTCCACCTCAATCGGAATTGAAAGTGATCCTCTAATATACTCATTCTACCCACCAAAAACATGTTGCCCTTTACGTTTTGTCTGCTTTCCTTTAGACACGGAATAAGCTACCGGAAGCCATCAGTGCGTCTGAAAGTCAAGCAATTTTCCTAGGCTATTAATAAACTACTACGTGTAGCTTACTTAGAAAAAACTAAAGCACATGTCTCCCTGAGGAGGAGCTTTGGAAAAGGAGCACGGTTATATTTATTCCATTTTTACAAAATATGAACTAATCAGAGCACGTCAAATATTTGCTGCGGATTCGTCACAATTTTCTGATCTCCACGGCTTCAAATGCTATTCTGGCCGATCTCCACATATTGTGCTGCTAATAGTTGACGTACGAATCTGTAATTTCCATTAATCTCCCGTGCTTCGGGTTGTCACATTCCTACGGGCTCCTACCTGGGTATCATGCTAAGGTCCCAGCACTACTTTCTATTTTACAGTTGACGCTGCCACTGAGAAATCGACAAATGAGGAAAGGATCAGTCACCCCTATTTACCCCCAAGACAAAGATCACCGTTCCGTCACCGCAACGTTACCACGAGGATCTTTTTACACTTATTCACCGTTTAGCGCCATAGACTTCCTTATCCAACCCTGCCCTTTCCTTAGCGCACCTGCTTGCACATTCCTTCTACAACTTCACGGCCAACGCTTAGGGTGCTGCCCTGATCTAGTCTCATCTGACCAGCCTCTTGCTATCCGACTGTTTCCAGGTTAGCAAGACGTAAACGACCTAGGCTCTGCAGGCGTAACGCTATTCCGCACAAATCAAGAGCCTCCTGTCACTGTCCACCATTTATGAATATAACCTCTTTCATACGTTACTTGACCATTTCTGTTGACGCTCTATGTTAGTGTTTCTACCCCAAATGTAAGTCCTTATCTTAACAAGCCGCCCAATCCAACCTCATCGGAACGGGTTCCTGCTCTCTGACTTCGCCCCAACTGCTGAGACCTTACAAGTCTAAGTTCAACAGACCCAAAGCTCTATACACAGTAACTCGACAGACGTTCCGGATTCCTGACCCTTCACTTATAAAACCTTTCCATACCGACCCTGTCCTTTCCTTATCGCGCTTTCGGGTTGCATTCCTTCTTCAATTGTACGGCCAGTCATCATTGTCTTGCCCCGAGCTTACCTCAGCTGACCATCTTCCTGCTCTCTGACTGCGTCCAGACTACTGTAACGGCAGTAACTTAGGATTCGCAGACTAAAGACCTAATACAACTCACCTCGAGAGCCATGCTGGGCTTGTTTACCCTTTAGTAGCATGCCTCTTTCATCTTTAACCCTTCCATTTCCGAGGACGCTAACTATTCGTATTCGCATTTAATTGTATGGCTTAAGCACCATGTGTCGCCTAATCCTATGTCGTCTGAGCGCTACCCTGCTCTCTAACGTCTCGCAGTCTACAGTGACTTTGCGGACCTTAGTTCAGCAGACAGATACCTCTGTACCCCTCAGCTCGAGCTTCTGGTGATTTTATTCCCTCCATCCTGGTGGGCTTGGCATCCAGAACCTTCACTTTCGAGTTTGAGATCTCCGTTTTTATTCCACTTTTATTGGCGGCATACCCTCATTGCGCCGCACGAATTAGCCTTGTTCGTATAGTCACTTGTTCCTCGACGTCCCTCAAACCAATGAGACGTTACCGATCTCGGGTTTAGCAAACCTACTGCTCTATTCACCTTACTTGGAGCTCCATGTCTGGTTCGTTTGGCTTTTAGTAATATAAAGTACTTCACAGCGAACCTCTTCTTTCCACCTGCACCCTCTGTTTTCATAACTTCATTAATTCAAGGAATTATTTGCACTGTAGTCCAACGATGGAGTCCCCCAGACCGGGTTGCTGTATTCTGACTACCCCCGTGCTACTGAGGCGTTAATCGTCTGGGTTCCGCAGACCTACTGCTCTGCTCTCCATACCACGACAGAACGTTTGTCCTATTTACGCTTTGCTCATTTATGCTTCCTTTAGCAGCACCTATTCCTTTCTGCTTTCATCCCCCGTTTATAGGTTCGTTTCCAGCACACGGATCGCTCTCAGCGCAATGCACTGCGCTAGTCTCCCGCTTTCTGACGGCACTCCGTCTTCTAAGACGGTAAGCGCCTGCGTTCGTCAAAAACCTTCCTTCATTTGTGGTTCCTCAAAATCCCTGTGTTTCCTACTAGTAGTTCATCAATATAGACTTCTCTACCTAAAACATATTCATCCTGAACTTTCAAATTACCTACCCACTACAATCGGATAGAGTAATCTCGGTGAGCCAAACTGATGTAGTCTCCTCTTTCCTGTTGCGTATACTCATCAAATTTCTTGAGGTCTAAGTGTTATACCGTCGGCAGGTTCAGCACTCTAGATATGTTCCCTACACAAGCGTTTTCATTTTTTTATTCGCTCCGCATCAATATGGGCTACTTTATCATGCGTTTATCCTTTCCTAATTGTGATCGCTGTTCGCATTCTTACTTTTACTAGACTGTTGCTCTCAAAGTGCGTCAGTTAACTTTTCTGGTCTAAATTTAATTACTTTCTGCTCTTTGAGGATGAGACTTAAAGGCTACAGCGCCGTCATATTCTACATATTTTCCGCCAAAGCATGCTGGTCATGCCTGCCCTATATCAATATCAGCTCTTTGTATTTGAACCTGAACTTACGGAACTGCATCCTTCATCTTAGTTCCTTTCCTCCCAATTTGGGCCGTTGAGTCCGTTCAAATCTAGACTTCTGAACCTGTCTCCATTTTGATTCTCTGCAGCGTACTGCATTACAATGCTCACTTAGACCCTGAAGGTTTGCTCACATAAGAATTCAACTCTGTCACTAGCTTTCCTTGGCTAAGTATCCCTTGGTACTATTTCCTTAGCACCCTAGCGTGACTTGTGTATCTGCCTGCTACTATGCTTTGGTCTCATAAGTTGTGCTATCCTCAGCAACTTTAATGTATGCTTGCGTCCTTCTCAGTTGCTTCTGTTTCATCATTAAACCCTTCATAGCGCTCTTCTTGCGAGTATACATAGGTTGTCAGTGCACAGCCGCTCCTTGACCTCTCTTATCTAGATGTTCATTTATCCTTTACTCGCTATAAATTCTTCTACTTTACCCCTGCAATTGCCCAGCTCTCGGACCGGCGTTCCTTACCTCTGTTCACCTTGGTACTATTATCTTAGCACCATAGCGTGACTTGGTTATCTGCGCGCAGCTGCGCTCTTGCCTTATATGTTGTGGGATCGTCATCTACCTACATTTATGCTTGCGTTCAGCCCAATCGCTGTCCATTATTCAATTAACCGCTTAGCTTCTTCAGTCAAACAATCTTATCACACCAGGTCAGCGCAAGGCCATCCTTAGCCGCTCCATCTTAGATGTTCAGCTTCCCCTTACTCGCCGCACGGCATTTGGTGCTTGTTCTAGCAAGGTTGCAGCTCCCCCATTGGATTTTCCCGGCTCAGTATACCTTGGCACTATTTCCGTGGCACCCTAGCAAGATAGAGTATCCGTGCACAGCTGCGCTGTAGCCTATTATACTCTGAGGTATTTAACCACCCTAAGGTATGCTTGCGTTCTGCCTTCTCGCTAAACTTTCATTAGTAAACGTTTCTTAGCTCACTTCCAGGGAGCAAACATAACTTAAGTGGTCATTGCACAGCCTCTCCTAGCTAGATGTTTCTTTATCCCTTATTCAATCTAATGTCTCCGAGTTTACCCCTGCAAATGTCCGGCTCTCCAAATAGCTTTTCCTGGCTCTATCCACCTTGGTATGATTATCTTTGCACTCTAGCATCAGTTGATTACCTGGGCACCACTGCGCTTTTGTCTCATATGTTGTGACGTTCTCAGCAAACTTAATGTGCGCTTCCATCCCGCTGTTTGCTGAACTTTGAACTTTTATCCAAACTTGGCTCGCTTCTATTTATAAGCTAATTGCGGCTGGTAGACACACAGACACCCCTTAGCCTCTCCTCTCTAGGTGTTCAGTAATCCCTTACTCGTTTCTCTGTCCGCGACGCTTGCGCCTAGAGAAGGGCAGGGCTCTTGCCGGCTATTCCTGGCTCAGTATATCGATACTATTCATATAACACTCTAGCAAGACTTTTGGATCTGCCCACTAGTGCTATTCTCCTTCATATATGGTGACGTCCACAGCAACCTTTATGAATTTTTGCATCACGCCTGTTCATTTTCCTTTCAACAGTAACCTTTGGCTCTCGTCTGGTAATCAAGCAATTTTTGTCTACTCAGCGCACAGCCGCCCTTAGCGTCACATGCTAGATGCTCAGTTTTCCATTACTCGCTGCATCGTCTTCAACACTTGCTCATGCAGCGATGCAGCCCAATCACTAAAATTTTTGACTCAGACTAACTTGGTACTATTCCCTTGGTTCTCTAGCATGAATTGAGTAACTACGCATTGCCGCGCCTTAGCCTCCCATGGTCTGAGGTAATTCACAACTTTAATGTAGGCTTGCCTCGTGCCACCTTGCTCTCCTTTCGTCATTAAAACTTTTTTAGCTCTCTTTAAGCAGGCAAACGCAACTCAAGTAGTCAAAGCACAGCCGCCATTTAACCACTCATTTCTAATTGGCCAGTTACCACTTACCCTCCGCAACGTCTGCTACATGTACTCAGGTTAGGATCCAACTCTTTCACTACATTACTTGGCTCAGTATACCTTGCTAAACTTCCCTTAGCACCCTAGCATGACTTTAGTATCTGCGCACTGCTGTGCGTTAGTCTTTTACGCTCTGATGTATTTAACAACCTTCAACTTACCTTAGCTCTCTTTTGGCAATCAAGCTTATCTTCTCTGGTCAGCGCACAGCCGCTCCTATGTTTTTCGTTACCAGAAACTCAGTTTTCCCTTACACGTTGCAACGTTTATGACACTTGTTTATGTAGGAGACAGCTCTTACACGGTTTTTTTCTAATTATTTAACATTAAGACTATTCTCTTAGCACCCTTGTGTCTTCTTTATATGTCTAGCTTCCCTGAACCTTTTTAATCCTCGCTTAAGCCCAAGTTTTGCTGCTTTACCAGCAATTAATCTTTGCCCTCTTTCGTCGCAAGCTATTTATATTTATAAATACCTTTTCTGCGCTTCCTATCGAGTTAGGCTAATACCTTCTGTTCATTCACCATTCAAACGCCGCCGGTTTTTGAACCCTTTTATCTCTGTTCCCACACCATGGTTGCATCATAGTAAACTGCTATTAACTGGATTGTTTACTGGTACATTGCTCTTGTTCTCTAAATAGTTGACGGCACGCATTTTATAGAAAAGTCAAAAAACACGTTCAGTATAATCATTGTTGCACTTTGCACATCCTTTTGTCGCATACCTAAATGCTATAACATACTACTTTAACAGTGCTTGATTCCCCGCCTGTTTGTTGCGGTCTTCTCTGGGTTGTCTGTTTCTTTCTTCGAGGTCGGAAACTTTTGGGGATCCGAGATTGAACTAAGGACCAGCGTTTTCTTCCAAGACTAGACGTAATAACCGACAAGGACTTACCCATCATATGGCTGTACACCAAAATGATTCAACTGCACTCCATACCACGACCGTTGTTCAGTGTGCATAGCTGGACCCGATGTCCTTACTCTCCCGAAAAGTATAGATGAGCGGAATGCTTCAGACACCAGGAACTTTAAAATGTTTACTAACCTGGACCGCAACAATACGACTCTTCGTCACTTGTCTCTCCCATCCTCTACGGTCTTCAGCGATTATGGCGGTTCTGACCAAGCCACCTGATCAGACAACAGTGGAAATTGAAGTCATTTGACTCCGAGTAACTGAGTGTGAAATCAGTCGGCAAGCTGCTTTGCCAGTTGTACATTAGTGGTTGCGGCAGTGTTACAGGATTTGGTGGCTTTTCTCTGGGCAAACGTGCTCCTTATAAAAGGCCACCGAAGTCCGTTCAGCAACAAGGCGACGTGGCGGACGTGACCTGTTAATGAATAAACTTACTGCCTACAATTGCATACTGATAAGTCGGTTAGAGTCGTAATTAATTTCTCCTTTATACGTACAAGCAAATGGTACTCCCTGTTTGCATCTACCATCTTCACTACATTTATAGTGCCTTGGTTGTTTATACTACACACACTGGAACGCAACTTATCGTAATTCACTAACGACTACATTACTCACGATTACTTTACGTTTTGCGGCCTGTACAAATATCGGCCACTGCCGATTACATATGTAACAACGTATCTGTTGTGTAACATAACTACTTTTAAAGTTTAATCCTGCCTGACCTAATGTTCCCCGATAACTTCGAGAATAAAGTATTTGTTTATTTATTTAGGTTTGATTGATACCTTTTATTTTACCTTCAACTACGACTGACTTTCTTAACATCCTCCGCGTAATGCACGCTTGTTAGTTCAGGAATTTTGGTTCCAGCAAATGGTTCGGCGCAGTGGTACAGGACGTGGTGGATTTCCCGTGACAAGTGTTCTTCCTATGGAAAGCCAGAAGGACACCTAACAACGTTTCCACGCACGAATGTGACATGCCGCTAAATAAATTCACCACCACTAGTCTTCCCGTGAGTTACACCGTAGTTCATGGGTGTATCCAGACCCTGCTCTTTTACGGATCGAAACCCGCTTGAACCATGTGGTAGTATACCACGTTTGTGGCTACCTTCTAACAAATGTCCTGCAAGTGAATGATCTGGTGCTATCGTGTTATTTGACTAAAGCTTCCCAAGACAACTTGAGAAACTGCGGCCGCAACCAGGACGTTGGGTAACCTACGGAGGTCGTTCTCCCATATCATTCCGGCAAGTTTCAAAACTCTGTACACGTCACATATCTACCCGATATTAAAGTACAGACTGCCGGCTACCTATCCTCTCTTAAAATCTGAATGCGACTTGCCAGAAAGGCTTTAGTGGCGTGGCTCAAAATCCTTCATGAAGCTTCATGGTCCTGCTTACCCGCTTCGACTCAGCATGCTGAATGTGTTCCCAATGGATTAGCGTCGGTGCCGTGAAGGTCTTATCTATACCAGACAGATCCTAAGAGTTTAACTTGGGCGTGAGGTACAGAAGCACGTTCGGCTCGACACGAGGCCAAAAATAGACTCGTTCCAAGAGCCGAATACGTCACGTCCGTCCAGCTGCTGCCCTATCAATTCGTGTAGTGAATGATCGGAACAGCCTACCGGATATAGTTTCTGATTCACCGACAGAAAAGGTTTCAAGAGACTGCTTTACAGCTAGCTGATGAGTACGGCAGGTCGCTGCTGCTTCTACTGCAATGATGACGATCCCGAAATGAATGTCGCTTTGCAACCATTTGCTTCAAAGCTGAACTGAAGCGGGAGCGACGGAGCTTCCAAGGGTCTCCCCTCCTGATCGCTATAAATTAAGGAACCAATAATGAGCACTGACTCCCAACGGAGTGCATTGCCCTCATATCGGCCTCCCACCTTGTAGGTTAGATTTTGATCCATGGCTCGAGGTAGGGCCCTTAAGACAACCCGTCACTTTAGCCTGAACATGCGGGCAGTAGCACGCCTTCCGAAGTATCCTGGGCCACACTGGAGTTACACAACTTGCGCTTCTAGGTCTATCAGCTCTGTTGACCCAATTCCTCAACCACCATCCACCACACGCTTACTACCAGTACTATATCTACACCTACTCGTATGTCTTCAGCCAATACCACAAAATACTCACTGGTCGCAAGTGATGGAACTAACAGCCAAACTTCTGGTTTTAAATCAGCGATCACAGCTGTGTCGCAATCTACCGGAACCCTAGCTCTTCTAGGACCTGGTTTACTATTCCTGCCAGCAGCGTTTAATGTTTGCGCTTTGATACAGGTTGGAAGACTAGCATACATGACCAATACTCTTGATGCCCTCTCGGTAGAAGTCTGTTATCTTGCAGAAAATAGGTTGCAAGGTGTTAGCGACGTCCTCAAAATTTCCACGCCGGTAAACCCTGACGTCACATACCACTTGTGCCTTTTGGCGGACCCAGCGGCTGCCGCCTCCGTCCAAGCTGCTTTTGGAATAGCATTGCTTGCCCGGGCGGAGTCAGGTTTGGTTGACTGGATTTCAGTCAAATGGCGGCTATAAGCATTCGGATTAATAGGTTTAGGTAATCTAAGAAGGCGTATAGACCATAAGTAAATAAACGAATAAATGGTAGACGCTCAAATAAACGAGGCATACCTGTGAAGGCGTGAAAAATTATGCATACAAGCATAGCTGCTTTGGCAAAGCAAAAGGTATCGTGTTAGCGTATGGAACAACCGAAATACTCGTAGGTTTTACAAATAAACATTTTCAGTTAAAAGTTGGCAATAAGAGCTTGATGGCGCTGGCGCGCATACAAATCAGTGTTACAACCGCTGTGTCAATATCCAATTTTGGCTTATTTTTTCTATGTTTTAATCTAGGAGCAAAGGAGCTAATGTAAAGGTTTGGTTTAATTGCTTTTCAATAAAACGCTAGGAATGTTGGTTCTACATGAACGCATCCTCCATATCAAAATCTGTTGTAGATGTTGCTCGTGGAAGTCTAATGTATGGGCCGGTCTGAAATGGTGGGCTGTAACTTTATTCAGTAACGAGACACATCCGTCACGTCGCGGTGATATTAACCGGACATTTGTAGCTTTCTATAGAGCAAACCTTTGCCAGCTAAATGTCAACCGCGTGTTTGAACACCGCCGTAGGTTAGTTTGAACAGCAATTTGAGCTAGCAATTCATTATACAGACTGAATTTTCAACCGGTTATTCATAGTCAATTGACAGCCAAATTATTGTTCTGGCTGACTGACTATAGTCAAATTCGCCATTAGTCGTTGAAGTGGGTCGAAGGTAAATGGTTTTGTTGTTGGGAGACAAATAGTGCAGGTGGGTAAAGGCTCCAAGTTAATAGTGGCTGGCTTCCTTTGTGGTATTCTAGTTTTATTCTTATATTTTCAACATGTTTTCAACAAGTTTTAAAACACCTTCAACATACGGACCTCAAGTTTGTGCACGACCTTACATCGCACTGTTTGCATCTAGAAAGCTCGTGGGCGTAACACGCACAAACTGGACTGGTTTGCTTTGGAAGTACAACGAACAACCGAGCTGAGAATGCCAACTTGCGGTTGAAGAAACTTACCCGTGCATCGGATGGCCCCGTAGCGGCTGTTCGCGATGTCTGGGAGCATTTGAATGTTCTCCTGAATGACTCTCATCTGCATGCGGCCTCCTTCTGTGATGCCTCAGATACTAGAATGCTGTGCATGCGTTCATCGCGTGGTTTTCCACCTACCTACGTAGGCGTGCAACCTAGTGGTGCGCCATTTAGCGCAGCCCATGTTACAAGCAGTTTAGTCAGGCCTTAAAGATGGTGTGGTATGTGAATAAAGCTGGCTGATACCTCCATAGTTTGTGGTATCTCACCAGCGGAATTGCTTCACTATCGGTTGCTCCTTGGGAAGAGGTACCTGTCCATTTTATGAAACTAGCTGACTGCCATGTGTGCATATAATGACGGCATACAAGCAACACTCGTACCCGAGAAGTAAACCGTTTCTGATGTGTCCATCCATTTACAGTTCAAATATCCATTTGCGACCGTTGGCTGGTGGGCTATAACTTGCCGGCAGAGTCAAAGCCTTTGCCGACGTAAAAGTTCCCGTTACCAAACCAACCAAGTCTAAAATCGTACATCCTGTTGATCGTTTGAGAAGTGCTGTAGTGGTTAATCCATCCGGATTTTCGGAACTGTACAAATAGCTTTTGCAAAGGCCCAACGAAGTAATTAATGGTTTATCCGACTTTCATGGCGCAAAGGAACAACAACGTTGTCCGAAAACTATGCCTTCTGCAGATTCGTGTTTCACCTAAAGCAATTCGGTTGTGCGTAACGCAGTTCACTATGCACACCATCGGTTACCTTGCCATCGAAAACGTCTGCGTGGGCACTCAGGAGCCCCTTTTACGATTTTTTGTCAACGCTTCACAAACATTTGCCGTGTCCATGATGAAAGTGCCTAGCTGTACAACCGGTAAGAAGAGAACTTGCTTACTTTATATGTAGCTATTGGCCGTTCACTTCATCGGATGGCGCAGTTGTTTCCACTACATCAACATGCCTCGCTTACGAAGGTAAGCGACAGCTAAGTATAACCTGTTCCCACGCAGACAGTCATGGTGTGATTCCTGCAGTTCCGAGTACAAGTCAGCAAACCGTGCCTCATCCTATAGCGCCTGCATTTGGCACTGATGACCTTTTTCCTTAATTTTTATCGATAAGTTGTCGTAAGAAAGCGATCGAGTTCCTCGCAACTAGTGGTATTGTAAAGAATGCAGTGCCACAATAAGCTATTTTGTATAATTCAAACTCCCTGTTCACTTTATAGTAGCGTATACATGGATTCAAGCCCGGTAATGAAGCCACTGAGAGGGAAATAACTTGTTCAGTTAAAACTTCTCTTTCGATTGCCTGAAAGTGGGCTTACCTTTACACTACTATTGTATTTTAGCTAATGAAGGCGACTTTGTGCAACAATAGGCTGCATGGAACATGCGCGTCCAAAGCACGTATTTAGTGAACAACGCTGAACCTATACACATACTGCTTTCTGTACCATAAAAAGCACAGTGGTTATGGCGGTTTCTACGCTCCTTCGGGATTAAAGCTTTTCTGACAAGTACCTGGATTAGCGGCACGTTCAATGCTAAGGTACTAAGATCCAGGTGGTTTATAATAGCACACGGTTCCGAGGCTAGTGCTCGTAGCATAGGGGCGACATCGGTAGCACCTAGGTCGGTCGCACTGTGCACCAGGCTCCAATGCTCGTAAGCTTAGGGTTGTGGCTCTATCAGTGGCGCATTTTTGCGCCAGTGTACTAGCGCTCAAGTGGGTTGTAATAGCACTCGACTCCGAGGATCGTGGTCGTAGGAGCTCCGTCCTTGACGCATTCGCAATATATGGTAGTTACAATAGATAAAACATTCTGGTTGACTGACACTCATCCGAATTGAGTTCCGGTTGGACGACTTTTGGTCATTCAAATTAATTTTGTTTTAGCCTGACGGTTACTGCATTGAGTAATTACAAAGTAAAGGTCGCTTTCCGCTTCGTGTGTATCATCTTGCAAACTTTAAAATTTCATTTCGCTTTTTAAGTGTCCGATAGAAAATATTTTAAGTAAACAACATGTCGTCCATAAGGTGTACAATTAGACTACTGAGCGCTAAAATTTCGGTCATTCAGAGAGCTATAACTTTCCCGCTAGGGGATACTTTTCGTTACTCGAGAGGACGGGATACCTATACCGTCAACGTTACACGGAAGTTGATTCCAGACTTGTCATTATATACTGCCCTAGCCGGTAGGCTAAAGTGGACATATTTTTGAATGCCTGCAAGTTGCCTCGGAAGCCAGCGGCAAGATAATTTGTCACACATGGTGCTCAAAAGATTACGCAAGGACGGGATTACGGTTAAATAGGAAAGATTTTTCTGTAAGGAACGGTGCCGATACGTAGTTAGAATATTAGTTAGCATCTATAGACGCAGTAAGCCACTTATCTTCATATGCTTTTGCTCCACTCCGCAAGTAACCGAAGCTACGCACCCACGAGAGGGCACGCTGTCCATCTGTTTGGATAGAATGATAATGCATTGGTACCACTTTTCTGAAAAGGTTTCCTAAGGTTTTTCAGAACCTCAGCTGTCAAAAGCTCCTTAAATGTGGTTGCGAGGATTTAGCAACTGCTACGAATCTCGCAAACCCAATGTATCACTTAGTTCATTATACTAAAATTGTGTTCCACAGTTAAGTGCCGAAGCTCTGCTGTTGGCACAATAGGTGACTATTTAAGTAGTCCAGGACGAGACGCTTAGTGGACGGCAGGCGATTTTAACAGATAAGCTCGGAAAAATATGCTTAGGTTTCATTCGTTATAACGAATAGTTTCTAAGTTAGTTACTAATATTTTCTTAGTGTCGTGCTTGTTTAAGGCCAATATAGTGCTTGCGGTACACACTTTGTTGTTGCACCGTCGTTAACTAGAAGCAAAGTAGCGCAAGTTGCGCACTGTCATTTGTGCAACATCGCATGCGCAACTGGTTGAGTAGGCACAAAGCTGCATGCATTTCACAACCGTTTTGCTGCACTTATTGTCTGTGTCCCATTTGAGTCCAAAAATATCTATTCAAGGCGCTGATAGGACGCTTGAAGTACGCCTCACGGGCTATTAACGGACGCCCATGCCGACGGGGTTGTCAGCGTCCAAGTTGCAGTAATCGAACGCCTCAACCAGACTACCCGGACTGCTAATTAGCTACATACAGCATCCATGAAAATAGGAAACCTAGAGTTGAGTGGTTGCATTAAAATATGCCTACTATACAATATTGGATATGCGGGCGTTGATATTTTATTTTTCAATTTATTTAACAAATTTGCAGCATTTCGTTAACCTTATTTACGTGCATTGGTATCTGTGGCAAGCGGTTGATATGGATTTAGCGCGCTAAAACAAGGTTTAAAGGTACACCAGACTAGAATGACCTAGTCTAGCGGTCACTTGCCTCACTCCTGTTCAACCAAACAGCAAACGTCGCCTTTTTAAAGTACGCTGTTCGGTCTGCTAGTACTGGTCAGCGGAACAGGCCGCATCTATACCTGCTCTTCAGTTATTACGGCGAAAGAACCAAAGTTCTCCTCTTACTAGACCTAACTGCTCATACTGTAAGTGCACTGATACTAACGGAAGACACGACCTAAGTCTTCCGCACCTACATTGCATTCTAGGCCTTAAATCCGCTATTGGGTTCTGTATATATGTTGAAATTTGATAAAGGCATTTTCTTCCTTGTCTTTTTACTCCGATCAGTAGACCCTCTGCCTTCAGTAATGGTCGGCTTTTCCTCCGTTGTGTTTGGCAATACCAAACATGGGACAACTATGGCTCCTGTAAGGAACTAGGCCTTCGGATTCTCGGTCAAGTTTCGTGCGTTCATTATTCGCATATCTCTCAAATATTGGTCCCCGACTGACTCATTAAGGCTGCCTCAAGCTCTTATTTTTTCTGCACTGCAATGGAGTTTGAATTGACCGCCCCTTTTGACCTACCCAGCAGACCACTCCTCATCAATTTGCAAAGCTCTTTCAATCTTGACCTACTACCTGGCTTCCGGCTTCCTAAAGGAACATTGCTTTGAGTCATTGGGCCCGTGCGTCGCCGCGAATCAGCTTCACATGTGTTTCTGCTCATTTATCCCTTACTCGTTACCCCTTTCTAACCCTTAACCTTATAAGAAAGTCCAGCGCTATTGCCGATATTCCCTATCTCAGTTAGCCTTAGCGCTCAGTTAGCCAGCTGGGAAGACTTAAGAAACTGCGTGTTGCTGGCGTTTTAGCGCCATATACACTTAGTTCTTCAACAACTTTCCTGAATGCTTATATGCTTTCATTCCACTGCAGCTTTTCAAGCAACCTTTGCTTAGCTCTTACCATACAGACTAGGATTACTCAAGCAATTGCACGCTGCTGCTCGTTAGCCACTCTAGCCTCGATGTTTAATTAACCATTACACGCTGCAACATTTTGGCTCTTCAACATATACGAACGTCCAGCTCTATAACTGGTTTTTCCCTGCTCAGTTATCCTTAGGTGTCTTCCCTAAATATGCAAGGAAGTCTTAACTATCTCCGCAATGCGGTGTTTTACTCCATAGGTTAGGACCTCTTTAACAAGCTTTCTGCACGCACAGCTGCTTCTACTGCATTACCTCTTCATTAATTTAATTTACCTAGCGTCTTCAGAGCTGACAAGCTTTGTAGCGCCCAAAAGATAACTTCTTTCATGTACAATTTATTTGTTGACCGGTTGTACGTTATTCTTTCTTGTTTTAATCGTCCTTACGACCGGCTCGACACTCGACCGCCTTGTAACTTCCAGCGCTCATGTGTTCGCTCTTGTCTCGCTTCATCCGCCTGAGTATTTTTGTAGCCTATCGAAAACAGTCCGCTGTGTCCGACTCTAATTGCCTTCTGATAGCCGCGCTTAGTTTCGTGCACCATCACGGACTAGTATTAACTACTCCTACAAATTGGAGTTGAGCAAGGCCTGCGTCTAGTGGGTTTGCAGATGGTCAGGCGGAAGTTATGTTCCCCCTATCAGAACCCATCCTGATGGTGCACGACCCAGGGATGGTCGTGCCGACTTCCTTGAGGTAGTACTTAGCAACGTGCGTAGCCTAAGGAACAAGATGCACGGGTTAGGTCTACTTGCAGACAAATCTCGTCCCGGCATACTTGCTTTCACTGAAACGTGGTTGCCTCCGGATATCACGGACGGTAAGGTATGCGTATCTGGCTACGCGCTGCTTAGAACTGATCGGTCCGTCGGTCGCCAAGTCGGAGGCGTTGTGCTGTATGTTAGCTGTAACTTAGATGTATCGAGGATCTGCACATGCCAGTCGTCGGATCCGACGGTGGAAGCCCTATCGGCTGTTTTGTGCACTTATTCTACCCAGTTTACAGGTATAGCGTTATACGGAAGTCCTGAAATTTCTTCTAGGGGATCTTTGACTTAATTTTCCCTCAGTCTCCGAATAAGCATTTAGTTTTAGGGGATTTCAACCTCCCAGAAGTCGGTTGGGCCGATCTTTCTTGCAATTCGGCATCAGGAACATTCGGTGCAGACTTTCTTGGACTGACTCTCCAAGTGCCTTTGCAATAGTTCTTGGCCTTTCCCACTAGATATATGGACAACCAAATACCATCCACTTTAGATTTGGTTTCAGCTAAGTCCCTTGACTTCAGGACGGGCGTTTCATACGGTGCACCCCTAGGGTCCAGCTATCACGCATGCATATCATTTCGACGTACTCTTTCAAGGCAGCAAGAGACCGTTGTTGAATTACTTCCGAATATTTGGCGCGCGGACCTTAGTGCAATGCGAACTAAGGCTTCAGTTCTAACTGTGAAGTCTCGATGGCTGACTCTGTCCAGTTGGCCTTGGATAAATTTAAGGCAAGCCTTAAGGAGGGTTCCACTCCCCATACGCCACTCATGAGGAAAAGATGGTTAAGGGCACAGCCTCCACGGATAGATACCACAGGCAATTACCTACTCAAGAAACAGGCAAGATGCTGGCGTACCTATCAAGCATCTCCATCAGCCAGCACCTATGATAGTTATCGAGAGATTAGAAATAAATATAAGCAACATCTCAGAACTGCTCGTCTCCAATACGAGCAGGGTTTAGCGGACTCGACCGCAGCTAATCCCAAGAAGCTTTTCGCTTACGTTAAAAGACGCAGCGGAACAAAACTGTCTATACCAGCTTTATTGCGTGCAGAAGGGAACCTTGCGCAAACTGATTATGACAAGGCTTGTATACTTAGTGATCAGTATACTGTGGTCTCTCGGGAGACCTCTTTACTGCAGGTTGAATTGGTTCAAGAGTTCCAGAGTATTCTTGCTTAGCTGAGTTTAGCATAATGGAGACTCAGGTCTTAGAGCTACTGCAAGGCATTAATTCTTCTTAAGCTTCCGGGCATGATTTAGTTCATCCGAAGCTGTTGCATGAATTTTCCACTGAGCTGAGTGGTCCTCTCACATGCGTGTTTTCAATATCGCTGGACAGCTGCATTTTACCTTCGGAATAGAAGGTGGCAATCACCTGTCCGATTTTTAAAGGCGGTGACAGCGCTCTACCCGCGAACTACCGACCTGCTAGTTTGACAAGCGTAGTAAGCAAGTTGTTTGAAAAGTTGATAAGGAATTCAGTGGAGAACCAACTGAATAGATTCAAGCCTCTCAGTGTTGCGCAACATGGATTCCGCAAGGGATTTTCATGTCAGACTAATCTACTTGTAGCTCGTGAAAGCTGGGCCGAAGCGGTAGACAGTGGACACACCGTAGACGTGCTATCCGTGGATTTTTCGAAAGCATTTGACACTGTTCCACATCTTCGGCTCTCACTAAATTTGAGACCTTACGGGATATCTGGGCACTCACTTCAATGTGTGTCTGCCTTCCTTGTGGGGAGGGAACAGTGCGTACGGGTGGGGCGTAGCCTTTCGCTCAGGCAAGCTGTCCTTAGTGGCCTTCCGCAGGGCTCGGTATTGAGGCCATTGTTGTTCGCGATCCATGTAAATCACCTGCCGGGAGGGCTAGGGGTGTCATCACTAATGTTTGCTGACAACCTTAAGCTATGGAATATTATGGATATCATGGGGGTCCTGAGACAATTCAGCATGACTTGGGTAGGCTCTGGGCATGGTCTACCTTATGGCTGATGACAATAAATAGGGCCAAGTGTTCTGTTCTCCAAACGAAACTGCTAATCCCCCCACCCGATATGTTGTGGACAATGATGTACTCCCAGTTGTCACTAAGCAGGTTGATTTAGGAGTCGTACACGCATCAGCACTTTATTCTGGAGACAATTGGAAACAGGCTGCTTGTCGAGGGTTTTGGATGATGTGGTTTATCCTCCGCTCTTTCGAAATCTTAATGGCCAATTTCTTTGTGAAGCTATTCTCGGTATTCGTCCCACCCCACCTGGAATATTGTATTCAGGCTTGTCCATCATGTCTTAACCGTGACAAAATGGACTTGGAGAGGGTGCTAGTAGTGGGCACTTGGTTAGTGCAGGTCTAGGGGACAGCCGTATCCTGAACGCTTGCTCAGTTTGGGGATGTACTCAATGCACTACCGAAGGATAAGAGGGGACTTGCTTCTCACTTGGCGTATTTGACGGGTACGAATGGCCCGGACTTATCAGCTATTTAGTCCCACTACCTTAACTAATGTCCGCGGTCACCCACTGAGACTGTCTAAGCCACGGTCTGATAGGATTAGGATGGAAACTCGTCTGTCGCGCAGAATGCATGCATACATCAAGTTTACTGAGTGCGTCGCAGCATATGAGCCACAGGCGCGCGGATACTGAGTCCTGTTTGGTTGGTAAGGTATTAGTGTTAAGGTTGACTAAACCGGAAAATGACAGTGAAAGGTCTGGACTCTTAACTGAGTAGGTGTCACATGCGTTGTGGAGAGCAATGGATAAAGGAACGTTTAGAAATGAGAGGCTATGGAGCGGCTGTGCGCAAACCACATGAGTTATGTTTGCTTCACGGAAGAGAGCTAAGAACGGTTTCATGAAGATAGGACAGCGAACGGATGTAGCGCAAGCATACGATACGACTGTTAAATAATCCAGGGCATAAGAGGATAAGAAGCAGCGACGCGCAGATAATCAACTTATGCTAGGGTGCTGTTGGAATATTTCAAAGGTTGGTGGAGCTGGGAAAAGCGGGTGAGAGAGCTGAACTATAATTAATTGGGTGTTACCAACAAGTAAATGACACCTGAGCATCTATTAAGGAGCGGCTGTGCGCTGACTTGATGAAATAATGAGGGTCGGAAGAAGAGAGCTAAACAAGGTTGAATGAAGGATGGAAAGCAGACAGGAAGCATGCAAGCATACATGAAGTTGACTGTGGGAGTCACCTCACACGAAGAAAGCTAAAAATGATTGAATGAAGCATGGACAGAAAACAAGAAGTATGCATACTAATGTAGACTGCGCCGGAACAAACAGATGAGGGAAGTGTCGTACGATATAACTAGGTGTCTTGGGCGTCGCAGCGGGTAATGGTTTAATGAATGTCCAAAAAATGGGCTAGGGAGTGGCCGTGCGCAGACGTCATAAGTTATGAATGATTGCCGTAAAAGAGCTGAAAATGTTGGATGAAAAGACTACGAACGGGCGGAGCCCAAGCATACATTAAGGTTGTTAAATACGTCAGAGCTTCAGACGCTAAAGCGCGGCGACGCACCGATACTCCAATCCTTCTTGTGTGCTAATGGAATAGTACTAGGTAAACTGAGGCAGGAATAGCTAGTGAGAGCTGGACTTATACATGGGAATGTGTCACAAATTTTGCAGAGCGTAAGGAATAAGTGAAGACCCCAAAGGAGAGACTAAGGCCTGGCTGCGCGCAGAATTAATGAGATAAGAATAATTGCTAGAAGAAAGCTAAAAATGTTAGATGAAAGGACATCCAACAGGCGGAGCTTAAGCGTACATTAGGGTTGTTGAATACTGCACAGAGGCCAGCTTTTTCACAAAATGTTATGTTTTATCAGGATAAGGAAGCTGACAAGAGAGCTGCTATGAGATGCAGATATGTTAGAGTATGGTCCCAGATGCATGCTGACAGTCATGAGGTGAGAGGCAGAGATCCGGGGGAAAGTATTGTGACAGCAGTTGAGGACAAGTATTATTTTTCCTTAGAATTGAGTGAGGTTGGATGGGGTAGGGGTTTATATGTGGTCAGTTCCGTTTTCCCACGATTGGTCTTCAAGTCTGTTAATGCTTAAAATAGTAGAAACCTGATTGACTGTTAGGTGCCTATTAAGTACTGAACTGAATTGGATTACATTATCAGACGCCCGCACAGTATGTGGAAGCCTGTTCCACACATACGCTTAGCTGTAGATATTAAAGCTTGCATATGTAATACTTTGAGCTTTCGGTTGGATGATGGAGTGTGTTCTATTACGAAGAGGGCACGAAATGTTGCCCGATGATAGGAAGGGTGTTATTGAGTTCGCAAGAGGATGATGAATAAGCTGATACAGGAAGAGGAGGTTTGGTTTCAGCCTGCGCAGCCATAAAGGCTCTAGCACAAATTCGATGTGTTGACCGCGATAGTTTTCGTTAATCCATACTGAACTGGCAGCGGTTTAAAGTTCTTCAAATTTGCATTCGTCGTAAGCAGCTCAGTTTTAAGCATGCTAAGCTTGTTTTCTAATAGTTGAAGTTTGATTTGAGCTGCACTAAGTGGGTCATTAAGCATGACTCTGAAATTCTGCACCACAGATGAATATGATGTGAGTGCTGTCATTGCTGCTGTCTGCACTGCTCTCTTTGCAGTAAGTGAGGGAGTTCAAAGCCTAGCACGCATTGATCAGGAGTAAACAAAGAATGACAAAGGGATAAACAGCTTGTAGACCGTAAAAATTGGTATGCGACGAAAAACGATCGAGAGTTGCAAACGCGATGATGAAGGTAGTATAGAATATATTGTGTTACTGCTTATTAACACACAAAGACCAACAAAGTAGTTATCCGCAAGTTTGAAAATTCGAACAGCAACGCAAAAAATGCGCACTGCTTCAAATCAGCGCCACTTCTCTTTTTCACTTGACCGTGGAGACAATTACACCTAATTATCAGTTAAATTCGAAGGAATTTTAATCTTATTTTGCGGACTAAGAACTTCGTAACAACCCAAAATTGGAAAATGTATTTTCGCCTCAAGGTTGGCGACATCCGGTTCCGGATTTCCCTGGCATCGTGGCCAGCCACAGGACGCCTGCGCTTACGGAGTAACCATGGGTTCCTCGCGCTGCACCACCCACAGCTCCAACCGAACACCCCATATCCAGTGTGAAGCCGTAGGAATGAGACCGGGAGGCATGTGGACGGGTGTCACGTTTCATCAGTGGAGCCGGCCCACACTCCTTCACAGGCAAACACAAACACGCTGTATTTGGGGAATCAAGCGCACACAAGGCGGTGGCTGGACCGTAGTCCGCTCCACACTAAGTGCATGGAACCGATCTTCGAGCCTAGCACGGCCACAAGGACAGTCACCCCGTCCCCTTCAGCAATGGTCAACTATCTCCTGGAGCCAGTATAGACGAGGTAATGGGTAATAGACTGGTAGGCGTTTTGTCAACATGCACAACAAACGCAGCAACACCGGGGATAACAAGCAACAGCCAATCATATGAAACGACAAGAAGAAATAAAACAAATCCATTAATGTATGCACACTCAGTGGCATAAGTCTTCGCTAAATTAGCATATGAATTAAGTTTGTTAGCCACGAATTCGCGATAAGGAAAAATGTCCACAAGTTAGTTAAAAATGCTACAAACGCAACACAGTTACCGAAGATAAGCGCATGTAGCATAAGCAACGTGACCAGTTAATAGAAGATTATTCAGGTAGGCCGAACAAACTAAATAAAATGGAATGGAATTGAGCCAGCTTAAAAGGCTTAGTTTAAGTGTAAGTTGGTTTAGCCCAACTGCGGTGAAGCTTCAAAAATGCAAAGTCAGTCTCATATGGACTTATTAATACACAAGGACCAACTGCACTCACCAACCACATGACAAGTCTAGCGTAGATAAATGGACATGGTCTGTACAACACGGACAAGTATACTACAGGAGAGGAAGCCAGCCTGTAATTATTTGGTATTTTACTCATCTGCCCCAATCGTTACTCAGTGCGACGCTTTTGCATCTTCGACTAGTTTCAACCACTAATTCCGGATCATGACTAAGCTAATCGGGCTGCCCAGTAGTAGCAAACCTAGCAGGGTACTTTAGAGGTGGCGACGTTTGTTGATTGGTTGGACTGTAGGTAAACAAGTGACCTATAGACTCTGTCATTCTAGTCTGATGTACCTATAAATCTGTGTTTTAGTGTGCTAAAATCCTATCAACCGCTTGCCGCCTATTCGAATGCACATGAACACGGTTAACGAAATGCTGCGGGACCGTCTGATGGGAAGTCGGCGGAGAAATTTGAATTTTTTTGGTGGCTACTGGTACATCTATTAGTGGGCTGAAAGAAATTGCGTTCATGATACTAAGGATAGGTAGCATAAATTAAGATGAATCGTTTAATAGTACTGGATGACTTATGATGTGCTAATATTATACTGATTCAAAGTGGTTAAAAGAAGTAAGGTCGTGATGGTGACGGAAAATCAACCGATAGGAATGGGCTGAAATAACGTTTAAGAAATGTGGCATTATTTTGCATCGTAAATCGTTCTAAATGTTACTTACTTATATACGGAAACTGTCTGTAGATTAGAAGCGGGAAAGACTTATAACAATGCATCAAGTGAAAGGTTACGAAAACCACACGGAATGCTGATTGGAGGACTGATGTACATGGGTGACATGTAATGGAACATTTGGAGGCAATTTAATGATATTACTTAATGGTACGGAACAAAGTTGCGTAAATAGTAAGTGTGTAACTTACTGATGATGCTTTGAAGATAGCGTGCAATGAGACGTAATTTTGTGAATCTGCAGAAATAAGAAATAGAGAACTATGATGAGAAAGGCATCACTGTGTGCATGTTTAATGACATACGGAAAAACGTGCAACAATGAGATAAGAAATAATAGCTTACTAACATCTGTTGCTGTGATTTTGCGGTCATAAATGGTTACTATGAAAATGGGATGCACAGAATGGGTTTATTTGTTTGGGCCAATGAGGATGAATAATCGCAATTGTTAAATTTGTTTACGTATGTAAACGTGTTTCCCAAGCTTAATGCAAATAAGAATGTGTTTGCATTTGCTAAGTTGTCGGCGTACATTTGGAAGGGGTAAAATGAGAAGGCGTATATATATATATATATATATATGTATATATATGTTGCATTCTTGATGCTTCTTCACCGCAGTTGGGCTAAACCAACTTACACTTAAACTAGGTTTTTAAGCTGAATAAATTTCATTCCGCTTTATTTGGTTTGTTCTGCCTCCCTGAATAATGTTCTATTAACTGGCCAAGTTGCTTACACTAATTGCGCTTATTTTCGGTAATTTTGTTGCGTTTGTAGCATTTTAAGTAACTTGTGGACATTTCTTACTTATCACGGATTTGTTGCTAACCAACTTACTTCATATGGTAATTTAACGAATAGTTATGCCACCGTATCTGTATGCATTATTGGATTTATTTTATTGCAGCTTGTCGTTTAAATTGAATGGCTGTTGTTTGATATCCCTGGTATGGTTGCGCTTGATGTGTATGTTGACAAGGTGCCTACCTGTCTATTACCCACTATATCGTTCATACGGGCTCCAGGAGACAGTTGATCGTTGCTGGAGGGGACGGGGGTGCACGGTTCTTGTGGCCGTGCTAGGCTCAAAGAGCGTTTCCATGCACTCAGTGTGGAGCGGACTACGGTCCAGCCACCGCCTTGTGTGCGGTTGATTCCCCAAATACAGCGTGCTTGTGTTTGCCTGTGAAGGAGTGTGGGCCGGCTCCGTTGATGAAACGTGGTTCCCATCCGCATGCCTCCCAGTCTTATTCCTTCGGGTTTACACTGGATATGGGGTATGTGGTTGGAGCTGTGGGTGGTGCAGCGCAAGCCATCCATATTCCCTCTGTAGGCGCAGGCGTCCTGTGGCTTGCCACAGTGACAGACAAATCCGAAACCGGATGCCGCCAACCATATATATATATATGCCTTTTCATTTTACCCCTTCTACATGTACGCGGACAACTTAGCAAATGCAAACATATTCTTATTGGCATTAAGCTTGGTAGACACGTAAACATACGTAAACAAATTTAACAAGTGTGATTATTCATCCTCATTTACCCAAACAAATAAACCCTATATATAAATAGATATATGTATAATTACACATAGACATCGTTTTAAATCTACACCTGATATTACCCCTTCTACATATACATATATATGTATATATATATACGGAAATATACGTTTACATATATATATGTAATTGAAGGGAGACTAGCAGATATGTATATCTGCGTATGTGTATGCGTATATGTAGATATATATTTTTACATATTTATGTATATATATATATATATCTATGTAATTGCATATATATACGTATATATGTACATATGTATACATATATGTATATGCAGAAGTCTCAATAAGGTACGTATTTCAATATTGCGGTGTAAATATATATATATATATGCATCTATATATACATCTATATCTATATGCCTGTTTCTATGTTGTCGTCATATCTTTGTATATATATATATATGTACATATGTATATCTATATATACAATATATATATATATATAGGTATATATATATACATATATTATGTACATGTATAATCATTGGTTGAATATACATGCATACCTGCACAGATGGATACGCAATTTGTACACTCATATAAGGATGTATGCATGCAACGAATTGGTATGTATGAAATTGCATAGGAAAAGGAATATATGCATACATGTGTAAATATATATATATACGTAGCTATATATATATGTATATATATATACATATATATATATACATATATATGTATAATGCAGCCTACTGCGACAGCTGATGCCTTATGATATGCAGTTAAAATATTTACCTGGTCATATGAAGAGCTTCCAAAGTAATCCTGTTTGCTTAGCACTTCGCAACGAAATAGACCTAGCAGCACTGCGTTTACATAAGTGAATAATCCCCTTTAGTAACAAATGCAATGCTCCGTGAATGGCATGTTAAAAGCAATAGTGAAATTTGATCGTCATAGTGTGCACAACAGGTGATTAACCTCTGCTATTGCGTGTCACTGTGCATACCACTGCGACTCTGCTAGATAAGTAATGATATCAAACCAATGGTACCTGTGACGATGTGTCACTGATTAAGCAAATGGCCGCTGCTGCACGTGTGGGGAGAGGCTCCGGCATGGTTAATTGTGCAGGTGGGCGAGAATCACCACGGTGGTTCTTGGCGAGGCGTTAATCCTATGATCTGCAACCACAGGTAATAGGTGTATGCGGTGCATCAGTCACCGTCAACCGTTGGCTATCCCGCTGGCTGTGTCACGGCAAATTGGAGAACACCGGCGCCTCTTAATGTAGTACCTAACAAACAGGCGCACTGCGTTTTGTATTACCATGCATCGTGGTTGATTACGAGAAACAAGCAATCTACGAAGCGTTTGAAAAGTATGCAGTGCATTGGACTGCATTACTCTGTCCTTGTTATTATAATTGCCCGTGCAGACCGGAGGCATCATTCCTGAACGGCGGGGCATATACAATGCGGAGAGATGAGTACGGGCAAATTAGTTGTTGTAAATAAACTTAAGCGTGACATAGTGTTACGATGATAAACGGTGACGGTGGATGATAGGTTGTCGACACGCCACAAGTAGTAATGCGATGCTCACAGAAGCTTACTAACCTTTGGTATTGCGAACAGTTTTGTTGACTTCCGTGTATGACCTGTGTCACGAGGGGCATTGGCCACACTGCAGGCATATGATGTTTAAACCATTCACAAATAATCCCGACCTCGTGGGTGATCTGCTTCATACCTGGTTATCCACGATTCCAGAACACTGAGAAATGGTTTGTGGATTCTTGGAACAAGTGGGGGACCATGACTGTCGAACTGCGTCAACAGTTACCTGCAATGGAAAAACGCATTAAATGTAATGGATGGTTGATGTGGATGGCTAGCCACAGTTCACTGGTGATGACTTTGCTGAGACGGCTTGCTCGATGGAGAATACAGGCATATGAATACCACGACATGGTTTATGAGAGTAACGTGACATCACGGATACGAGGAGACACGTGTGAGTTATATATTAGGTAACACATCCGCCATATTGGTTCCCGTAGCATTTACTGACGTGGATTGCATAACGTAAGTGACGGGGTGACTTTCCTGCAACCCACTGTTTACGGATGACATGTTCAATTAAATCGCCGCAGGGAGCCTTACTTGTGATTCGTAATCCTGCATGTGACAGTGAGTTGGCGCCGCTGCCGTAGTTGAGAAGGTTATGAAACCAATTGCTGTTTTCCATGTACCGTTCGTGATGTCCTCATCCTTAGACGATATTCGTCCGACTTCCATTGTTTGCGTTCCATCATCGTGGTAGCTGGTTTCCGAATCTTTTCTATACATAAGATGCCACTCCGGAGGTATGTTGACGAGGTCTGAACATGACACTGCACATGTGGCTAAACGGCTGCTTAATATAACGGGAAGAACGCATCCGTCTCAGTGTTGCTCAGCGCCCTGGTCCTGACCACATTTAAGCGTGTTCCAAATCCTATCTCTCTCGAATCCAACGTAGTCCACTTCTCTCATCTGCTTTTTCCTGCACAGTGTACCGCAGTTTGCATTCGTTCCGTTTAATGTCCGCTCTTCATGCAATCATTTTTAGCTCGCTTCGGGTGATGTGACTCACCCAGACAACTACCGTATGCTTGCATTCTTCATGTCTGCTGTACTTCCTACATTTAACCTTTTTAGTTATGTTATGGCGACCTTCCTTATGTCATCAAGTCAGCGCACAGCCGCTGCTTGATAACTGCCCAGCTGTCACTTACCTGTCTGTAGCACCTAAGTAATTGTAGTGCAGCTTCCTTACTGGCTTTTCCGTATCTCTAGGTACCTTTGTAGTATCTCATTGGCACCCTAACCTAATTTGACTATCTGCGCATTGCAGTGTCTTAGCCTCTAGGCTCTGAACTATTTAGCAACCATATTGCATGCCTGCGCTTCTCCCGTTCACTGTGCTTGCATCAGGTAATCTTAGCTCTCTTCTGTCCAGCAAACAACTCAAGTAGTCCGTGCGCAACAGCAGCTTTCAAGACGTTCATTTCTCTATTCCTCACTACGTCAGTGACACTTACGTATACTGCAGTTTCTCTCTCTTACCGGCTAATTCCGGCACCTGCTTCCTTGCTAAATGCACAGCTGTCCCCTTCTCTACTGCGACACTTAAGAAAATGAACTTTAGCTTTGACACTGGTTTTCGCGACTCAGGCATCCTTAGTTATATACTATTACATCCCCATCATGCTCTCAAGGTATGCCCGTCGCTCCATCTTATATCCTTATGCACTGAACTATGTTACAGCTGTATTGTATGCCTGCACTCCTCCCGTTTACTGACCTCCCATGCATGAAACCTTTGTTAACTCTCTTCCGCAATTTAAGCATAACTCAGCCTAAGCCTCGCTATCGTAGAAGTTCATTCATTCATTACTCACTCCTTGCTTGATGCTCAGGCGTCACTTACTGGACTGTGACAGCTAGGGAAACAACCATCCAAGTTAACGTTATAAGTGAGAAGCGGCGGTGGAGGTAAACGGTTCGTTAGATATGCGAAACAGGTGCTATGAACGTGACGGACGTGCAAAATAGTGTTGACTCTATCAACCAAGCAAGTGAACGGAGTGAGTAGCGATGACCTCTCCGACAAGTACTCCTTCAGATGCTTCTTCTCATTCTCCATTCTGTTCGTCGTGTGGCAGCCAAAAAGAACGGTATCCCTCAGTCTGTGCGCCACCCAAGAGTCCGCGTGCGGAATACACGTTGCGCACGAATAACGGCGCAAATCAGTATTCGCACTCCCCACCGCGTTCAAAATCCCTTCAAATACGGACGCGTCACGAGTATATATAAGATAATGCAGCCAACCTCGTAATTGTGTTCTACGAGGATCAGACATCCCGCGTAAGCGAGCGCAACGTCGAGCCATGTCCACTTTAACATGGTAACCACAAAAAACCAGCTTCGCGTTGGTATAAAAACGTCTGAAAGCCAGGATGTGAGAAGCGTACTTATCCACCACCACTGTGTGGCAACGTACGGTGCTAGCCACCATCTCCCGCATCGCATCAACCGCTTGCCCATACCTGTAGGAATTCTCATCGGGTAATAGGACGTAGAAAAAGGAAATCTCCAGATCTGTGACATTTACCAGCATGCAATGCCACAAAATGTAGCCACCATAATTGAGCTGCTACGTCACATCGCATAACAGCACCTAACCCTAACGATTCACAATGCCGCGGACTAACGGTGGGGCGAAAAACACATAACGTATGTCAATGCCCTCCGACACAAATGGACACACACCGTGCTCTTCCAACCTTGTTGCCAAGACCGACACCTAACAAGCGGTTGCATCCCGATGACGAATGCGCAAATTGTACAGGTCCAAACCAGTTACCCGTTTGCCGTACTCCTGGTAGATACAACGACGCAAACCCAGTGTGCTACGTAAACTGTCCATCAAACGCAAAACCTCCTCCAATTGCACCGGAGAAATACGACGGTTACGTGCATACAACCATGCGTTACCCAAGTGAAAATCAGGACTATGCGTCATTACGTAACTTTGCACGGCATACTTACGTTCCTTGAAAAATACGGAGAAGTGAGCCTTGCAATCGTAGCATTTGTATCTACATGCTTTAGTGGCCTTGCGACAAATTAAAACCAACTTACCGCTTGCAACGTGATCCTGAACGTTTACGATGAACGCAACGGTACATGATGTAACGGTAGCATTCAAACTCGGGAACTGGCTTCCTCCTTCCACGATGGTATGCGGCAGCAGACTTGGAGAATGCACGGGAAAAACCAGTCGCGGTTTCAATCTGAATACGTTCCAACAGCTTCTCAGGTCCTCAACACGTTCATACTTCCCAATAACCAAAGACCTGAACAGCTCACTATCATCGACAACCATAGCTATAGCAGGAAAAACCAGTATGGCCACCGAAAAAACAAAACAAACACTCGCACATGCACCAATACAGGTTATCATTTCTACGGCATCGTAACTCACACACAATGTTATTTCCAAAGCCATCTTAAACCTAGTTTACAAGTTTCACACATTCAGCCACCTTGGCAATGTCGCTACGCAACCGTTGCTATGTACAATTTGTACCACGGAACGTACCAAAACCACACAAGTTTTTCTGACCTCCGATCACACAGTTCCAAATGCTGCATATATGGTAAATTAATTAGACAATAAAATATCAACTCTTATGTCCAATATTGCACAAGGCGCGCCTTGTAATGCTAAAAGTCAAAAGTAGGTCGCCTGTTTTCATGGATGTTGTATGTAACTAAGTCCCAGTCTTGGAAGTCCGTTTGAGACATTGGATTTCCGCAACTTAAACCCTTAAAGCTATCTATTGTGACAAACTTATTGGCACCAGCGTCCAATAGGAGTTCGTGGGTCATCTTTTATGCGTCTTATCGACGTTCTGTCTAGATGTTGTTAGACGCAAAAGAGAAGACATAGAAAATGTGCAGCAAAACGGTTTTGAAATGCATGCAAACTAGTGTCCACTCAATCAGGTGCACATGCTGTGTTTCAAAAGTGCCAATATACAACTCGCGATACTATGCGTCTAAACAATGATGGTGAAACATCCAAGGGTGTAATGCATGCAGCTGTATTTGCCTTAAATATGTGCAGCACTAATGCAATATTAGTAACTAAAATAGAAATTATTCACTATAAGGTATAAATATAAGTGTACTGATTCTCAGCCCATTTATTAAAAATACCTGCTGTCCAGTTGTTGTCTCGTCTTGAAATACTTAATTACTCTCCTTATGTGTTGGAAGGAATGCCTCCTAATTTTAAGGTGGTGCGCATTATTAATAGAATGAAATAAGTAACACGTGGTGCTTGCGAGTTTCGTAGCAGTTGATATATCATCCCAACCACAGTTAATTGGCTACTTTAACGGCGAAGATTTTGTGAAATCATGAGAAACTTATGCAGAATTATGATAAGTATGGATTAGCATTCTGTCGAAACATATGGACTGCGAGCCCTCCCATTGAAGCGTAGGTTTGGCCACTTGCGGAGAAGCAAAAGGAGATGAAGATAAACGGCTTTATATGTCCATGGATGTTGTTAGCTAGTGGTCTAACTCTTTATCACCACCGCTTATTGCTTAAAAAGCTTTCTTTGTAATCGTACTTCCTATCAGCACAAGTGATCTTTAGAGCACCCCGAGTGACGAATAATGCGTCACTGTGGTAGTAGGTACTTACAAGTCTGTAATGGATTTCCGAGTAACCTTGACGAAATATGCATCCCGTTCGCGAGAGCAGCGAAAACGTATGCCCTAGGGTGAGTGTTGTAACTCCATAAATGACCAAATTTTTTCCATCAGCAGCCTAAACGTACACATTATGGACGACAATTTGGTCATTGAAATTATTCTCCAACACCCCTAAAATTCAGAAATGAAATTTTCGATGGTAAAAGAGTAAACGTGAAGCGGAACACTATCCACTAATTTTAAGTACGCAATGCAGGAGCCATCAGACTCCATCTTGAAGGATTTTGAATAACCGAAACTCGACCAAAGGAAACTAAACTCGGATGACTTTAATCAAGCAGTATGATTTAGCTGATGCCACCTCACCATATATCGTGTGCCACAGTCGGAGCCACCATACTACCAGCAAAATCTTCAGAGTTCAACGCAATTACAACCCATCGGGGTCCTAGTACATCGGCACCAAATATGCCACTGATGGAGCCGTTATCCTAAGTTCACGAGCATTGGAGCCGCGGTCTATTACAACGCACCTGGTCCTATTACATTAGCACGTAAGTTGCCACTGATGGAGCCTTTATACTTCAAGCACCAGCTTTGGAGCCGTGCGCTATTACAACCCATCTGGGTCCTAGTACATTGGCAGCAAACGTGCCGCTAGCCCAGTAAATTGTTAAAAATGCTTTAATCCCGAAGGAGCACAGAGGCCGCGATAACAACTATGTTTTGTATTTAATAGAAAGCATTGAGAAAAGGTTCAGCGTTGTCCCTTATATCCGTACCTTGGACGCGCATGTCCCATGGAGGGGCTCATTACACCAAGTCGTATTCATCGGCTAAAATGTAATAGTAGTGCGAACGCATAGACTACTGTCAGGCACTTGAATAGGTTTTTACCTGAACGAGTTTCTTCCTTCTGAGCGTTTCCTTTACTGGGCCAGCCTCCATGACGACCCTACAATAGAGTGAAAGGGGAAGTTTAAATTGCACAGAATAGCTTACTTTGGCACCGCATTCTGCACAATACCTCTCGTTACGGGGAAAACGGGGGCTCTCTTTCGACAACCTATCGATGAAAGATAAGGAGAAAGATCATCAGTACCAAGTGCAGCTGAAATATGATGGAATACGGTTTGTTGGCTTGTATTCGGAAAGACGGTAGTCTCATCCTGAGTGCCTGCGCAGGAAATAAGTATACTAATCTGCCGCTTACCTTCGTACGCAGGCATGTTGATGCGGTAGAGGCAACTGTGCAATCCGGTGAAGATGAACGGCTAACAGCTAAACACCGAAGGAAAAAGATGCTTTCTTACCGGTAGTACAGCTAGGCACGTCCATTTTGGGCACAGATGCCGTTTGCGATGCGTTGGCACAAATTGTACAACGGGCTCCTGATTGCACACGCAAACACTTTCGATGGTAAAGTAACCGATTGTGTGCACAGCGAACTACGCCAACTACGACAGGCTTGCTGCATATAAAACACAACTCTGCAGACGCCAAAAGTTTCGGCCAACGCCGTCGTTCCTTTGCACCTTGAAAGTTGTAGGAATCACCAAGTATTTCGTTGGTCCTTCGCAGCAGCTATTGATACAGTTCCGAAACTCTGGATGGATTAACCTCTTCAGCACTTCTCAGACGATGTACAAAGTGTGTGATTTTAGATGTGGATAGTTTCGTAACGGGAAGTTTTAACGTCCGCAACCGCATGGACTCAGTGGGTAGGTTGTAGTCCGCCAGTCAGCGAAGGCAAATAGGTCTTTGGCCTGTAAATGGATGCCCATATCAGAAACGAGCTACTTGTCGGGTACACGTGCTGCTTGTAGGCCGTCATTAAATGCACACGGCAGCCACATGGTTTCATAAAATGTACAGGTACATGTTCCCAAGTAGCAATCGATGGTGCAACGGTTTCCCTGGTGAGATATCTCAAACTATGAAGGCGTCAGCAATTTTTATTGACATACCACTCCAGCTCCAAGGTCCAAGTAAACTGCTTGTAAACCAAATATTAAACTCATCAAAATTGTCAAACGAACGCCCAAGGAAGCTTCTCCGGAACTCCCACTCCATGGCATACGGATTCGAAAATACCTTTTCTACCGTGTAGCTGGTTTCTGACACATTTAGACAATCGCAATATCACGTTTGCATACAATTGAATAAAAGTGCAAAGGCAGAACGATAGCCGGGAATCATGCCAAAAATGACCATCAACCATTCATTGCGCTAATCGGTCAACCAGCTAAGAAATGTGACCGTCAACCGACTACGAAAAACCGTATGCAAGATCGGTCCGTGCGATGTGTCGCCAGCTTACGCTACTGTTCAGAGCAACCTAAGGCAGAGTCCAAGGACGTGGTGGGTTTTCTCCTGACAACCCTTCACTTATAAAAAGCCAAAAATGTCCAACTAACAACTCTGAGACGTGCCGGATGTGACTGGTTACTGAATAAAGTCACAGTTTACCATATCACTTTGGAGTAGTCACCAGACTTCTACATACAACCTGTGCAGTCGCTTTTGACACGGAGAATGCTTTGATGGAGTACCCAACATTCCGAGCCTATGGTGGACAACGCCTGCACTAAAGTCTTACGTTGAATAATGTGCTCATGGCTTACCACATGGCGAAATCACGCCGCAATTCAATATTGACACAAGGGTGACTGCATTTTCCTCGCTCCAGTGCTATCATGTTCCTGGTTCGGACTATTATCTGGCAAAATGCTCACTCGTATGAACTACGAAAATTTCGGTTATAGCGTCCATTAAAACACAATGCTTTACTATTCTAAAGGTGCCACGCTTGTGTGGGTGTTTGCTTGCGTCTTCACAGGTGTTCATTTTTTCACTGAGAATACACCGTTTATTTATCTGTTTATAGCCACTTTTCTTATATTATTACAAGTATCACCTTCCCGTACATGAATGTTGCTATCTGCCTGCTTCGTTCCCCACTCTGACTGTATTTCTTACTTTGCCTATTCTCGAGGGACCAACCAGCACCTGCCTCATCTCCGTTACATCTTACCTGCCTTCCATTTTGATGGTGATGCCGTTTAACTTCAGGCCGCACCGCACACCAAACTACTTATTTCAACAATACACGCTGCTCAAGTTATCGGAAAAAGTTTACACCGGAGCAGCTTTCAAGCAATCGTAGCAGCAAGAAAGTTACCCATTATCAAACAACCTAGAACCCTGGCATATTTCTATAGACGCCAGTAAGCAATTTCCGGACCCCGTAAGTGCACCGTAATTGACACCGAGCACAAAAGGCATACACCCGTACTGAATATGTAATCTCAAAACCCAGAAGCAGCATCGCTGCCAAAGACTGCCTCCTTAGGATGGGCGCTGAGGCTCCTCATCCAGTACAAAGTCACACCACCACCAGACCTCACTCCAGGACGGTCGGCCAGCGAGAAGTTATAATTCTTTTATGTCCAAAGATAACTAGGCATCTTATCACCACAGTAAAGGGCCCCTTTTATTTTAACTATATTTATTTTCAGCAATACCACCTTGCCTGCTATATGCTATCATTAAAAGCCCGGCTGCTTAAAAGAACGCCTATTAGAAAGGTTTCCTCGCCACTTCGTGCGTTCAGGTTACCCGAAGTTACAAGGTAACATTTCAACAGTCTGTATTTCAACTAGATATAAGAAAGAGCTTTTTCTACACTTGTTGATGTTAAAACACATTTACTTGACATTAAACCTTTAGGCAACAGTTTTATGCATTAAGTTGTCTTCGTTTTTCCGAGGACGTTGTTTTTGGTTTAATGAGCGGGTTCTGCTCTTGTATGTAAAAGGTAAATTTCCGTATTCGGTCGTAATTCATATATGCTGGCTTAGGAGCGCAGCATATAAATTAATAACTGCATTATTCTCGGCGGTGCAGGACGCCTAAAACGCATAAGGATGATAACACAACACTTAACCTCAGCAAGGGAACAGAAATGTTGCATTTTAGCCGGTACACACTGGATACAGGTGAATATATATGCATAGTATGTATGCGGGTTCATGCGTAAGGCATCAAGTAGATTGAACTTGTTACCAGTACCGCTAATTTGTGAGTTTGTTCGGCGTATTTGCCAATACGGGAATGGATCAACGTAAAGCTTTAAAGTGGTTGAGGTCCGCGAACTTGGTAAAATCCTCCGGTATGGTAAGAGGCAATGACCTTATTTAGAGGCTAGTCCCATCTGCTACGTCACAACGTTAAGCAGACATCCATGGCTTTTTATAGATGGAAGGTTTGCCAGGCAAAACGCGCTACGTCCTCGAGGACCGCCGCCGACCTATTAGCTTTAACGGGATTAACTTGTACCACCAAGCTAGCACCATGTGGCGGTTATTCGGTTAGCAAGCCATTTGCAGCCATCTAGAATAGAAGCTTTTACCGTCTTTCATCCATCAAAACGGAGAACTTAGTTGCGCTCACACACCACATAGTGTTCCCTTATTTAACTGCATACTGAACAATTTTAAAGGTGGCAACTTAGTGACGTAACTTAAGGTGATTGTTTGTTGATGGAAGTGGGTCGACAAACCTGTAGGTTTATCTAATTACTTTTTTCGTCTTTTATTCACATTTGCTGCGCTACAGATTGGTGGAAGCCTCCCAAGTAACGGCAGTTGATTCCAACTGTGATTATCGGTGACTTGCTACTTTCGTAGGCAGACATGGATCAAGCCACTAACACTACAGATACCCTGAAACGTGAACTGTTGGAATGGATGCATATGAATGCCTTCGTCCAGCATGTAAAATTGCTGACGCTTAGTCGCATTGGCTGCTCGCCTTCCACCTTAGATGTCATAATAACAAAGCATGGTCACTTGTCAGATGTTCCTGCAGAGGCTCCCAAAGGTAAGGGTCACACTGCGTTCACATATTTTTCCTGAATGGCAAGAGATAATTGACATGTCCTCGACGGGTTAGTACCTCCTTCACATCACCACTAAGCAGTGACGGGATAGATCTCTACAGCTCACATGGGCTCATGAACAAGCGCAAGCGACTTCAGAAGAGCGGTGGAGCGTACTCAAAGGGACTTGTTTAACTGCTGGACGAATTCGCTCCAATGCACTGCAGTAAGCATCCCAATAGGCCCCGCTGGTGGCGTCGGCGGATTTACCGTGCGATACAAAAGCGCAAATATTATTGGAAATAGTTGATGGAAGCCGGAAGGCGTACGTGTTGGCTACACTTCAAAAGATCCCGGAACTTGAAAGTCATACTGCATAGATATGCTACATACCGCAACCAGCTAAAACATGCTCAGAAAGCGAATACAAATCCAAAGAAATACTACAGATATATTCAATCGAAATCTTCCTTGGAGACCATTGCAATGAGGCTGGGCCTTACCGTGGTGCGATGGTTTGTGTGCCTCAGTGATCCGTTGAGCTATACTGGATGATGCATTTTTGCACCTTCAGAGCCACTCATACCAGATTGGTCAATGGTTAGAGGCCAGACAAACGCAACATCCTAGTCCTCCAGGTTGAGGGTTGGAATGAGGGTAGCGCCTAATTCCTTAAACGGACTCCTTATAGCCCAATGCCAAACCCGCCGCCTTGCGGTCAGGTTTTGAACCAAAGGCTTTGGTTGTGAACCCTAATCGTTCTTCTGTCTAGGCCTGGGCAACCTGACAGTATCCTGCCCACGCAATACAATGAATTGCTCTTCAAACAAATTTCTGATGCTCTGGCCACCGCAGAGGACAATCAACGGTGCCCTATCTGCTCCATCGGGCAGGGTGGATAAGGGTTTGGATGCTACTGCTTAAGCCTTCCCTTCCTCTTGTTCACCTTCTTGCGCTTTTTCACCCTTATCGTCCCGTTTCAGGTTCACAATGTTCCCCCTGTTTG
>OX104063.1:89823807-89955415 GCA_944474145.2 Dicrocoelium dendriticum
CTGTGGAAATCTCGAGAGAAAACGGGCAACGGCTATAATAATGAGGATGAAGCATAACCAACAATGCATTTGAGGTGAGGGTTACAGTGCGCTACGTCGGCATCGCCTACATCCTTTAGACCTCAGAGGTCTGCGGTGGTCAGGAAACAGGAGACCGTTCAGATGCGTCCGGATAAGCCAGCAAGTTTAAGCTAGGCCGCTAACTAAGGGTAGGGATAAAAGTAATGTCATCAGAAAAGAAGCAGTTTGGGACGCAAATGCCTGTGTGAAAAGGCAGTTAGCCGGCCAAACAAAAGGTTTCAGGTTGAGAAGAACAGTGGTGAGACCTCAGAGCCCAAATCGTTGACGTCTCGGATACCTGGAAATAGTCAGAAAACAGGAGACTCGTCATACGGCGCTAGATTAGAGCCAGGCCTGAAGGTCCAACTGAATAAAAGAATGCAGAGTGCGAAAAGGGGAAGGCTCTATTGAGGAGAAGTGGGAAAGCCAACGATATTCTCGGGGTGATGTGAGACCAGTAAGCCTGCCCATCCCTGATCATTTGGGTCATAGTAGCCGGAAGGGAAGGGACCATTGAGGCGAGATTAGATTTGGGAAGAAGGTATCTAGTGAGCTGTTCCAGCAGCGGCTAGCGTGAGCTTTGGATGATTAACAAGGAGCATTCTGTTTAGCAGACTTCTTAGTGTTCTTCGTTAAGCGAGAGGAGCTAGCCGAACAAAGCTGGCTAGACGAACAACCACCTCGTAGTGCCAGCTGGGAGGTTCCGGTAAATCCCGTTCCAGCAAATGGTTCAGCGGCAGGGTTCCAGGATGTGGTGGGATTTCACCTGGCAAGCGTTCTCCCTAAAAATACCACAAGCATCCGTTTAACAACACTGTGACGTGGCGGATGCAAATCGCCACTAAATAAAGTCACTGCCTCTTCCATTTTCCGGAGGCTTATTCACACAGAACGAAAGTCATGCGATCCAAAGCGTACCATTGTATCCCACCTTCGTTGGCGAACGCAACGAACAAAAGCACACACAGTCACATGTACTTACGCACACAACATGTCCCCTTCCAAATACACAGTTAAACATAGTTTTACATCCCAACACACATAAGTTCATATGCTATTGGTCAAAATGTACTAATTTGTGCAATTGCCGATCATACATGTCTGTAATACCATGATCACGCCCTTGATGGTGTGCCTCGCAATGACGAGAATAAACTGTTTATTTATTTATTTATTTACAGCGCTTTTTAAAACATTGGGCTGAAAAGAATATTAAACTAAAGCGAGAGAAGGTTGAACTGAGTTGCAAAGAAGTGGCATTCCATGGGCACTTGCTAAGGGTTGAAATGTTGAAACCGGACCCTGAGCAATTCAGCGCTATACAAGGGATGCCTCGCCCCCCAGCCGTTAAAACTTTTGCTGGGCTAAATGGGATGAGCAACTACTGGAGTCTATTCCTGCTCAGAGTAGAGGATGTGGTACTACCGACCCGGACGTTGACTCACAACTGAGAAAACACATTGGTGTGCAGAGCAAGCAGGGGCTTCCCAGAAACTTAAGGTGCTAATAACTATCACACATTTTCAAAGCTATTATGACCCGGCACTCCAACTGGACCTCCAATGGACAACAGGCAATGCTGCATTGGGGCCGTACGCATACAAAACGACATGCCCATCGACTCGCGCAAAGAACTTTGACGGCGGCCGAGCATCGTTACGGAAAAATTGAAAAGGTAATGCTCAGGTTAGTTTAAGCCGTAGAGCAATTTAACGACTGCACTTTCGGCCGCCAGACTACCGCCTTTACCGACCACAAACCGGTGGTTTACGTCGCCAGCAAACCAGTCCATTTTGTTCGTCGCCGCTTGCAGTCAATGCGCGGATGTCTTCAAAAGCATGAACTGGAGATTGTCTATCGACCTGGCCATAAAATGCATATCGCAGCCACGCTATCGGAGGCATATTACTCAGGATACCCTGAAGACGATGAAGCATCAGCGTTCCTTCATGCAACATAACAGCTATCTGCCACTGAGGATCGACTAAAGCAGCTCCGTGCACGGAGAAACGCGAGCGGTCTAAGCTACTGAAACAGACGATAATGAACTACTGGACCGAGAATAAGAACAAGTTGCCCAGAGAGCTGACCCCGTTTTTCCATTTTGAGACGAACACAGCGCCAGTGTCGGATTGATATTCAACAGTAAGGGGCTAATAATCCCCAAAACCTTGTTACGTACAACGCTAGAGTTCGTCCCCTATGCTCATTTGGGAATCAATATTTGCGTGGTCAGAGCTTGTGAACTACTGTTCTGGCCAGGAATAAGCAGCAAGGTCCATGAGTAAGTTTCGAATTATGTGGCTTGCTGCATACACAACCTGCATCAGCCAAAAGGGCCATTGATGCTCCGTGACGTGCTGGACAGGCGCTGGCAAGTGCTTTCAATAGACCTTTTCGTTCTCGTTATGATAGCTTGTTTGGTACTGGTCCATTATTTGAGTAACTACTTCGAACTCGACCCACTTGCTACTACCAATACACAGCGGTTGTGAATAATTTACGGTGCTAGTTTGATAGTCTCAAAACACCGGAAGTGGTGGTTTCGGCCAATGGACCGCACTTCACTAACGCAGGGTTCCGTGTTTTCAGGAAAGGTGTGATGATCACCACTATGGCACCAGACCATACCGCAATAGTCAAACGGGCGGGCTAAATTGGCGGTAAAAGGGTAGGCCAGCTTGGCGGTAAAAGAAGCAACGTGGGTGCCTATCGAAGCGAGAGACTCACGATGACTTACGTTGTGCTGCTGGAGCGCCGAAGTGACGCATAAAATGGCGCTGCACACGAGGTGAAAAACTATAGGCATTGGAGAGCCGATGTTCTCCAAGCTGTCTTCATATCTAATTGGTAGATAGCAGGTGGTGGGCATAGACGACCATTTCCCCAAACCGAAAGCAAGCACTGGTGGAGTGATTCAAGGGGTATTTTTGGTTCTCTTCTTTTTCTAATTTTCGTTAACGATAGATTCCAGAGAATACGAAATGGTGTTGCATTATTCTTTGCTGATGCCATTAAAATTGTCTGCTCACAACCACGTGCATATACTCAGGAAGCCGTAGCTCTCATTCAGGAGGACCTACCCGCCCTTGAATCCTGGTGTCAACTGTGCCAGATGTCAATTACCGAGGACAAGTGTAATATTTCGTCATACAAATGCAAAGTACCGACAGACACTTTATTATTACAAGGCGTATATAGCTCACAATGCGGAGCAGTTCGTGACGGGCGTGCGATATTCAGTCACATGTAACTTTTCTGAACACAGTGACGTTCAAGTTTCGAAAGCCATGAAGACCATCGGTTATATCTGCCATCATTTTTGCCTAACGGAATCTCGTATATAGCTTTACAAAACATATGTATTGCCGTGTATGGAATACTGTTCCATGGTACAATCTAATCTGCGGAAATCTGACCAGCACGCTCTTGAGAGGGTCCAGAGACGCTTCACGAAAAAGCTATATGGATATTCGTCAAAGTTGACATGCAGAGAGCGATTTGATAAACTTGGAGTTGACCCAGTTTGAATTCGGCTAAGGAAGCTGAACCTATGTTTTATTTACAGAATCATAAATTGTCAACTTCACAGTCTTGAAAACGATGTTTACCTGTCTTTAAACAGCAGATATCCAATACGTACCAAAGAGGTAAGGGTCATAATGCCAAAATTTACTTCGCGAATCAGAGAACATTTAGTTCTAACCCAATACTCAAACATTTGGCACAAACTTCCAAGTGATATCAGAACAAACTGTACACTCTGCAATTTTAAGCCTGCGATTAGTAAGCATCTAAACGTCCAAAACGTGCTTAAGATGTTCGGGACATCACAGTCCCTGGATAACACATTCGAAAACGGTATCCATGGTGCCTGAATAAAGTTCTGAAACACTTACACACAAGCTTTCGGACAACCACCCTTTCATTACATTTTTCCTCGGCTCAACTATCTGTCACGTGACTGTGAAGAATCCTGCTTCAATGGCAGGATAAAATAGCAAAACGATTCAGATTACGCTGTGTTACCTAATTTGCAATTGCGCCCATGTTTACCTCTGCTACTAAATTAATGAACCGTCATGGAAAGGTTGTACCATTATTTGATCTGTTCCTTTTAGGGAACAGCATCTCGTGTCGTTGAGGAATATATAATTTATTTATTTAGTTAAAGACGCCATCCACATGAATTGGGGCAAGTCCAGTGAGGCGACTGTTCAACCGCAGGAAACGATTGCTGATACCAACCGCGGGGAATCTACCCCAGCCTGAGGTAGCGCCGGTCGCTTCGCTACATGAGGGACTACGAAACAGGGTGCTGAGACAAAAGCAATACTACACGCGCGGTTCCAGCAGCCTCCAATCACTAGCAGTGGGAGAAGACTTACGGGTGAAACCACCACCAGAAACAGAAGGAAAGTAGAGTAAGGCAATGGCCGATAGCCGCAAGGGCTAGAGGAGTTACATACTCAAGGTAGGGGTAACGTTACTCGACAGAACCGAGTACACCTCCGGTGAGCACGTAACGGGT
This sequence comes from Dicrocoelium dendriticum, assembly GCA_944474145.2. Taxonomy (NCBI): domain Eukaryota; kingdom Metazoa; phylum Platyhelminthes; class Trematoda; order Plagiorchiida; family Dicrocoeliidae; genus Dicrocoelium; species Dicrocoelium dendriticum. Next base: position 89,828,399 of record OX104063.1, read on the forward strand.
GGTCTGCACAAACCAGGATCGGCGACAGCAACCGGAAAGGATGTCTTTCACACATACATAAGGAAGGAAACTCCCTCGCGGCAGAAAACAGTATGGAACTTATTGGAGGCTGAATATTGGAATACACGTTGTGCGATTGGGTTGAGGCGCTCAATCTCAAAGCGGACCGCAGCCCACATTGAAGTGAACCTTAGTCACTGCGATAACTGGGACAGTAGTCAAAGCAGATGGAAATTGGGTGCTGCATGTTTTCGGGTGGGCAGCACCCAATTTCTACCAGTATATAACTTATTGTAACACATTCCTAACTAGACTAAACAAAAGGGTGTGATGGTGAATTAACTCTGAACAAGGAACAGTGCTTTATAACGGGTAAAAAGCAGGTGCTTGACATGTCCCGTAGGGTATATAGCGTGATAAAAAAGATAGTGAAGGGATAATTGAGTCTTCAGTTCGGGAGCTTACGGATGTAACTGCACTGTCATATAAAGGTAGTTTGAAATGAGAATGTACGCACACAAAGCAACAGGGGAGTGGTTATTGTTCACATCATAGGCGAGAAAAATAAAAAAGGTAGCAAGGACAACGCTTACTCGTGTGCAACAAACTTGGGTCGAGAGTATACAGTAATCCAGTTTCTGTAGTAGTAGCGTTTATCAAAGTTCGTAGAAGTTTGGAATGACACATTCTTGAGTAGGGTTATGGCACTATCCCCTGTCTGTTGTGTATTAGTGCCAGCATCTGGTGGCCATGAGCTATAGCACGTAGTGTAAACGTGACAGGGTATCGTCAAGGCGTTTTTTGAAAAGGGATAGGGTGGGTGCCTTAATTACATGTTCCGGGAGGGCGTTCCAAGGCTGTGCCACTCGAAGGGAGAAACAGTTCGGCCGACCTTCCAGGCGGCTGTACTGCGTGACTAACTTAAACTGGTGACCTCTTAGCGAGGCGTTTTGACTGAGTATTAGAAGGGAATGGCATGGGTGATTGGGGTCTCTCAGGATTAGGTACAGCAATATGAGATCGCCCCTTAAACGCCGATAGCGTCCACTGTATATTTGAAGGTCTTCAGCCTGAGTGGGTAGGGGAGGCTGGTCAAAACGCTGACGCTCTTCGTTGCCCTAAGTTGTGCAGTATCAAGCGCGGTGAGATGGTGCTTGAGCTAGGGTTGCCACGCTTGGATAGAGTATTCCGCTTGTGACCTCACGTGCGTACTATGCATTTTTGGGAAGACTGAAGGCTTAAACTTCCCGAAGGCTCTACGAAGAAGGCCGAGGTACTGGTTAGCTTCCTTAGCTGCCTTTTCAGTCTGCCTTGAACAACCGAGGGCATCTTGAACTATCACACCGAGATCGCACTTGTAAGAAGCCCGCTGTAGAATTTGCGGTCTTAGGCGGTAGTTGTGCATACCCTTGTGCCGTATGCTGAGAACTTTTCACTTGCTGACGTTGAAATGCAGCATGTTCTAGATGGACCATGTGTACACTTTGTCCAGATCCTCCTGTAAGAATGTGTGATCCTCCACTGCAGCTATATTGCGCCACACCTTCAGGTCATCGGCAAATAGCAAACAGTTAGAAGATAGCACACCCGTGAGATCATTTATGAAGACCATGAACAGGCGGGGTCCAAGTACCGAGCCCTGAGGTACGCCGCATTGAGCTTCAATGGATTCTGATAGGTTGCTTCGAACCCACATATTCAGGTGACGTTGCAGGAGAAAGTCACCTATCCAGTCCAGAACAGGATCACCGATTTCATATTTCTGGAGTTTGTGGAGGAGAATGCAATGGTTTATACGGTCGAATGCCTTTGAGATATCCAAGTAGGCCACGTCGACTCCTACACCAGCGTCCGCGGATTCCGTCCAGCTTGCACGAGCAAGCAGGAAAGTAGGTGTACAAGAGTGATTTTGGCGACATCCATGCTGTTCCGGAACGAAAATTTGGTTGTTCTTCAGGTACCCCATCAAAGCCGCAGCCACAATGGACTCCATAACCTTGGAGATCACAGGCAGTAGTGTTATCGGGCGATGGTTTGCTGGTTCAGCACGGCTACCACTTTTGTAGACATGCGCGATGATTCCGTGCTTCCACATTGTGGGGAAGTGCATCTCGTTTAGACATCGTTGAAAGAAAATCGCTAATGGTCCTGCCAAACTCATGACAGCAACTTTCAACGCCTTCGGTCCAATGCCGTCCGCACCCGGGTAGCTGAACTCGCGCAGAGACATCAGCCTCTTCAGTACAGCTGCGGAGGTGAATGATATGTGATTAAGCCCTGATGGCGGCGTTATCTGCTTAGGCAGGATGTATGGTGATTGCGCGTTTTGGAAGGTACGGCCAAATTGTTGTCCAAGGACGTTGGCCGCCTCTTGTGCGGTTTGGGCTAACCCGCATGCTGTGTGCAGAGCAGGAATACCGCGCTTACCACGGCGCAAATTGTTTACGTGTCTGTATAGCAGTTTGAAATTGGAGCAAAAATTTTCCACCAAACCTTGTTGGTTCTTAAGTTTATCCTCCCGGACGAGTTTGACACAGTGGTTCCTTTGTATTGTGTAGATCTCCCACGTAGGGTCGTTCTAGGAGGCTATGTAAGTTTGCCATGCCAAGTCCCTTAATGCCATGCACGTACGTGTCCTGCTCCTTACGAAAGGCTTCATCCTTTTAGATCGGTAGAGTTTGGCTTCAGATGTCCTTGCCACGAGCTTGGTAAATATGTTGACGAATTCACCGCAGGCAACCTCAGGGGGTTAATTCAGCTAAAAACGACCAGCTTGCTGCATCAATTAGGTCGGACAAGTGTTCGTAGTTGGTTACGACACGATATTCCTCGGTAAGCTCTATTGTATAATCCGCGTAGCACATGTAATGAAACACTAGCGTCGCATGATCACCGCGGCCCAAATGAGTATCGGTTATCACTCTCTCGACCATCAGTTCTTCATTGGTGAATATTCGGTCCAACATGGATGGCCTGTTAGTTCCCCTGAACCTGGTGGGCGTAGTGACGTGGCCGTAAAGAGAGTAGTCTGAAACCAGATCTTGCAACTCTGCTTTGAATTGCTCTCCTGGTGTGGCCTGGGATTCGAGGGCATGTAAGTTGAAGTCCCCGGTGACTGGAATGTGACTGTACTTCCTCTTTATTACTTGCCTCAACGCAGCCATTAAATTGCAGTCCATCTCACGAGTAGACGATGGTGGGCGGTTAACAACAACCAATAGGCAAAGATCGTTCCTTCTTAGCCAGAAATTACACCAAATGGCGTCAGGGACGTCTGTTTTCGAATCGTTTATGCGCTCGCATTGCACGTTGTTACGAAAATAAAGGGCTACCCCACCACCTTTGCTGGTTCGATCCTTCCGCACAACGGACATGCCTGTTAGTGTAATTTCAGCATCCGTTATCCCGCAGCGCAACCACGTTTCGGTGACAGCGATGAGGACCCAAGCTGCAGACGCGTGTCGAAGTCTTATTTGTGCTAATTTGCTGAGTAGACCTTGGGCATTTGTGTACATGCATGAAACCGTCTCAGAGACCAAGAGTGTGTTAGATTGGATGGATGATGCAAATGAGTTTACGCGGACCAATGAAGGGTCGGCGACTAATCGTTTTTTGAATGGGTTGCATACTCTAGAAAAGTATTTGATATATAAGCAGGTATCAGATGCCCCGAATCCCTGTGTTTGCTTGGGCTCTGCGGTGCCCCTCCGGATAGTATGACTACGCTTGAAACCGTACCCGAGTCGGTTCCTGCAGTTGGCGCTTTCCCTAAGCGTTGTGCCTCTACTGAATTGGCATTAGAAGTTGTTGGTGTTCCTGCTGCTTTCAGCTGAATTTCTGTTGGCAATCTGCGACGGAATTTAATCCAGTTCGCTAGTAGGGTTGGTGCCAATAATTCTGACTGTAATGCAAGTTTTAACAGCCGGGTACCGCACCCCTGATAGTTTGATGATATGGGGATCCTTGTCAACGAGGTGACCACCACATTTTCGAGAAAAAGAGCTTCCCGGACGTAGTGCCATTGCTCACGGTCATGCATCTGGGCATCGTCGGAGGAGGACGAATGAGATTGCCCGCCTCAGTGCGGCCGAGCAGACGATCGTTCGCCCAATCGGATAGGTTTTAAACACACAGCTAGTTGTACAGAAAGGCAGAATTGTAAATAGAACGCTTGTGTGCTAGGTCGGTATGTTATTACGCTTGACGCGGCTGGCAGACCCAGGCTCACCACATCTTCAGAGCTAGCATCGGTGGTTCCTGCTCAACGGAGTGTACCGCCCACGGCGGTGTACCTCATGGCTCTGTTTTAAGCCTGCAGTTGTTCCTTTTATATATAAATATTATGGCTCCGTCCCACGAGAACCTTTACTATGTATTTGACGACGACGTACAACTTGCAAACAGGAACGAAAGTGGCACGTTACCAGAAGGTAGTTGCACTGTAGCGAGATGGTCTTCCTCATGGGATTTGCTCATCAATGCCGGTAAACGTCATTTGTTGTCTTAAAGCAAAGGGGCTTACGGTACAAAATGATACCGTCACCCAGATGTTGCAGTCCGTTGACGAGGCCGATATTTGTGTATCATATAATGAATACCTTTAAAACAACAGCAGTGTCAACATGCGGCCAACAAGGCGCGGCAGGAGTTATTCCGCAGCAAAAGAAAGTTATGCAACACTAAGCCATAGGTTTTCCTCCCATTATATAAGGCGGTGGCACGGCCCCAACTAGAGTACTGTGTGTAAGTATGGGCGCCGCATATCAGGAAGACCGTCACTTGCATAGAAAAGATCCAAAAACTGGCTACTAGTGTGACTGAGAGCCGTTACCGGAAGTCGTACGCAGAACGCCTAAGGGGGCTAGGATTGTTCGCTAGGGAGCTGCGCAGGGTACGAGGGGACCTGATTGAAACGTTCAAGATTATCTATAACCTCAGTGAAATAAAGCCCAACTATTTGATTAAACTGGCAGCATCCAACCACCTACGAGGGTATAAAATTAAGATTCAGCATCAGAGATCCAGGGTGGAAAATAGACCCAAGTTCTATTCAAATCAATTTGTTCACAATTGGCGAACTTGCTTCTACCTTCATCAAAATTTCCACTATAACCGCCTTCATAAACGACCTTGTTACGTGATGACCGGAGCTTTTACCTGAATTGTTGTCAATCTATTGGCAATCGTGACAAGCCGTTAAGTATGTGATCCAAGAAAGTACAAAGGTTGCCCTTGTCTTGCTTCATTTCATTTGCAATGGCAAGGAAGACAACTCAGAAGTTAACTTACTGAGGGCGCTGGTTTGCTTTCTGGTACGAAAAACAGGACGCCTATCATGCAGAAGTCTATGTTCGACCTTGGAAACTGACGTGACCAGACGTGCTACATTTGAATGTACCGCCGAATATGAAGTGAACTCAAACCACATAATGTGTGTAAGGAACAGTTAAATTACAGTGGCGTAATTGCTTAGGTGTATTTCCCGCATATATCTGTAATGCTCACACAAAATAAAATTTAAACCCACCCTTGTTGCATTCACTTTCTGAAGGCGACTCAGCTTTCAGTAATAACAGGTTAAATGGTTTACATTACTGCGGAAATATACCAACGGTTCGGGTGATTTGCAATTATACTTCATTATTAGCGTCATGTGTTTCAACAACCTGTTTCTATTTCATCTCCAGGCGTTGACGATTGCAGCATTTCAAAGCTATGGCAGTACCGTTTTCTAATACGGATTTACGTATACCCCACGGGTTTCCTGCGTTGTTGGAAGGCCTTTCGCGTGAAGTTCTAAGACACCAACCCCAAGACATTTTTGGATTTGCGGAAAAGTATTTTGAAGAGTTGCTGAAAAGACGTGAAGGTATACATTGCTTTTTTCATTTGGTCGCGCTTCGATCCTAGAAACTGGTACTGAAGATTTAGCGCAGCTATGTGCGAGGTTGAATGACAGATACTACAACAACAGGGCCTATTGTGTGAGTCTGTTATACCTTCTCAAGTTCAAAACCAAATTCATGCGACATCTGGAAAATGTGCATAGTTTATCCTACTGCTCATTCATTCTGCTCATTCCTAAACTAAATCTTTTTCTTCCATAGCTGTCTGCTGCTATTTATTTGCCAGGTTAATGAGCACCAATCTGAGGTCGTTTAATGAACCAAAAAGTACATTGTCCCCACAGATGGACGGCCAACCGTCCCATTTAGGCGAGTTTTCGGTCACTGTTAGAAATAAAAGAAATGAATTAATGTAAAAATATGACAAAAAGTGTTATAATGCATTGTTAACACCAACGACCACTACTTCTAATTCGTTACCTTTTGTTAAAGTCTAATATTTATTCCGCGAAATCAACTGAAACATGCTGCTAAGTGCGCATTTTGTGCTCCTGGTGGTCACACTTAGACGCATTGGAACGAATTTCGGCCACGCAAAAACGGTAGCGGCACGTCTTTGGTACTGCGTTCAAGTGGGAGTGGAACAGTAGGATGAAACCCCGTGAAAGTTCCTTCCGTGGCGCATCGTTGCTCCAAAGTATTATTCGTGCGCGATAACTGGAATCCAGAAGAGTCAGATCAGTGCGCGATTCCCACAACGGTCAACCAATTTATACATACCCAACCTGCATTGGCAGTCCCCGCCGCACCGGTCACCTGAAATAAGAAAGAAATAAGCAACATTAGCGTCAAGTAGTAAAAAGTAATAGATCTAATAATTCAATAGGGCGAATAAGCTAGGATGTGAAGTGGAATGTTAAGAATTGTAGGTCAAGAGTATCAAGTCCGTGTTCGAACTCTTTCACGGTTGGTGTCAGTAGCACGTTCTCGGGCAGTGCATTCAACGAATCTACCACTCTGCGTGATAAACGGAAGTCCGCCCGAACTTCATCCGATCGAGGTTTGTGTAGCTTCATCGAGTGATCTCCGGGAGATGGAAGCCGAGCCGGTTGGAAAAGCTCAGATAAATCGGGTCCGATTTTACCGGTAAGTATGCGATAGGTCAATACCAGGTCGCCTCGATGGCGACGATAATTCATTGAGAACATTCCCAGCTCAAGCAGTCTTTCTGGGTAATAAATATTCCGTAGTCCTTGAACCAGTTTAGTTTCAACACGCAACACTCCCTTCACTGACATCCTGTCCCTGAGTAAGCAAGGTGGACAAGCCTGGATGCAGTATTCGAAGTGTGGCCTAAAAAGAACTGAGAATAACCTAACAAACATAGCGCCCGTGATGGTCCCCAATGCCCTGCGGATCATCCACAACATTCTGAAACCCTTGCACGTAGCTTTCCTCCAGTTCTCACTGGATTTTAGTTCTGAAGACAACGTGACGCCTAGGTCTACCAATTGGGTAACATGGGGTATTTCATTACCGCCAAGAAAATAACGCGTTTGGAGGCTATTCGGCCCTATTCGTAAGATGGAACTTTTTGCATAATTTATGGGCAACTGCCACAGAGCAGCCCAGTCCCAAAGTTTATCGAGGGCCCGTTGCAGAGACTGGGGTCCATCGAGGTCGGACGCTGTGTGCCAAAACTTTAGGTCATCTGCAAACATGAGAGATGGTACCCCCAGCAGTTCGGGCAGCTCATTGCCATACATGGAAAATAACAATGGGCCAAGCACAGAACCCTGAGGGACCCCACTGAGGACTAACTGACAGAAAGACAGATTAGACCCCACACGAACACATCTCTCTCCCTTCCAGAAACGTGGTGGTCTATTGTAATTTACTCCCTGATGTTCAATAGGATCGAAGCTTCAAGGAGAGGCGAGATGGTAATACAGTTTCGAACGCCTTGGAGAAGTCAATAAACACTACATCTACTGCCTGACGCTCATCCAAAGCATCTTCCCAACATTCGCGTGCAACTAGCAGATTAGTCATGCAGGAGTGACCCTTGCGGAAACCGTGTTGAAGTAGACTGAGCAGACCAAACTCCTGCAGGTGGTTTTCAAGCACATCCGTTACCAACTTCTTCAATACCTTGACCAATACGCTTGTGAAACTTATCGGTCTATAATTGGCAAGGAGATGCTTGTCACCTTTTTTTAAAAATCGTGCGGACGATGGCATCCTTCCAGTCCTTGGGAAAGGCGCAGCTGCAAAGCGATAACTGAAACAAACGCCTCACTGCGCCACATAGCTCGCTTGCGAGTTCGTACAAAAGCTTAGGGTAAATATCATCCATCCCAGCGAATTTAGCAGGATGTAACCCTTGAAGAAGATGGAGAACTTGTGTCTCCGAAATTAAGGCGTCCGTTAAACAAGTCCTATGGGATTCTCATCGCTAAGTCAACATACGGCAACTGCTCATCCCGAACAAAACTCCCTGCATACTGCGCACTGAGTAGACATGCTTTTTCATGATCAGTGTTGGCAGTGGCGCCGTCGCTGCCTAATAACACTGGGATTGGTGAGCCAACGTTACTACGCCTTTTGACGTAGGCGAAGCATGGTTGGGGATTTGCGGAGGCCGAGTTAACCAGCTCCATCTCATAGCTAAGCCTAGTAGCTCGTAAATGACTCTTGCAAGCATTCCGCGCTTCACGATAACGCCGAAAAGCACATTCCGAGAGGACTGTCCGGTAGATCCGCCAGCATCTCGCCCGTCTATTCATTAGCTGGTGTGCGACTGAGTCCAAGCATGGTGGCTTCGCTTTGGTAATCTTCTTCATCGAAAAAGGGATGTGGGTGGGATATGTTAAAGAGGAACAGTATTTGCGATCAGAAGGAGCGCGAACGGAATCTTGGCGAAAGAGTAGGAGGCGAGGCCAATGTGGGATGATACCTCACCTTGAAATTGGCCTCGGTTAGTGCAGGTGAGCATACTTGTTTGGAAACGCTTGTTGACGTGGACGTGACCTCTGATGTTTGTGTGGTCAATTTAGTTGTCCCTTCTCGCCTAGCCTCCCTTTCCAAGCAGGTCAGTTTCCAAGGACGAAAATAGGCTCTTGCCTAACGAGCGTCCTGTTTTTTGTACCAGAAAGCAAACCAGCGCCCTCAGTACTTCGACTTCTGGGTTGTCTTCCTTGCCTACGCAAAATAAATGAAACAAGACAAAAGCAATCATTGTACTTTTTTGGATCATAGACCTAACGGTCTATCATGATTGCTCATAAATTTACAATAATTCAGGAAAAAGATCCGGCCAACAATTATGCAGGCAGTTTTTGAAGGCTGTTACGGTGACACTCTCAATTAAGGCAGAAGGAAGTTTGTACCAATTATGAGCAACTCGATTTGCAAATAACTTGGCTCTAATCTCCAGCCTGGATTGATGCTTAATTTTAAGTTCGTGCCCCCAACTACGCGTTCAACGTACTTGGAGTACACCCCAACGGCGCCCGTCGCTTTCGCACTTGCCGCTTCTCCGTATGTACGAGGGCTTTCTTTTGCACCTCGGCAACTGCCTGCGGGTATCATTCTCAGCGTAGTCTAAATATAATGCATTATATTGTTCGTTTTGTTTTACTTTATTTTTGCGGCTGTCTAATCGTATTTTATCACGGTAAAATAGCGCAGAGGTTTTTCATCTAGCTAGCGTGTGATGGTGAGGCTGGTACTAATGAATGGGCTGGATGAACAATGTTATGTTGTACCAGTTGGTTTTGGCAAGAAAGCTGGTGCTACACTCGATTTTGTTGGGCTTGAACCCCTTACGTTGGCTGGATCATGTCCTCCAGTGACCGGATTCCTCGACATGCGCTATAACGCCGTCATTGCACCAAGTTGGGCGAAAAAGCGAGGTGGTCAGTCGATGACGTGACGTATAAACGTGAAGAAATCGACTGCGGAACTTGGTCAGATTTGTGAATGTTGCCTTCGTGGATGGAGGCCCCGGGATGGTCCACACAAGTGCTTGAAGCTTATCAGACACGGCGCAGTCGGTGGCGTTCCTACATTCGGTTACTTGCATCTAGCAGTTCCTATTTATTCCGTCCCGAATATTTTTCCGCACTTCGTTCTTAATTGCTTTTTATTTGTATTCTGTTTGCGTTCAATATCATTTTCTTACTGCTGGTATTTGTTGTTATTTTGCCGACGCGAGTTATGGCAAATAGATCCGCCGCACCTCGCTACCCGGATCGTAGTTGTTCAACTAAACTGAATGCAGAAGTAGTACGAAGGTTCGCGTACCTCTTCCACCAATGAAACTTAACTTGGTGCGACGGCTTATGTACCTCCGTGGTCCATTGATCTACACTGGTGATAGTTTTAAGTGTCTCCAGAGCCAATTATTCATTGGTTCATTGGGTAGTGGAGAGCAGGAGGGAGATCCCTTGTCAGTTCCATCGCTTCCCGATCATTGCTGGGATGCTCGTCATTGCGCATCGGAAACTCCGGAGAGGCCATCGCACTTGTAGCTGAAGCAACACCATCCCGGCATATTCAACAAGTGGGAATCAAGTACTCGTTTGAAGCAATCCTCCGTCTGCGCATCAGCGACGGGCAGCGGTAACCGGTTCCAGTTATTCACAACGCGAGTGGATAGAGCAAGAATGGAACGTACTTTGAGCCCCTGTGCTTTGAATATTTTCCATCGGTGGCCTATAGTCGAACTCCCAACGGGTCATTGTTAACAGGTAACTCCAACTTAGTCTTAAGATCATTTTCGGGGTTTGAAGAGAGATCCAAGTTTCTCTTCCCTCCCAACGTAGCAATGGGAGACGACTGTCACGCGTTGTAAGCCCATATCTTGATTGGCGTATGGCACGAGTGCTACGCATTGCACCTGATGATGTAAGAACATCACCAGGTGCTCAGTGGTTTGCAGCCACCTGTCTCCAGCCATAACGTTCCTGGTCAGATGGCTATGGTTGCAGGTACGTAACATGCTATGTTCAGAAAACACATGTGAACTGTTCTAAACCTCTAGGGACTGTATGTGACAGGCCTCAAGTAGATCCCAATTCTTCTTAATCTGGCTCCTCAACTGGACTTGTTCCCTATTACATTTTGGGTCAGCCTACTAGGCCAAAAGATCCAGGTGGTCTTTCTCGAAAGATGTTCTGTGCCTCACTGCCTACACTGAGTCAGACGGTTGAGTCAAAGACTAGAAGTGGAGTGCTTCGAGCATAACCCTATCTTAAACTGAGTTGCTACAATGCATCATCGGCTGTCTAGACCCCATCGCCTATACCGTTTATTATTGCGACCTCCTCCGTCCCCGTGCATCTCCTACTGGAGCTAGAACGATACTTCATTAGCATAGATGATAACCGTCGGTTGGATGGAAACCGCTGTTTTGTAAATGACGGAATCGATTATATTTAGGTTGTTGACAAAATTCAGCAAGACAAATTACGGCGCAGTTGCTCCAATCTACGGCAAGAAACACTGTCTAAATTGTTAAACGGGGTACTTTAAACAGCAGCTCAGATGGTTTTCTGTCGCACACTTCGCCGCGCTTAGCAAATTCTCAGCTAGCGTTCCGTCACTATCGTGCAGTGGTGCAAGATGATGCATGTAGATCAAAGCCGTTTACCTGGTCACATCGTTGAGTCTCTTCCCGCTCAGGAGGAGCAGTCTGAACAAAACAGCAGTCTGATGTACCGGAGACCGAGGTGTGCGGTGACCATCAAGAAAGACTTCGACTCAGGGACAAGGTGGATTTGTAGGTACGCGTCTGCCAGGTAGGTCTTCGCGAAACAAATGCCACCATTAAACATTGTGAAGGCGTCAGCTGAATTCGGTGGTGGATAGCAGTTCGGTTCCAGTAAAGAACTGAGAGCAATGGAGCAGTTGATACATGTAGAGGGACAGATTTGATCTATTGACCACAACAACCAGCGCTACCTAGGAGAAATAGGACACATGTACTAGGATACCCATGTCTGCCAACTGCTTCAGTTAAGCATGGATCACTGGTAGGGCTGTGTATGGGACAGACTTATGGGGCGGAATACCGGTTAAGCACCAGGTGCGACCTGTAACGCGGCCCGAGTGATTGTACAGCGGTCAAGCATATTCTGGAACACTGAGGAGAGTGTTTGACGGTATCATTTGTTCGGTCGGTAGTCGTCGTCATCGTCGCTGTCGTCGTCGTCGTCGCCCTCGTCGTCGTCGTCGTCGTCGTCGTCGTCGTCGTCGTAGTAGTAGTAGTAGCAGTAGTAGTAGTAGTAGTAGTAGTAGTAGTAGTAGCTATCAACAAGATCATGATCCAAAAGAAAACTATGGAGTGCAGTAGATAAGAGACAGTCATTGCGTCATAATCATCGTGGCATCGTGTTGAAGGTGAGCAACACACTTCAGCCAGTATGCCGCAGGACGAATGGACCATTTTGACAGAAAGTAGAACAAAACATTTTTAGTTTGTTTTCCACACGCCGATTTTTCTCTTTTTCGTCGTTTTCAGTATTTTTAGTATAAAACATGTGAATCAATACAATACTGTACACAATTCATCCACCGATTCCGGTTGCGGGCCATGTCTTCAATTGTGCTAAGCCATTGGCACTCCTCATCTTTGGATTTCCATCCTGGAAGACGTACGGATCCAACAGCGGCTAGACACGACGTCAGCGATTTTATGTGCTGCCGCCAAGTGGAAGGCTGACCACCACGCGGTCACCTCCAGCCAGGCCCTCGACGAGCGAATAGAGCGCGACGCGGTAGAAGCTCAGGTGCCATGTATAGGACGTGACCGCGACATCTTAACTGGCGCAACAAAACCAGTTTGTCGAAGGGAATACTCGCATTCCCCACGATGCGACATTGAACGTCATTACTTTTAACTCGATGTTGCCACCAAACACGAGCGACCCTCCCTCCGTTATCGAAGGCAGAAAGACGACGCATGTCTTCCACGCCAATCTCCTTAGGTCGTGCTGGAGATTGTAAGGCGGATCGGTCAAAGCAAGGTTTTTGAGTCAATCGAGACTAAGAAGGTTGTCATCCATGTTCGTGGTGTAGCAGATCCCGTCGAATGTCGCATCTCGAAAGGAAGCGGAGCAGTGAAGTTGCACGCGACCACCACAGGCGCTGGTGTCGGAATGGGAGGTCGGCTCGAAGGGTGTCTTACTAAGTGATTGCCAGAGATCCTGGGAGACAATCGTGATGTTTGTGGTGTTGTGTAACCACAATCGGACAGACTGCCTGTTGAACAGGATGTAGACGAACGTCCTGTAGTCAGCTGCGTTGACTTGGAATGTGACCAGCAGGCTCATGGAGCAGCCATCTGTATTCATTTTGTGTTTGGTCTGGAGCGGAGCCTCTGCTTTGGACTGCGATCGAAGGGCATGCGAGGCATGGCCCCCCTGGGTTGGTGACGAGCGTCTCAGTCTATGTAGAAATACCAGACCTCACAGAACACACGGAGATGTGGACTTCGCTCTGTTGGGTTGGATAGGCCGCACAGGAGAGTGTGAGTTTGGTCGTGCGACTGCCTGGAGCAGATCAGGTGCGGAAGCGTTCTAGATCATCATGGAGTCTTGCTTGAGCTTGATCAGCATTTGACAATCCTCGGCCAGCTTTTGGTATGTTCGTACCGTTCTACCGCATCTAAGTTGGAGGAAACGTCCAGTTATATGTATCTTGAAGGGACTGAAGGCCAGAGATGAATACCGGGTATTCGAACGGGTCCTTTTTGAGCGATCCGAGCTGAAATCGTTTACGTTCACGATTGACAATGTCCGAGTACTTAACGAATTCATCTGTATCGAACTTCGCCAGATGGAGGCAACAGAATCGTTACTGATCAGTGAGGACTGTTAGCCAAATATCTGTGAAAGCGTCCAGACCGTCTCGACAAAGGTAACGTCTGGGTGGTTATTTCGAATTAACATTCCTCATTATACACGTTAGGTGCAGGTGGAGAATACCTCAGCTGTTGCACCGCAATACATAAAAAAAGTGCATTAGAAGCATGCCGGCTGAGTCACCAGTAACGGATGGACATCTTTTCGGAGAGCTAACAGCCGGCTCTTGTGCCACAAAATGTAATATTATGCCTAACAAATGAGATCGTGTTTGGAGGGGGATTTTAAGCAGGAGGAAGAGAGACAGATAAACTCCCAACACAAACGACGATGGGGCTAGCTCCTAGCCCTATCAAAAAGTGTATTCAGCCAAACGTGTTCGTCCTTCGGTCCCTAAGCAGGGAGTCGAGAGGCTCCGACCGAGGCCTGCATCAAAGTAAGGGACTTTGTTCCTCTTGACCGAATCATCACTTGGCCACACGTCCTCTTCTTCCATCCGCACCCCCAGCGAGCAAACAACGCACGTCTCGGAAGCCGATGGTCTGGCATGTGTAATATGTGGCCCAGCCATCGGAGTCCGGTGCGCGAAACAACGGTGCTGAGTGGTTCGCTTCTTCTTCTTGCGCCATAAACAAGGCATCGAACACGCCCATTGCTCACACGGTGCTCCCACCAGATAGGAACCAAAGTGCGTAGGCATCTGCGTTCAACAAGTTGCTACCGGGTTCATCCACAGTTTCCGGGGCTTACCGTACGATTTTCTCGACCACCCGTGTTATATGGAGGAAGCGTACCTAAAGCACCACGTAAGCCCTATCCAAGTAAGCAACGCCTCCGCCTACTCATTTTTGGCACAGAAACTTGCATCTGTGTGAACTCACATGTTCCGACACCTCCGCTTATTCCTCACATTTATGTGGACCCACATGTTTCGCTATGCCCCCGCCTTCTCACCCTTGACTGTCACCAGCCTCTGTGTGTCCTCGAGGCTGTGCAGATTTGCACTAAATTTTGTCGTGTGGTAAGTGCACTCTGCCGAAAGCCTGTCTTCCTATTGTTCCTCTCTCTCTTTCATGGATTTAAGTTCGTCCGTCGTGAACGTTCAAGTCGCGTATTTTCGGAATGCAGTTCCGACAAGACTGAGCCGTTCGCTTTGGGACTACAGCTTGTGGGTACCATAGCTTTCGTTCCGAATAAGATAGCATTTACAACCGGGTCGTTATAGCAAATACTCGATGGAGCGCTCTTCAAACCATGGCAAACAAACACACTGATTTAAAGTTGCTGTTACAGCGGCAACTAGGTACCGTTCACTTTGACTAATAAACTCGACGCAACATCCCTTCAGTTAGGTGCCACTGTTAGTTTTCAATCAGTGGATTATATCGCTAGCAGCGACTCGGAGTTACTGTACGATCGAAACACCGACGGTGACCTGTTTGCTCCTGACCTGGCCGGTCATGATAACGCGTGGAGGCTCCGACCGCTTTCTTGTTATTTGAGCACTGTCGATCATCAACGTTCTGCCAACTTCATCTTCCCACCACAGATGCCGACGCAGTTTGGTTCCTATCTGGTGGGAGCACCGTGTGAGCAATGGGCGTGTTCGATGCCTTGTTTATGGCGCAAGAAGAAGAAGCGAACCACTCAGCACCGTTGTTTCGCGCACCGGACTCCGATGGCTGGGCCACATATTACGCATGCCAGGCCATCGGCTTCCGCGACGTGCGTTGTTTGCTCGCTGGGGGTGCGGATGGAAGAAGAGGACGTGTGGCCAAGTGATGATTCGGTCAAGAGGAACAAAGTCCCTTACTTTGATGCAGGCCTCGGTTGGAGCCTCTCGGCTCCCTGCTTAGGGACCGAAGGACGAACACGTTTGGCTGAATACACTTTTTGATAGGGCTAGGAGCTAGCCCCATCGTCGTTTGTGTTGGGAGTTTATCTGTCTCTCTTCCTCCTGCTTAAAATCCCCCTCCAAACACGATCTCATTTGTTAGGCATAATATTACATTTTGTGGCACAAGAGCCGGCTGTTAGCTCTCCGAAAAGATGTCCATCCGTTACTGGTGACTCAGCCGGCATGCCTCTAATGCACTTTTTTTCTTTTTTATGTATTGCGGCGCAACAGCTGAGGTATTCTCCACCTGCACCTAACGTGTATAATGAGGAATGTTAATTCGAAATAACCACCCAGACGTTACCTTTGTCGAGACGGTCTGGACGCTTTCACAGATATTTGGCTAACAGTCCTCACTGATCAGTAACGATTCTGTTGCCTCCATCTGGCGAAGTTCGATACCGATGAATTCGTTAAGTACTCGGACATTGTCAATCGAGAACGTAAACGATTTCAGCTCGGATCGCTCAAAAAGGACCCGTTCGAATACCTGGTATTCATCTCTGGCCTTCAGTCCCTTCAAGATACATATAACTGGACGTTTCCTCCAACTTAGATGCGGTAGAACGGTGCGAACATACCAAAAGCTGGCCGAGGATTGTCAAATGCTGATCAAGCTCAAGCAAGACTCCATGATGATCTAGAACGCTTCCGCACCTGATCTGCTCCAGGCAGTCGCACTATCAAACTCACACTCTCCTGTGCGGCCTATCCAACCCAACTGAGCGAAGTCCACATCTCCGTGTGTGTTCTGTGAGGTCTGGTATTTCTACTTAGACTGAGACGCTCGTCACCAACCCAGGGGGGGCCATGCCTCGCATGCCCTTCGATCGCAGTCCAAAGCAGAGGCTCCGCTCCAGACCAAACACAAAATGAATACAGATGGCTGCTCCATGAGCCTGCTGGTCACATTCCAAGTCAACGCAGCTGACTACAGGACGTTCGTCTACATCCTGTTCAACAGGCAGTCTGTCCGATTGTGGTTACACACCACCACAGACATCACGATTGTCTCCCAGGATCTCTGGCAATCACTTAGTAAGACACCCTTCGAGCCGACCTCCCATTCCGACACCAGCGCCTGTGGTGGTCGCGTGCAACTTCACTGCTCCGCTTCCTTTCGAGATGCGACATTCGACGGGATCTGCTACACCACGAACATGGATGACAACCTTCTTAGTCTCGATTGACTCAAAAACCTTGGTTTGACCGATCTGCCTTACAATCTCCAGCACGACCTAAGGAGATTGGCGTGGAAGACATGCGTCGTCTTTCTGCCTTCGATAACGGAGGGAGGGTCGCTCGTGTTTGGTGGCAACATCGAGTTAAAAGTAATGACGTTCAATGTCGCATCATGGGGAATGCGAGTATTCCCTTCAACAAACTGGTTTTGTTGCGCCAGTTAAGATGGCTCGGTCACGTCCTACGCATGGCACCTGAGCGTCTACCGCGTCGCGCTCTATTCGCTCGTCGAGGGCCTGGCTGGAGGTGACCGCGTGGTGGTCAGCCTTCCACTTGGCGGCAGCACATAAAATCGCTGACGTCGTGTCTAGCCGCTGTTGGATCCGTACGTCTTCCAGGATGGAGATCCAAAGATGAGGAGTGCCAATGGCTTAGCACACTTGAAGACATGGCCCGCAACCGGAATCAGTGGAAGAATTGTGTACAGTATTGTATTGAATCACGTGTTTAACACTACAAACATTGAAAACGACGAAAAAGAGAAAAATCGGCGTGTGGAAAACAAACTAAAATGTTTTGTTCTACTTTCTGTCAAAATGGTCCATTCGTCCTGCGGCATACTGGCTGAAGTGTGTTGCTCACCTTTAACACGATGATTATGACGCAATGACTGTCTCTTACCCACTCATCTCCATAGTTTTCTGTCGGCTCTTTGTCCGGTTTATAGATAGTTGAGATCACTACTACTGATGCTACTACTACTACTTCTATTACCTACCGACCGAACTAATGACACCATCAGACGTTCCCCTCAGGTTTCCAGGATAGGCTTGACCGCTGTACAATCACTCGGGCCGCGTTACAGGTCGCACCTGGTGCTCCATCGGTATACCACCCCATATGTCTGTCCCATACACAGCCCTACCAGTGATCCATGCTTAACTGAAGCAGTTGGCAGACATGGGTATCCTAGTACATGTGTCCTATTTCTCCTAGGTAGCGCTGGTTGTTGTGGTCAATAGATCAAATCTGTCCCTTTACATGTATCAACTGCTCCATTGCTCTCAGTTCTTTACTGGAACCGAACTGCTATCCACCACCGAATTCAGCTGACGCCTTCACAATGTTTAATGGTGGCATTTGTTTCGCGAAGACCTACCTGGCAGACGCGTACCTAGAAATCCACCTTGTCCCTGAGTCGAAGTCTTTCTTGATGGTCACCGCACACCTCGGTCTCCGGTACATCAGACTGCTGTTTTGTTCAGACTGCTCCTCCTGAGCAGGAAGAGACTCAACGATGTGACCAGGTAAACGGCTTTGATCTACATGCATCACACTGCACCACTGTACGATAGTGACGGAAGGCTTGCTGAGAATTTGCTAAGCGCGGCGAAGTGTGCGACAGAAAACCATCTGAGCTGCTGGTTAAAGTACCCCGTTTAACAATTTAGACAGTGTTTCTTGCCGTAGATTGGAGCAACTGCACCGTAATTTGTCTTGCTGAATTTTGTCAACAACCTAAATATAATCGATTCCGTCATTTACAAAACAGCGGTTTCCATCCAACCGACGTTATCATCTATGCTAATGAAGTATCGTTCTAGCTCCATTGGGAAGTGCACGGTACACTAGTTGATTCGGAAAATTTGAGCAATGGTTGCGTCATAGTGAACTGCAACTGTACTGGTTCAGCCAAAATTGCAACTGCGGTAAAGGCACAATAACCGATATCATACTAGACTCAAAGGATGATTTTTATAATTTGTGATAAAGTTTCGGAAATTGACTGACTTCTCTTCGGTAGCATACAAGGTATTCCTCATCGCCTTTGTACTTGACACTTGATCGGTCTTCATTACTAACAGGACAGTTGTTGTTACGGTTAGGGTTCAGCCGATTAGTCACCGATATATGCATTGGGGTCGTTTTTTTAAATAGAAGGGAGTGGGATCGGGAAGTTACGGGTAAGTCCACAATTACGATTGTCTTTTGAAAAATCACATAGTTATAACCTCAGTAACATATCTTTTAGAAACATGTTTCACGCTGTTCGTTATATCTAATTGGCATAACGACCTGTAGATGATTATCCTCGTTTCCAAGTTGCAAATTTCCTTATAAAAATACTTTTGTTATGTTTATGGGCTTTTAACACATTCAGCCGCCTCATGTATCTCTCTGCTACTCTTTTCTCACCTCTTTTCAGAATTTTGTGAGATAGTTTGGGTAAAGTCATCTGGTTTCTGTTCTGGTTTCATTCATTCCAGCACTTTATTTTAGTGTCTATGCCAACCACGTGTTAAGTTTTATTCTTTATCACTGGTATATTTGGTTTGTTCTGCTCGTAAGCCTGCTGATTTGAAGTCCTCCAAACATGAGCAAACGGAGGCGGCCATTATAATCCAATCCAAATACCGCCAGTATCGAGCACGTCGAGAAGCTGAAAGCTTGCGGAGGGAGAGAGCGGCTACCCACATTCAGGCGACTTATCGGGGTTACACTGAACGAAAGCAACTTGAGCTGACGTGAGTTTTCAATGCATATTAGTTTGTGTCTTATCATTTCCAATTTTTCGCTTACTCGTGAACTTCCTTTGCTTCATACTCACTCATTTAAATACCTGGTCACGTCAATGTTTTTATAAGGATTTGTGATGCCTCCTGACTTAGGGAAAAATTGTTTTCTCATGTCTATCAGCTTGGTTCTTGCTTTTGGTCTTTACCCTTTAAGTATCTTTTGCCCCTTGCTAACGATCTGTTGTTGCGTCTCTTATTGCGCAGTAGACCTACCTTGTCAGTCTAGCTTCTACTGTGACGGGGAAAAACAGCATTCGGCACATTTAGCGCACCA
This sequence comes from Dicrocoelium dendriticum, assembly GCA_944474145.2. Classification (NCBI taxonomy): domain Eukaryota; kingdom Metazoa; phylum Platyhelminthes; class Trematoda; order Plagiorchiida; family Dicrocoeliidae; genus Dicrocoelium; species Dicrocoelium dendriticum. Next base: position 89,848,039 of record OX104063.1, read on the forward strand.
AAGACCGCTGTTCTGATCTAATCCAATGGACTGAAGCTCATTGAATCCGATGTTATACGCCTCCTGTAGACGTGAAGTGAGAGTAGCGTTTGGCACCGGACATCTGTTGGTCTGTGAGTGTTGAGCGAAGTTTGATAGTTAAGCTGAATACATGGACTTCAGTTGAATGGCGGTAACTGCTTGCTCTTTACTAGATTGATAAAGTCTGTCGTTAAGCTTGTCTTCCCAACAGTACAGGAGCGCTTTTACCAGAGTGAAACGTTTTGTTGTGTAAATCAAACATTCTTTCAGTATTTTGCAGCACTGAATTTTATTGGTTCTTATATCTTGTAACTGTCCATTTACTTACCTGATGGTGTATCCCGTTCACTTACTCCTCCGCGGTGAATCGCGCTGCTACGCTGCCGTTGCTTCCCTGCTCTCCATTCAATTTTTCTGTCGCCAATACACGTTGGGTGCAGCCACTCTCAATTTTCTCCGCATTCTCGTTCTTCGCACACCTCTTACTTGCCACTGATTGTGACTAGTATCTGGGTAGGACCACACAACTTAAACTTAACCTGGTTTCATCCACCCATTTCTGAAACTAAAATACCTCAATCGACATGTTCCCCAGTTACTTTCCGTGCAGTTTTTCTCATTATCACCAAGAGTAAAATATCAGGCATTTGAACCCATGCTTCACTGTCGTACAACTACGACGACCTAAGGAATGGGGAATAATACCGGGGCGCGAAACAGGATCTAGCTTGAAGCGCTAAAGCTCTAAGAAAACATTCATGCCCAGGGCAACTACACTTTGTCAACAACATATGGCCACAAACAACTGTCTGTCGTGCAAAGCTAAGACGACATCGGTGAGATAGACTCCTTGCGAGTTTCACTGCTCTTCGTCATAATCAAACATTACTCCGCAGATAACTAAGCGCCACACAAACTTAACAGAGGCAGTCCGACCAGGAGACGACAGCAGACATGCCTCTAGTGCCGACTGCGAACCATGTCTTGTAATGTCTTGAGCCAAGCACAAAGTGAATCACGTGGACTTCATTGTGGAAGACGAGACGGACCAACAGTACGCTGTCTGATTATCGGTGACTTCATTTCCGGTTGTCAAATGAACTTTGGCTCATTTCGAGCCCTGCACCACCCTACATCTGGCAGACAAAACAAGGCGCTCCTCGGTAAACGGTGATCTGGCATTCTTAGTACGTGCCCAAGCCAACTGAACTTACTCCGTGCCATCTGTTATTTCAAAGAAATTAGGGTGATTATCTCTACCTTGCACTCGCCTACGCTCATCGTCGTTTTGGACATGCTGGTGCCACACGACAACAGCAGTGCTCTGCCGACAGGGCTGACCAAAAACTTGAAGACGCCACAGGTCCTCACATGGAAGGGGCGAAGTTCCACTCCCATAAATTAGGACGGCTCTCACTATGGAATTGTAAACACGGCCTCCCAGACTGATGGAAACCCCGTTCTGACACCACTGATGTCGCAGACACAAGACGACAGTTCTATTTTGGTAATGCCTGAAATGAATTTAGTAGTTATGAAGCTGTCCTTACTGATACCGCTACCAACTAATTGTAGTACTTTGCTATCATGTGTTTATTAAGTAGCTGGTGGTCTTGTAACGACACTTTGCACTTTGAAGGTGCGAAGTGTATGTCAACTAATGGGACGACTCTAGAGAGGTTATTTGGGTTTGCTTAGGTCGCCCCAACATTGTTAAACTGCAAAACAAAATCCTCCGCATATCCAAGATCAAACGTTTTCTGCAAGTAGCCCGAAGATGATTAATAGCACTGATCGCGTTTCGGACCTCGGCATCTGATAGCCCGCTAAACCAACTGGCCATGTTTCGTGCTTCACCACCTGAGAGAGTAATGTCCCGATAGTTGGGGCCAGCTGAATTGCTCTCGATAGTGCTACGCTCAACGAGCCAACTGGTGCTTCTTATTGCGCATCTTAGCACCATGGCTGTCTGATTGTCTCACTGACTATTGGTTTCCTGGGAACTGGTGCGAACCAGTTGAAAGAGTTTACCATAATTGCCTAGTCTTCCTGCCTCCTCCACTTCTTGAGCCATAATGGCCCACCAAGCCTCCTTGTCAACACGGGTCTTGTACCCTTCCAGGAATCAAGGACAAAGACTGGGCTGCGGTCAGAATCTATTTTGATCAGAAAGAAACATATTGTCTATAGGGCCACCTACGCTCCGTTGAGCGATTCCGATTTCGTCTTCCTAGATTGGCTACCTCTGGCATATTCATTGATCTAGCCAATTTGTCTTGCGGGCGTACAAGGCGATACTCGCTTACGTATGTAGGCGTTGCTGCTCGACTGGCGGCGGACAGTCGATCACCAGCGGTCTCTTATCAGTTCCATCCGAATGCGTAGTCGAATATCAACGACTGCCATTACAATGCTTATACCACACCCTGCTTTTTCAGTTTTGGCTCTCTCGGTGTTGAAATTCCTTACGATCTTCCGCTGCCTCTGCTCTTTCTGTCTTCTCCGTCACCTCGGTTTTTCTGCTGGCTTCGTGCGCACTCGACGTCACACTACTTGGCTGATGCTGTCTCACGCGAATAGGTTTTCACCGGTTCAAACCGTTTCCCACCTTAAGTAACTTCTTTCTCTTACCCGCGTTCCCACCATTTCTCTCTTCCATTGTTTTACTACTCCAGGCGCCAATTGTATCCATACATCTTTGCCCACCCGAAATGGTGGTAACTCGCGACCATAATACTGATACTGCCTGAACATTATCTTTTCCAAACGGTCATGCATCGTCGTCATGGATTGTACTTCCGAATGGATCATAATTTTGGCGGTGGCAATAAATGCTCGCTCTGCGGTCGAATAAACGTAGAACAGAGCTTACTACGATTTCCTGAGACGGAGTGTTTCTTTGTTCCTGAAGCATAATGTACGGGTTCTCTTTCAGCTCTTTAGCTTTGCTTAGTATTCTCTTTACATCCTTCACCGCTACCTCAGCCTTTTCGTTCGACTGACTTTGGCAAGAGCTGATGAGACGATGATCAACTTCCCACTTCTTACTGAAACTTCGGAACTCTTCAGCAGTAAACTGCGATCCGTCGCCTGATACTACTTCCTCAGGGATTCCATGTCGAGCAAAATGACCGCTCAAATTGTTTACTGCTGCATGAGCACTGCTCGAGGGCACTGCATCAATCTCAAAATAATCACTAAAGTAATCCACCGTGATTAGGTAATCCTTTCCGTCGTGCATGAATAAGTCTACTGCCATGGCCTTTCCCGGACCTCACGAAGCGCCATTGGTTCTTTCGTTTGTCCAACATCATGTGCACGACAAGTTGAGCAGTTGGACACGTAGTCTCTAGTTTTAGTAGCCATCCCAAACCAAAAATTCAGCTCCCTGGCTCGTGCGATGCAATTATTCACTCTCAAGTTTGCACTATGAATCAACTTCCGCATGGTGTATTACATTGCCTCTAGGATTAATCTTCGGTTTCCTTTGAAGGTCAAACCGTCTTTTACAACAAGTTCATCATGACAATGGAAAATGGTGTCAGTTCTGCCGACAAACTCTTCTTGTCCTCTAGCCATCCATTAGCAATTGTTCTTTCTAACGTTTCGCAAACTACATCTTCGTCCGTGCAACACATCACTTGTTGTAAACGCTCTCCGGTGACGGCGAGTTGCTGTGTCGCATGAACCGTGTCAAGGTCCTCTTGCACTTCACCTGCATCCGAAAAATTGGCTCTCAGTAACGCGTCTACGATGTACATTTGCGTCCCAGGCTGGTAGACGATCTCCAAATCGTATTTACGTATCCGAATGAGCATCCTCTGGAGACGACACGACACAACATGGTGGGGCTTATTGACGATTGACACCAATGGTTTATGATCTATGCACACAATGGTCTTACGCCCAAAGGTGTAATCATTGGAGCATTCGACAGCATTCCTGATTGCGAGCATCGCCCGTTCAGTTTGTGCATAACGGCATGCGGCTAGTATCAAACTCCGAGTTCGAAAATTCAGAGGTTTTACGTTTTGCATCAGCACTGCTCCAACTCCATGCTGACTGCCATCGCACTGTATCTTGAGAGGCAGAGATGGATCAAAATAAACGACTATTGGTATTGCCGCGATCATTTATTTTGCTTTATTAAAGACTTTCTCTTGTTCGTTATTCCAGTGCTAATCTTCTCCTTTGTGTGTTAGTTTGCGTATAGGCGTCAATGTTTCTGCTAGTCGTGGTAAAAAACGACTCAGGCAGTTGACCATTCCGTTCAACTGAATGAATTCTTCCACATCAGTTAGGGTGGGGGGAATTTCTTTTATCGCTCTGACTTTTCCCGGATTAGGTTTCAATCCATCGGAGCCAAATGTATCCGTTAAATACTACCTCTGGTTTGCGAAGTTTCACGTTGTCAAGTACCAGTTTAATGTTTCTGTAAGCGCATCTCTGGAGAAATTGATCGAAATTGTTGTCGTGTTCTTCTACAGTGGACTTGAATAACCACGTCGTCAGCCACAAAATTTGCTCCTGGTAAATTTTATAGAGCTTTTAATAGACATTTTTGGTGTGTTTCACCGGATGCTTTCAAACAGAGTGGTAACTTTGACCACCGGAATCTCCTGAATGGCGTACCGGACGTCGTCAGATAGCTCAATTCGTCATCCAACACGACATACCAAAATGCGGAAGCCAGATGAATCTTTGTGAAATACCTTGCCGTTGATACAACTGGCAATATATCATCTGCTGTCGGTACGCTGTAGTTCTCTCTCCTAAGAGCAGCGTTAAGTGGTTTTGGATCGATACACACCCGCAAACCACCGGAATTCTTAGTAATAATTACCACCTAACTGACCCAATCTTTGGGTTCGTCAACCATGGCTATAACAGCAAGTATAACTAGGCGCCCCAACCCTTGAGAAAGTCTTACACGCAGCGCTACCGGTACCTATCTAACAAGTAAGGCCACTGACACAGCAGACCCATTTAGCGATAGATGTACGCAGCCATCGAACCTCCCCAATTCTTCGCCAATTACTTTACGATAATGCTGAATGAAATCCATAGCTAACTGATATGAACGTACAGAGTGCTCTCGATTAAAAGAAACAAAAGCAAATTGTTGACTGGAATCCACACTCAGGGAGGGCACGAAATCTCCCTGTACGACGACAAACGTGAGATGATAGCTAGCCCCATCCTTCGAACTGATGACATTCAGCATGACATTGCTCTTCGACTGGAATTCTATACCGTTCCACGTTTTGAGACAGTGTTTTGCTTTGTCGCACCGCACTCCAAAACATTGTTTCTCCGGCAATATTTTGACTGTGGCCCCTGTATGCAACTGAAAGGGTACGGTGCGTTTTTCGGCGATCAGCGTCTCATGTACGCTCCAATTTTGGGGTCTCATCATGACAACCTAGATGTGGCTACCTGATGTTATCGCCGTCACTGAGATCTCACAAGCTAGCATGTTGCACCTGCACAACGACCGATCCAGTGAAAGAGGCGCTCTGACGTACACGTCGACTGCATTAACGACGGAGTGATTCAAACTTTTGGCTCCTTTTGTTGCCACTTACACCTAAGACTAAGTGACATGTTTATTATCCATTGTATACCGCTCACTAATGTTCACTTTACCAGTGGACCAGGTACTAGCTTCCGCTGTGAATAGCTTACTGATATTTTCTTATATCCACTTTCTCTTGACAGGAGACTAACATGTGAGCGATTCAAGGCGGAAATTTAGGAGGTTTTCGCTGGTTCACTAATGTACAATCATGCCACTTCAACGCGTTTCAGGACGGGAAAGAACTCGGCCTTCTGGACCTCATGTTCTCTAACGAAGAACTCATAGTCGACGTATTAATAACAGACACTTCGGGCGGCAGCGCTCATGCGACGCAACTGTTCCGCTACACGTGCTACGCAGAATAGGTTAAAGATAACACTGAAGAACTTCACGTCATGACCAATTACGATCAACCGTCTGATCCCATTGGCGCAACTAGCTGGTGTTTTCTAGCGTAATGGGCTCCTGAAGTGGTCAGCAGGGATTTTGTTAATCGATTCAAAGGCTAACGGCAAGCACATGTGGAACGAAAATCCGTCACTCGAAAAAGGTGAAGCGCTTCCTAATACAGGACTCAAAATTGCATGACCTTGAACGACTCGGCTTGTCGTATCCACAGAGCGTTTTCCAGCGAGAACAACTGCGATATCGGCCTCTCGAACGACCGACTTAAACAGTTGCTTCTGATGTGTACCAGGAACATAAAATTTCAGTTCGACGGGGAGATCTATAGACAGAAAGACAGTAGCAATGGGCTCGCCGTTAGGACCGCGGTTAGCCGATGTATTTAGAAGTTAGAGAACAACTATCTGAACGGAGTTATCAACAAGTTGGACTACTACGGACGGTACTTGGACCATGTAGTCTACATCTCATATAATCATCTCTGCACGGATGAACTAGTGGGGCAGTTTAACTCAGCACACACTAACGTAAAATTCCCCTTTGAATCTGAGTGCACCAACTCAATGTCGTACTTAGACGTTCAGATTAGAAAATCTTACGGGTCTATCCAGCGGAGTGTCCATAGAAAGACAACGTGGAACGGGCAATATACTCATTTTGCCAACTTCGATCCACTCAGCCAGGAACGAAAACTTGTTCGGTGCCTAACCGAGCTAGCAAGAAGGATATGTAACAATGACATGCTACCGGACGAACCAGACTTCATACGAAGCTATCCGGAGTAATTCGTTCGAGAAACATGGGGCTACGAAAAGCAAAAACAAAATTGGTTTCAGTTAGAAAGAAACCGATCTACTTGTCGTTACCGTTTGAAGGAGACGGGATAGCTGTATCAACGTCTAGAAGGCTTTCTGACTCCATCGCTCAAAACTATTACGGCTAGGCTTCAAATCTTTGCGAACTCTGAATCAATAAATTGAGGACAGTATTCCAAGGTCAAGTCCTCCTTTCTGTGTACACTTTCTCTTGCTCGTGTCGATCAAGATATATCGGAGGAACTACGAGGAGAGAGCCAGCGAATACAGTCCAGCTTGGCTGTATAGCAGCGTGACTAGGTCAGTGGCAAGGGCTGTGTCTGCTTACTTGGTCGAGTCGAACTATCAGGTCAGAGCGTATGAGGCGTTCCATTCCATCTACCGTGTACCCAGATGCCACACAAGAGCTGTTGGATGTCGTCTACTGGCAGCGGCTGACGCAATCATCATGAGACTACATGACCCTGACCTATGTGTGCACAATAAATGTGTGCAGGCACTTACTCTAACCTGGTACCTTGTAACACTGACATGGCAGCATCTAGTTTCGGATTTGCCTGTCACTGTGGCCAGCCACAGGACGCCTGTGCCTACAGAGTGACCATGGGTGGCTTGCGCTGCACCACCCACAGCTCCAAACACACACCCCATATCTAGTTTAAACCCGAGAGAATAAGACCGGGAGGCATACGGATGGTAGCAACGTTTCATCAACGGAGCCGGCCCACACTCCTTCACAGGCAAACACAAGCACACTGTATTTGCGAATCAAGGGCACACAAGGCAGTGGCTGGACCGTAGTCCGCTCCACACTGGGTGCATGGAACCACTCTTTGAGACTAGCACGGCCACTAGGACCGTGTACCCCATCCCCTCAAGGAACGATCAAATATCTCCTGGAGCCAGATGGACGTGATAGTGGGTAAAAGACAGGTAGGCACCTTGTCAACATGCACATCAAGCGCAGCCACACCGGGGATATCAAGCAACAGCCAATCACTTGAAACGACAAGATGAATTAGAATAAATAGGATAATGCATGCAGATACGGCGGCATAACTCTTCACTAAATGGGCGTACAAAATAAATTGGTTACGAACGAATCCGCGATAAGTTCAAGAGGTCAGAAAATATATTTTAAGAAAATGCCACAGCCGCGAAAACGTTATCGAAATTAACACCACACACACACAAACACTCTTTTTCGCCGTGGGGCCAATCACCTAGCTTGGTCACCCAGACCATCTGGACTTTTGATCCTATACCCTTATCTGATGTTTACATCCATGTCATTCCTTTGTGATGTATTAGCCTGATGAGGAACCATTGAAAACGAGCTTGTTCGCCAACAGTTGTTCTGATGGGATACTGTTATCAGTAGTTAAAACGCCAAAGTAAGCTGTAGCCCCCGTGCTTCAATAATATTAATAATAATAGGCATCTAGGTACCGAATGTGCTTTGCTCCGTCAAAGTGTAAAGTGCTGCCTCTGGAGTGGCACTCAACTGTTCCCGTGCTCAATATTGAAGAGACACAGCTTGAACAAGTAGATAGTTTTGTCTACCTAGGCAGCTGCGTGTCTGGTGGTGATACTTTTGGAAAGGAAATTTCTCTTCACATCGCCAAAGTTCGGTCGGCGTTTGTCAACCTGCAGCACTTGTGGCGTTTCGGGATTTCTCCCTCTTGCTAAAGACTCGTGTTTACAATGCCACCGTTCGGGCGGTGTTGCTATTTCGAAGCGAGTCATGGCCAGCTCGTGTAGACAACATGCGCCGTCTCAGCCTTCGACAACTGGTGCTTAAGGAGGATTGCTCGTGTGTGTTGGCAATAACACATCTGCAACAGTGAAGTCAGACACTGTGGGGAATGCGAGTATTCCCTTCAACAAGCTGGTTTTGTTGCGCCAGTTAAGATGGCTCTGTCACATCCTGCGTATGTCAGCTGAGCGTTTTCCCTATCGCGCTATGTTTACTTGTGCATGCTTCAACTGGAAGAGACCACGCGGAAGTCCACCAGGGCTGGGCTGCGCTATGTAGTTTGTGAGCTCCTGGGACGAAACATTAGAATTAAATTCCTCCTACTCATTAGTAGCATATAAAATCGTTGCTTTCACGTCCTGCCAGTGTTGGATCCACACGTCTGCATGGTTGGGGATCAAAGGACGAGTGCCGATGGCTGCAAACAATTTAGGATATGGCTCTTAATCGAAACCAGTGGAGGATCTGTGTACATAATTGTTTAGATTTCGATTCTTAATGCTTCCCGAATGAAAACGAGAAAATAGTTAAATATGGCGTGTAACATAACGGAAAATGCTCCGTTTTTTATTGCGTCACAATAGCTGAAGTGCGTTGCTCACATTCAATTAATGTGCCATAATGATGATACGCTGTTAAACCTATCTTCTTTCCGTAATTTCCATAGTTTTGCTTAGCTCTAAGTCTATTTAATAGACTGCTGCCAACCTATTCTTATTATCAGATAAAAAGCCAATGCGTCAAACTTTTTCGGGAGGTTAGGATAAAGTATCAACTGGACATTGTGATAAGATTTTTCTTCAACCCTGTCGCTGTTTCCCCTCTGTGAATCAAAAATTAAGTCCTGGCCTCGATCAACATTTTATTGCTTATACAAACGCAAGCTCATTCATCATCATCATTATACACGTCAGCTAGAGGTCGTTTAGTATATTGGAGGAAAAACTGGCAGTTTGCGTTACTACTGACCTTGAGCGAAAGTGCGGACAAATCGCTCACTTGTGCACTCGTGGTTTTTTTCACTGTGGCTCAGCGGCATGTCGTCACACACCTTTGGATCCATACTCACTCGTCGTGCTTTTAAAAGCTCCACCTTGTGATACCATTTTCTCGAGCACACTCCAGTGCATACTACATTTACCCTGATTGCTAAATTTCGGGCAGTGTTTCGCCGATATCCAAACGCCAAAAATTACCCAACTCCAACCAGCGGAGTCATTGTTTGGTCTCACTCGATAGACCATTTCAACAACTTGCGAACGAACTGTCACTCGTTCAAAACCAACATTGCTTGGAGCAGCTACAGGTCTCAAGGCAAATTCACCTGCCGCGATCCATAGGCCTAACCACGAAAATTCGCATTCACATCCTTGTGTAATCTGCCCCACGTTCAAGCTGACATATTCGACTGGCACGCCAGAGAAGAAAGTCTCTGAGCACACAACTGCAACGTGCACACTGTGACCTTGCCGACAACGTCTGTAACAGAACAACTTTTCACCATAGAGGGTGAATCATTCAAATGGTTCGTAACATTTCCTCAACAAGCGCGATACCCAGTAGGCCACCGTTCAATGACCTATGTGAATCATGTACCAAATTTGTCAAGGGGGCATTTCATGCTGTAATTGTTGCAAGTTTATCCATGCGAGATGCCCCCGAGTTAAACCTAGTCAGGCCGTTATTAAACACACCAGACTCTCTATGGTTCTACGTGGAATGCACATCTATCCCACTGATAAAAAGTGTGCTCCTGTTATTTCAGAAGTACGACCGGCTACTAGCCAAGTTTGAGGAAATGGTGACCACCAAAATCACCACGGTTGGAGTAAGCATAGCGGACTATGCAACCCAATCATCCCCCGTAAGTGCTGCTCCTATCCCTAGAAGAACGCCTAGTAACACCGTAAGCAACACGACACCTAGAGTCCCGAACATCAACTGTTGTTCCAATGCCACACGTGGCTCACATGTACTAATACGGTTCCCAGTTTCATCGAAGTAACTACACGTAAGGCTACTTCCAAACTCCGGACGGAGTGCGTAGAAAAAGAGCAAGCCGGTGCTAGCGAAAGTTGGGTTACTGTTGCTTCCAAGAAGAGCCGTCATTTAAAATTAACATCGCCCCCAGATGGATCGGATACTGAGGAGCGTAGCGGAGTTTTCCTATTGTAAACACTACCGGTTCCCTGCGGTATATCGAGTATTTCAATCATAACCTCAACATGTGGAAAGGTATAAAGAAACAACTACCTGTACTGGGCGTACTGTGCTCCAATATCCCAGAATCAAAGTCGACATCGATAAGAGGCAGGCAGTTGAATGGCCTCAACCAGCGGGATATTATTAGTAACCTGATAGAAGTTGTACTGAAACCTGTACACGTATTACGTATTACGCGACACCTCTAAGCATTTCGGAGAGCCAAGACTTCTGCGGGTTTTGCTGAACTCCATCACTGAAGTAGAATCAGTACTACTGTCAACAGGTAGTCTCAGAAATGAACACTGCTCCATCCTTATCTTTCAGACATCCCATGGGGCCAGCGTTATCGAGTTAACCACAACTTAGTGGGCTGCAGGAAAGGAACCTCAACCACAACTATACTTCTTCACGGCGTCCCTGAAACTGAAGCGTGTGATGAGCATGAAATAATAATCCATGTTAAAGAACAGTGGTGTTATATTCGTGAAACACTCTGTTTGGATGATGTGTTAGCGAAATCCGTGTCACGGCTGCGTACCTCTCCAAACTACAAAGGAAGTAGCCCGAGAGTGTTGAAGGTGGTTCTTCAGTCAAAACATATGGTAACACGCCTGCTAAAAATCTGGTACATGTTCCGTTACAGGCTACCATCTGAGCTTCGGTTGAAAACATCAGCGATATGCCTCCTACAGACGATATGTCACTCAAAGAACCAAACGTCATGAGATCTATAAAAGAACAACGCTCCAATAGTGTGTCTAATGAGGCAATGAAACCTGTAGAATATGATATCGACCGGACACCTTGCACTCTACGTAAAAGATTAGACACGGGACTAACTAGGCGGGCGTTGAACAAGAAATTAAACCCTTCACCAAGTACACATCAAAAAACGATTAGTCGCCGGCCACTCACTGATCGGCGGAAGGTCACGTATGAATTGCACAACCTCCGAAACATTGCTTACATCTGAGAAACTTTCATGTATGTACACTAACGCCCAAGAGCTCCTCAGTAAACTTACCGAACTTCGGCTACGTCAGGTTGAGAATGCTTGGGACCAAATTTCAATTACCGAAACTTAGTTGCACCAAGAGGTGACTGATGCTGAGGTTGTGATAGCCGGAATGTCACTCATCCGGAACGACCGCTCCAGCAGAGGAGGTGGGGTCCTACTCTATTACCGCATCGATCCGCAATGTGTAATAGTTGACCATTTGGAAACTCACATTACCGACTCACTCTGTTGCCGTCTCCGACTAAGGTACAACGACGCATGTCTCGTAGCTATCGTTTACCGCCCCGTCCACTCCGAAAATGGATTCCCGCTTGATACAGCCACTTGGGACTGTCTACTCAGGAAAGGTGTACCTGAGAAATATGTGAATATTATCCGAGCATTATATGCGCGTAGCTCGGGCAGGGTGAGGACTTACGGCAAGTTGTCGTCGCCCTTTAATATCTCCAGCGGCGTGAGACAAGGATGCCCGCTGTCACCTTTCCTCTTCAACTTCGCTGTTGACGAAGTCATGGAAATCACGTTCACAGGGCACGACTTAGAAGGTGTGGAGCTACTCCAAGGAGAACGACTTCTTGACTTAGAGTATGCTGATGAGATTGCCCTGATCTGTGACAGCTCACAAACGTGCCAAGCGGCACTTGACAGATTAGCACTAGCTGTCCGTCACTTCGGGCTTTGCTTCGCACCCTCGAAGTGTAGAGCGTTTCTCCAAGATTGGTCTGGACCGCCTCTTACACTGACCCTTGGTGGGGATCAGCTAGAAGTCGTTCAAAAATTCAACTACCTAGGAAGTTGTATCAGCGCCCGTGGGATTGAAGATGAAATCACGAATCGTGTAGCAAAAGCTCGAGGTGCTTTTTCTAACTTTCGCCACTTATGGCGCCGGCGGGACATCACTCTTTCCCTGAAGGGTAGAGTGTACAATGCAGCAGTACGTTCGACCCTACTGTACGGTTGTGAAACTTGGCCGCTTAAAGCAGCGGACCTGAAGAGGCTAGTCACGTTCGACCACCGGTGCCTTCGTAATTTAGCTCACATCTGGTGGGAACACCGCGTGAGCAACGAGCGTGTTCGACGCCTTGTTTATGGCACAAGAAAAGGAAATGGACCGCTCAGCACCGTTATTTCACGCATCAGGCTCCGATGGCTCGGGCACGTGTTACGCATGCCAGCCCACCGACTTCCGAGACGTGTGTTGTTTGCGCGCCGGGGGTGTGGATGGAAGAAGAGGAGGGGTGGCCAAGCGATGACTTGGTCGAGAGGAATGAAGGCCCTCACTTCTGAGCTGGCCTCGGTTGGAGCGTCTCGGCTCCCTGGTTGGGGTCCGAAAGACGATGAACACGTTTGGTTGGACACACTTGCTGATATGGCTAGGAGCTGACCTCAGTGGCGTTCGTGCTGTGAGTTTCTTTGTCCCACCCCATCCCTCTTAGCCTCCCCCTCCAACCACGATCTGATTATTTAGCCTTATATAATTTTGCATAATAATTTTTTATGCACAGCAGCCGGCTGGTAGCTTACCGGAACGATGCTCATCCGTTACCGGTAGCTCAGCCAGCTTGCACCAGTTGTTTTTACTCTCCTTTTTTCTATGTATTGCGGCACATTAGCTGAGGTGTTCCCCACCTCTAGCTAACGTGTATGATGATGGTGATGATGATGAAACAGCCACATCCTCATCTCCGGGGACTTCAATCTACACGATCTGGAGGTTTCGGGATCACCAAGTAAGCAGTTCAAAGCAGACTTGCATGAAATGATTGTTAATATTCCCTTGTACAACCATGTCACCACGCCCACTAGATTCAGGACAGCAAACAAATCGTCCATATTAGACCTTTCGCTCATGAATGAAGATCACATGATTGACAAGTTATTGATGGAGAGTCCATTAGGTCTCAACGACCATGTAGTAACAATGTTCAACTATCTGTGTTATGCAGAGTATCCATCTGAACACTTAAAACTAACTCATGCCATCACATACTACCACGTATTGGAAGAAGTCATCGACGCAGCTGCTTTGGAATTCTCAAACAACAGTCCCCTTGACAACGTTTAGACATCGTCTACAGAGCATCAGAGACCAAGCTCCTCCGTCCCGCAAAAATGCTTTTAATTCTAGGGAGCAGGACTCGAAAATGCCTGGTGATAAGGGATGCAGCATGGTGTGCCTACCAGATTAACCCCAACTCGGAGACTTGGGGCCATTTCCTGACCCATCGCAACCATGACACTGCACTTGTCCGTGAGGACAAAGTAACTTATCAACGGTGTCTAGCCGAAAAATTTATTGCAAACAGCAAACTGCTGTATAGGCATGTCAATAATCTTCGTAAGGTCATGTATGGGATCCCTCCACTTTTCAGGACAGGCGGTAGAGTACAAAGCGCCCAAGAAGCAGCTAATACCTTGCGACTACAATACGCCACCATTTTGAAATCGCAGTCTCTACCTGTCCCATAATGTCATGCACATTAGCGACTCCACTGTTTACACATGTACTTTTCAACCTATCGATTGTGCTAAGGAAGTTACTCTCACTGCGCAATCATAACTCTCCGGGAGCAGACAACATCCACCCGAAGGCACTGAAGGCTGTGGCTAACCAGCTAGCTGAACCCACTATCACAGTTCTTCCAAAGATGCTCGGATGAATAACTAGTCCCCACTATGTGGAAGCGTAGCATTATCACGCTAATTTTTAAAGACGGTAGCCGTTCAGATCCTGCAAACTATCGCCCAGTGACTCTTCTCCCTGTGCTCGCGAAGGTGATCGAAGCAGTCATCGCTGAAGCTCTAATGGACTACCTGAAAAAATGCAACATCTTGGCACCGCAGCAGCATGGCTTTCGTCAACTCCGGTCATGCACCACCAACCTACTGATTGCACTAGGTAGTTGGCCGGAAGTAGTTGGTGATGGGGTCGGAATTGACATCATCTATCTGGACTTCTCCTAAGCTTTCGACTGCTTGGATCACCACATCCTGCTTCCCCGTCTACAGGGCTACGAAATCGTCGATCCTGTACTTAGTTGGATTGACAACTTTCTTCACCAATGGGAGCTTCAATTACGCGTTAGGGGATCACTTTGTAACCCGATTGAGGTAGAATGTGGTGTTCCGCAAGGCTCAGTGCTGGACCCGCGCTTATTCTTGTTGTTTATCAACGACTTGGCATCAGTTATCTCCTCAAATTTCCTGCTTTTCGCCGATGACATCAAGATATGGCGGACGATTAGTCGTGATGAAGATCGCGATCTACTCCAACATGACCTAGATTGCATTTATGAATGGTCAAAGAGGAACCTGCTTCGGATGAATATAGCTAAGTGCAAGGTGATCCATCTGCGTCACCAGCAGGTGGGCGCTTACAAGCTTGGTTACCACACCTTAGAGAAGGCCTCTCAGGAGCGTGACCTGGGTGTATTGATACAGGAAGATCTCGGGTGTTAAAAACAAGCAGAGAAGCCGATGAGAACCGGTAATCAACACTTCGGCCTGCTTCACAGAGCCTTCGGTCGGTTTGAACCCTCAATCTTTCCTCAAATACTTAATGCCTACGTGCGACCGCACGTGGAATATGCTATTCAGGTGTGGTAGCCGTGGTAGAAACAGGATCTCGTTGCTCTCCAGACTCCTCAATAAAGGGCAACCAAGAACGTCAGCGGCCTCTTTCAGCTGCCCTATAAGCTTAGACTGAAGTCTCTAAGAATGTACAGCAGTCGATATCGGCTTTTGCAGGGGGATCTCATAATGGTTTACCAGATTCTGTAGAACCCAAAACACCTTTGCCATCCGCTGCTGGAATTGAACCACTATATTAACCTAAGCGCTCATCCTCTTAAACCGAAAATACAATGTAGCCGGCTTGAATGCTGTATAAATTTCTTTTCCTCCGCGTGTACCAGCCTTGGAACCCCCACCCTACCTATGTCGTCTCTGCTCACAATCTGGCAAGATGTGAAAAATGAGTTGATGATTCGTTGTCTCATTTGCATTCCATTTTATAACTTGTTAGCCAGGGGCTACAAAACGCAATTAAACGGTGTGTTAGCAAACTCTCAACTAATGGAGTTATGGATTTATACTTTTAATACTCGAACATCACCGCTATTCTACATAAGTCTATATTGAGTCCACCAAAACGTTTTTCACTTTATCATGCAATTTCCTTTTCGCAATAATTTTCATCTCACGCGACTTGTTAAGCATTGCTTTTTTACCCGTAATACACCATTATTCAAGCGTCTAGGTGCTTGTTGACAACAAAATCCACAAGTGACTCACTGGACAATCTGCTACATTTGGAAATAAGCTATATGGACCGTAAAATTAACCTGTAGTCTACTTTGCGTAACCCTGGGAAGCTCACAGGGGATCAGCAAAGCCAATGTGGTGAAGGTAATTAGCGCAGAGTAAACACTGAACTGTACCAGGCTGGAATGCGCACAGATGTGCTACTGCAAACCCTTTGGGGAGTCCTGCAACTTTCGCGTTATTTTGTTGGAACGGTGATTTTATATCTTAATTTGCACCTTAACCATCCTACTGGTTTTTCTAAGCATTTGCTTTCTAACCCGTTGTAAACCATTACTCCTTTGCTCCAGTGTGCTTTCACAACCAAGAACCACCAATGGTAGCAGCTAGCGTTGTGTATGACCTATGCACAAGGTATTTAAGCTACAGCTATGGCGACGCAGATACACCAAGCTAGCTACTTGATGCTATTCGAATTGTTGGAAATGTAATGAAAAGCAAAGGCAGTTCGAACTCGAGGAGGGTGTGAATGTGTGCCTAGCTATTCAAACAAGTGCATGTCAGCGAACGTAGACGGGCACCATAGATTCCTTGGGTATATGATAAACCTTTAATTTTAGGAACGGCTAAGTACTTCCTCCTGCTTTAGCATTATATATGTTACGGAGTGGCCGAGATGCTAGGTCGGCTCAATGGCCTTCTTTATAGCCTCCGCATGCAGGTGAAGATTTAGCAACTGCATGAACGTCTAGAGAAAGGTATTGTTGACATGCAATTGGTAAAGCGTTTCGGTTTACTTCTCCTTCCAAAATGTGCTTGTAATGATAATGATGCATCTGTTTCTCCATATCCGAGAAGCTGTCTGTAGCCACACAGATCAGTTGTACAAAAGTAATCATGCTGTTGAATAAGCGATTGGCATAGATGGAATATTGGGGCTTGCGATTCATGTAATAGCGTGTTAGTCAATGGTTGATGGGCAAGCCAGGGTTTGGAAACGTGGGTGAGTATACATTTTTGCACCTTTTTTGGAATCGCTTCTTGATGGATTTTTCCCGTGTACATACGGTCATTAGTTTGCTCAGGTCAAGCGACCTCTAGTTTATGTTGTCACATCATCACATTACTCCACTGTGCTTGGCAGCCTATTCCAGCGTATGCGGGGAGGGAGTTTCAGGACTAATACACTCTATTAAGTATGAACCTTTTTAGTGATGATAATAATAAATATATTTCTCACGATCGGAGGAGTTGACTGTAGCGGTACGTACCAATGTATACAAAAGTAACTATATTGTTCTTAGGCGATGTGAGTATGTGCAAATTAAAGTCTGTGATTCATGTAATAGTGTTTTGTTGGCTAGTTGAGGCGAAAGTCGTGATTTGGAAAAATGGGTGTTTAAACGCTTACGGGGCCCCGTTAGGATAGCTGATCGAGGGATGTTCCCATGTGAATACGGCCCTTATGGCACTTAGGTTTTGGTACTTTGAAGACTTGTCAGGAAATGTTGCCACATTGTCACATAACCTGAGTGTGATTTGCAGTTTTTTTCACTAATGAGTATGTCTGACCATGAGGCCATTTTGGTGTATGATCATCCTAACCCTTGGTATACCCAGCGTATAATCTTCCTTGCGAAGGTCACGATTTGAGCTATGTTGCAGCTGGAATGTAGGTAGATCTAAATAGGTCTTTGTATGCAACTGATTGTAAAGCATCAACAAGTTCCGCTTCAATCGTCGCATCCAAATTGGTTCGAGTTGAAGTTTGCTGCAGCTCTCAAAATATTTCGTTACAAAATACTTTCCAACCAGATGTTTAGTAAACGACCTCTGCATGTGCTCCACTGCGATGCTGTCGCTCATATTACCGTACAGCACTCGAGGATGGCGCGGGTGAGTATCTTAAAAAGCCAGCCAAGTGGCGGTAACTCGATTTCTTGGCGTGCTATACGGATCGAGCTTTTTAGGTGAAATATCGCGAAGCCCAGTGTCTGACGAAACACTCGTGACAAAATTTAACCAATGTCAATTTTCTCTGAGATCAAGTGATTATGTCTAACTCACAATGTTTGCATTGTGCGAAAGTGGGGACTAAGGGTATCCAGTGCATTGCCTGCAAACTCTGGGCATGTGGCCAAAAGCGTTGGTCGTAACTTACTGAACCGCTCCTCAAGACCTATGCTGAGCACGATATTGCATCGATGCTGCTGCGTTGGCAAGACGTCCTTCACATCAACATCCTGAAAGACGTTCTTCTGCTCCTTCTGCTAGGCGTGCCAGGAAGCGGAGCAACACATCTTCCAGCGACACTCCAAAAGTCGCGGCCACTCCCGCCCCGTCTACTTCTCATTCGGACCCATTGATACATCCGGCCTGTTGAGCCTACGACGAAGTCATATGCGGACGTAGTGAAGGAGAAAGCGACCTTGGCCTCGTGTGGTCAAGGTCCAACCACATGTGTCACTAAGACTAAGTCTTTGAATAAACCTGAGATTCCATCTTCTCAGTTACAACAGAATCTCTGAGCTGGAAAATGTGATGAAGGAAAATCCATCATCTTGTAAGCCACCAATTCCAGAGCGCATTCAGCCATCTCGTGACCGCTGTCTCATCATCGTGAACGCGGAGGAATCGAACAAGGCTACCTCGGCGGAGCGAATGTTGGATGATAAATACTGCTCGAGCGGATGATTTCTCTACTGTTTGATGCAGGTGAACAGGGAATAAACATTGTCTCTGCCTTCCGTCTCGGTAAGAAGCAGGGAAACTCCTCCAATATTCGACCCCTCAAGATTGTGTGCGGAAGTGAAGAAGAGTACGCGCGCATCCTTCGACGGACTCCACGTCTCAAAGGCGAATCTTTCAACGTGTTAGGAGACCTCTCTCCCGAGGACAGAATTAAAATGAAGAAGGCTGTAGAGGAGCTCCGAACGCGCCAGGCAAGTGGTGAAACCGACCTACATGTCGTGGATTTTTGCGTAGTTTCTAAGAGCACAAGAGTGCGCTGGAGGCCGATACTTGTCACCCCCATACAGTAAAGCATAAAAACGGACTACGCGTGCTATCTGCCAGTGTACGCACTCTAAGGAATAAACAGAATGAAATTCAGTTGCTTACTTCGGAGACTCGTCCAGACCTGATGGCCTTCACGGAAACCTGGCTATTATCAGATATCACGGACTCGGAAGTGTCTATCCCTGAGTATCACCACTCCCGGTCCGATTGCCACGGGGTGAAGTCAGGTGGTGGAGTAATTCTCTACTGGAAGACAGATCTCAAAGTACATCTAGTTGAAGCTATCAGTGACCAGGATGACAATTTCGAAGCCCTCTGGTGCCGTGTTCATGACGGATGCAGATCTCCCTTGGTCGGTGTCGTCTACAGAGCGCCATCGGGTCCCGGAGCGCGCTTGTTGGACTCGATAAGGATGTATGGTGGGCACAAAGACTGTCTAATCTTGGGGGATTTCATTGCACCGGATATCGATTGGGACCTACTTCTTTGTGATCGCCGATCTGACTCCTTCGATGCCACATTAGTTAAAACCACTTTCGATTGCAGCCTCATCCAACATGGCTTGACGCCTACTCGTATTTTCCCAGACCAGACCCCGCACATCCTAGATCTCGTGCCCTCCCCGGCAGATTCGGATGTCACGAACCTAACTGTTCTTCAACCCATAGGCAAGAGCGACCAGTGTGTTGTTTCATTCCACTGGACTCGCCGTTTCACGATCCATAGCCACGGTGGTCACCGTCGGAATTTTTGGCGTTCCGACCCACTCCGTCTGAAAACGGCCGCAAGCGCTATGGATTGGGGTATCCCTGAACACATTCACCTCGACGACGCGTGGAATCTTGTACTCTCCAAAATGACGTCGTTAATTGAGCAGGTCGTTCTTTCCTCCCATCGAAAGCCCTTCGCTAGCGGTCCACTTTGGATGGATCGGGAGTTGAGGTCAACTATGCATAGAAGGCGCAAATTATGTGACCGTTTTAGGCAATATCATTCAGAACTCGAGTTCTCTCACTAAAAGACTGTCAGAAATGTTTGTGTCGCCATGAAGCGCCAGAAACGCCAACAATACGAACTATCCTTGGCAAAACACTCCAAAATCGCGCTCAAAATGCTCTACTCTTATTTGAAAAGAAGCACTAGAGCTGGCAATGGCATCCCTGCTTTGTGTTCCTGTGATCATCAAGCTGTACTGCACGAGGATGCTGAGAAAGCTAGTCACTTAGCTAAGCAATACGCTTCTGTTTACGCGAAAGAAACACCATTTAGTTACAGAGCCGTATCCGCCTATCCATCTTCGTTGGCTAAAGTAGATATTAACACTGATTATGTGCTGAAACTTCTTCTTCAGTTAGATCCGTATAGCTCACCCGGCCCTGATGGATTGCATCCTTTGTTCCTCAGGACTGTGACGGAGTACATAGCCTCACCCATATGTCAAGTCTTTCGTCGCTCATTAGAAGCTGGCCGTCTTCCTTCAGCTTGGAAAGTGGGTATCGTCAAACCCATTTACAAAGGAGGAAGTCGACATGATCCGGCCAATTATCGTCCAATCTGTTTGACGTCAATAGTGTGTAAAGTTATGGAACGGAACCTAAAACAAGCTGTTACTCTTCATCTTGGGGGACAGAATGTCATTTCTTATGCCCAGCATGTGTTCAGAAAAGCACGCTCCTGTACCTCGAACTTGCTCGTTGCTAAGTATACCTGGGCAAGATCACTACACTCCGGCAAACGCTTGGACGTTGTGTTTGTTGACTTCAGCAAAGCGTTTGACAAAGTCCCGCATGAGCGGCTCCTGTTTAAGCTCCAAGGAATCGGTATTTCTGGGAATCTCCTGTCTTGGATCTCCGACTTCCTAAACGACCGCTCTATGCAAGTGAAGGTGAATGACACATTTTCTGCTCCTGTTCTCATGACGAGCGAGGTCCCACAGGGCTCTGTCCTCGGTCCCGTACTTTTCAATGTCTTTATCAACGACTTACCATCCACTCTTCAGACGGATTGCCTAATCTACGCTGACGGCCTAAAGCTATGGATAGAAGTATCCAGCCTTGAAGACGCCGACTGATTACAAACTACGCTCGATCTACTCTATGACTGGTCGATTAAGTGGCAGTTGCCCATAAATCGTGATAAATGCTCTGTTCTCCCCGTTGGCTCATCTAACCCATTTGGAACTTACCATATTGGTGGTTCCTTGCTCAGAAGGTCAACCCAAGATAGGGATCTTGGAGTGATAGTGTCATCATACCTCAAATCTATTCAAGACACCCAGAAGAGGGTCGCCACGGCCTACAGGATGTTCCATTCTATACGTAGAGGGTTTTCTCTCCTGACCCCTGGACTTTTCCGACTCCTCTTTGGCTCGCATGTACGCCCGATTCTCGAATACGGGCTACCCGCTGCCTACCCTCTCACCAAATCCGAATGTGATATAATAGAGAAGGTTCAACGGCGTGGATCCAAATCCGTCCCTGAGTTGCGAGACCTGTTGTATCCACACCGACTTCAACGACTGAACTTGTTCTCTCTAGGTTACCGCCGTCACCGAGGAGATTTGATATTCACTCGACGTATTCTCAGAGGAGAACTGGGTTGCGAGTTACGGGGCTTCTTTCAACTCAACACTGAGAGTTCGACACGAGGCCACCGCATGTAACTGTTCAAACCGAGGAATCTCCGTGTGCGGCTCAATTTGGCCTTATCAACTCGCGTGGTGAATGATTGGAACCGGTTGCCGGATCCTGTTGTTGATGCTGAGACAGAGGAACGTTTCAAACAACTGTTAGATTCTCACCTGAGCGCGCTGGGATTCTGTTGCCTCTAAGACAGCTACAATGGTCCTCTGCGGAACCCTCTACCGCAATGACCCACGCAATCTCCGCAATGATCGGGAAGTGAAGGAGCTGACAAAGGATCTTCCTTCTGCTCTCTATCATCCAATGATCCAATGATCAACTTTGGTTTGGGTTATGTGAATTTGATTGGACTTGTTCAGAACATTTGATGGTAGGTAGGTACCTGATATCAAAATCATGCATGGACAACTGTACAGACACATGTTCATTGTTCAGTACAGTAGAGCCTTCGGAGATGGGACGGCCGTAAGACATAATGCTTCATTTCTTAGCCAAGTGCTTCATCATCTACGTGTGGCACCATGCCTCAATGGAATATAAACCATCTTACATGAGCAGAAGCGTTCCACGAAGTTGATCACGTCGAAGCTCATAGACGATCTTGCTATCGTTGTCCAATAAAAATGGCCGACAATGTTTTATGCATGTGGTGATGTCATTGATGTAGAGAAGGAACAGCAAAGGACGCCGCACGCTCCCCTGGGTGACCCCATTAGGGATGGGTCGTGGAGAAGACCGATAATCACCTAAAGTGACCATCTGGTGGCGACCACACAGGTATGGTAATAGTAAACCTAGTAATGGGTCCCGGATCCCAAAGGCCTCTAACTTTTGTAACAAACGCTTGTGGTGTACCCCGTCGAATCCGCGGTATATGTCTAGAAATAGAAATACTGCTGCATGTCTGGGATCGATAGACTTGAAATTTAGTTCAGATAATGCAATTGACAGGTGGTGCACAATCGCTTGTCAGTAAAACTATGCTGCGATTTATTTACCCGGCCCAATGTATTACCAAATTTCACCATTCCCTTTTTGATCAGTTTTTCACAAAAAACCGGGCAACTTTTGTAGTATGCTGCATTAGCCGGTAGTTCTCAGTCTTTTGTTTGGGACCTGACTTGTGCCGAGTCATGATAAATGACATTTTCCATTGATCTGGAAAGTTGCTACATTCCACTGCTAGGGTGAACATATTCATCAGAAGCAGTGGTATGTCAGGCTCTACTAGTTTATTGGTGGATGGTGGAATCCCATCAGATCCCGACGTGTAGGATGGTCTAATTGACTTACTAAATTGGTAGACACATTTGCGCGAAAAATCAATTGCAAAAGACGTTTGTTACCGCAAACTCTGTGTGCGTATGTAGATGGTCATTTTCAAGGTTCATGGAAGTCGCGGAGAAGTCACTTAATGCTTCACAGATTGCAGCTGAGTCATGAATCAAGTAACACTAACGTTTACAATTTCAGTACTCAAAGGAGACCAGTCATTGGTTTTACCACACGATATTTTGACAAGCTCCTTCGCCTTGCAGCTTGTTCGTGGAGCCATATGTTTTCCAGTTTTTCGCCGCCTTTACTCTGGTGGTATATTTGTAAAATCTGCGAAAATCCATTTGCCTTTCCAAATCCTGTAGATAGTTTTCTGGCTCACTGTGTTCAATGGCATCCAAGGAGAAATGGCCACTATCATCACACAGCAGAGCAAGGAAGGCTCTAGCGCGATTGACTTGGTTATAAAACTGCTCCACAACAGCGCGTACACTAGTAGAGTGGAAGAATACGTCCCAGTCAGAAGAATGGATTTATTGTTGAAACTATTCCAAGCTTATTTTGTGGGTTACACCTCGCGGTGTATAGGCGATTTTAATACGGAAACTGAGTCGTCATCACCATCCACAGCATTACATCACCCAATTTGACTGACGCTTCGCTACTGTACAACCACGGTAACCTAAGGAATGAATAATAGTGAGAGGGAAAGAAGGGGGACTTAACGTAAAACCTTAATGCCCTAAGCAAACACTCAAGATCAAAGCGCCTACACCTTATCAACAACATGCCTTCACAAAAAGTGGGCTATTGTGCAAAGATAAGGTGATATCAGCGAGACAACCTCCTTGCGGCTTTCACTGCCCGCGTCATAATCAGCTATTACTCCGCAGATAACTGAATCGTGTCATTTTATGGTCGCTGCCAAAGTGAATGTATAAGATCTCGGTCTGCAGGTTTGATGTCCCCAACATGACTGTTGAGTCCAATGCATCGACTGAATTGATTGGACTGGTAATCCCTTTGTGTCCAGCCCCCCACCCCGCTCTAATGGAAGCAAAAATGCTTGTGCGCATATTTGCCGATGTTTAGATGGCGAGCGCATCTTTGCTATGTTGAAATCACCGGCAATTGTCTTCTGTTTGTGTGGCAACTCTGATACAATGTCAACGGCAGAAGTGATGTTGGCGATACTCACGTTAGATACATCGGCAGGTTGTAGATACAGTCGAGCAGTAATAGTAATAATAATGTACGTTCTCTGTTTCACTCGACGTGCCCGAAAGGCCACGATTAGGATTTTGCAATAATTTTGCACGTTTACAACCACAGAAAAGAGCAAATACAGCAAAATGGAGTAACGGCTGCAGCAGGCTTTAAAGAGAAAATGAAACAATCAACGGTTCAATTAAAGTAATACGGCCATTCGTGAAATCTGCAACTGACAGTTGTGAGTTGTCTGTACGTTCCGCTGTAAATGTTCTGTGTATGGATATGGAATACGCTCCACCTATTCTGGTGCAGCACTTTTTTCAAAACTGGTGTTAGTTTGGAATCATTAGAATAGTCAAGCGTATCAGAAGAATATCATGTTTCTTGGACGAGGATTGCTTGTGGGTTATTGGACTGGTTTCAAGTGGGTTTAAACAATATAGTTTTTTTGATTATGGATCTGACATTAAGCAGAATCACTGAAAACATACTGTATTGGAAAATTGCCGCTGTCTGTTGCATGATCGTATGAGTATTTGGGTTCGAGCATGGTAGTTAAGTGCGAGAGTGGTGCGCTCGAGTCAGCCAGCATATCACCCGGGAATGTCAAAACAGCTGGGAGCACGAAGGAAGCCGAGATATCGTGTTCAGACTGCCATTTGCTTGGCACTGGACTGGATTTGTCATCTGGGCAACTTGGATGAACGGTGGGAGCAAATAGTTGACCTCAGCTGGATGTATTTTGGTTGGGAATAGGTGCGAGTCCATTCCCGCCACCTCTAGTACAGGATTGTTGGAAGGAGGTCGGAGTATGTGGTGATATTGTTTTGCTGGCCGATTTTCTGCAATGGCACTTCAGTTTGTAACTCCGGAAGCATTTCAGGTTGCCTAGGCCCCAGACCGACCGATACCAATCGTGCTTCACGGACAATTTTTACAGATTATTGGACTGAAGCTGTTGATGATGGAGTAGGGGTCGATGTCATCTACCTGGACTTTTCAAAAGCATTTGATCGCTTAAACCATTGCATTCTCCTTCACAAGCTTCGGAATTACGGCATTGGCGACCCAATCCTGAGTTGGATTGACAATTTTCTACAAGAACAACGGCTAGTGGTGAGAGTCCGAGAATCATTGTCTGATGCAATCGATGTGGCGTGTGGAGTACCACAAGACTCGGTTTTTGGACCTCGTCTATTTTTGGTGTTCATTAACGATTTGGCGAGATCAATCACTTCCGATTTCCTATTTTTCGCTGATGATATCAAGATATGGCGAAGGATCAGAGGACCGGACGACCATGAACGGCTCCAGTGCGATCGTAACACAGTTGTCGAACTGGTCAGTTCAAAACGCCCAACCATTCAACGTAGACAAATGTCGCGTTGTACAATTAGCCCATAGACAAAAGGACAAATATTTGCTTGGGACAAACGGATTGCAGACCAGCTCCCAGGAATGTGACCTTGGTGTACTCGTACAGAGCGACCTCAACTGTTCAAAACAGGCTGAGGTAGCTGCGAAAAGAGGCAACCAGCATGTCGGCATGCTGCGAAGGGCATTCGGGAGATTTGACCGATCAATCTTCACAATGATGCACAATTCCTACGTGCGCCCGCATGTTGAATACGCTATCCAAGCTTGGCAACCTTGGTTGAAGCGTTACCTAGAAGCGATAGAGGCACCACAACGAAGAGCAACAAAGAATGTAAAGGGCCTGCGTTATCACTCTTACCACCGAAGGCTGAAGTTGCTGGGAATTTTCAGCGGACGCTATCGAAGGCTACGCGGTGATCTCATATTAGCGTATCAAAAATTGAGTGACCCCAACCACGTATGCCGCCATTTGCTGAAACTTAGCCACAACACGCAGCTCAGGGGTAACTGATTCAAGCTGAAGGAACAATATAGCCGTCTAGAGTGTCGACGGAATTACTTTTCCCTTCGGGTTTGCAAACCTTGGAACGCACTCCCAGACTCAGTTGTATCCTCTCTTACCTTGGAATTTTTTCAAAAAACGATTAGATGTTGCCCTTAGCACCCAACATTTTGTTACCTAAACTCCCCTACTGTGGATTACGCCAAGGATGCATTTCAACAGGATTTATGTATCAAATGGACCTAAGTGAGCGACCATATTTTACTTTTCTCAATCTTTACCTCAATGATCACTGCACCCCAGTGTCTTTCTGAACATTTGCGCTCGATAATTTATTTTAATTTTACACTGATGTTACTTATCAAACCATTCATCTCGGCAGACGTTCGATAGATGACCCAGACATATTTTGATTTCACTATATTCACCTCAACCATCCTACGAGACTTGTCAAGCACTTGCTTTTATCCCGTGATAAATCATTGTTCATTGGGTAAGGGCAGTGCACCACGAATTGCCAAAAGCGAAACTCCTTGGTCACCTGAACAGCATGTAAATAGTTACCTTTGCTACTTCGAACCTTCAAACGCTGAATCACACTTGCAGCACTCAACTTAATACATTTGTATAGCAGTCTAAACTTTGTCAAATCAAACAAGAACATCTGGTAACTGTGATGCACTCTTGTTGCTCTGTACCAACCGTTAATGTTGCGACTATTTCAACATTCCAACAATTAACCTGGAGGAGCTACATTGGTGAAACATTTAGTTGTTTTCGAAATGTAAAACAAACACCTTTAGGTCGATCCGCGCTGAAGGCTGTAAAGAGGACTTTTTGATTTTTTCACTACTGTCTTGTGGGTATGTTAGATATAACCACGTTTTTCGCTTTAAGCACACGCTCCTGGGTCTCAAATTTGATGAGTTGCAAAAGGAATCAGTCGTATAGAGTCTATCTATATCCACATTTTCTGCACCTTTTATTAGCTCGCAGAATGACAAAAATTAGTCGTCGTTTGTGTTACATTCATAGAGTTTGTTATCTATTGTAGTTACTTCTTCAGTTAAGCTGCTGCCTTGGTGTATATCAGGCAGGATACAAGAAGCGTCGCCAGTGCGCTTAGCTTCTTTGTCCGGTCTTTTCTAATCGAAAAGCCTTTCGTTGTGTGAACCTAGTGGTAGTTTGCAATGAATGCACAGAAGGCTGGTATGGGTAAGTTAATTCGACTTGTTAGGGTATGTAAATTCTATCGCAGTCGCTCAAGGTAGACACGTGAAAGAACTAAGGTGCTAGGCGAAGAGTAATCAAGTCGTCGCTGTCTGTATAAGTTTTAGATCACGATCACACCTTCGTATGAGCGACATGCTGCCACCAGTTGTGGATTGTTTTCAGGTGGTAGAACACCAGATATCCATCTGATCTAGTCACGCTCCCAATGATCGAATCGACTAAGGTTCATTTCAATTGAAATTGCGCTTCGCGATCTATTCGCACAACGAGTGCTTCAGTCAATTATATCAAGAGACTTCGCCTCAGCCGGTTCTTGTTCCGAGCTGCTTCGGCAACTGAGTCGGTCTTGAGGTCAGATCTATGCGTACTGTCGCTACACGCACAGGTCAGAACCACCGATAGACGATGCCAGTCAGACAAAGACGTGCGAGTTATGTACCGCCCACTGGTTGAGACAAGGCGTAGTTGAAACACTCATGGACTGCTGCGTACTGTAGGCGCATCTCTTCCGGTGACGGCAGCAGTGATAAAAGGAACAGATTCGCCTATGGATGCTTCATGCACCTACCGATAGGAGTAGTTGTGGAATTGTTAGAGAACCCATAACACGGGTCTCTCGACAAGGTCACAATGCATGATGTAAGATGCAAGAGCAATGATATTGAGTGTATGCGCTTGAACGGCGAAAACGCAAAACTTGAAGATGATTGGGATATCAGACAGACCGTCCGGCCGAAATTTTTCGTAGCAAGGAGCTTGCCCTTGATTTTCCGTCCGAAAGTCCGGATAGAGCAGGACACAGCGTTTAAAGTTGTGTTACGTCACACCAATCCCCGCTTCCTTCGGTTTGCGGAGGTTGTCGCTATAAGCCGGATTAAGCCAGCCTTGTGTGTTCAGAAACAATTATTTGTCAGCCTAAAGCTGCCTTGGACGTAGGCGTAAACTTCCGTCATTCGTTCTGGACCTTTGGCTTGTCTGGTTGCACCCACTGTTAGCTATATCCATGCATATCGGTTATTGTTAATGATACTGAGGAGACAATACGGAATGCATGCATCTACCAGCCTTCGTCTTCTTTCTGTGCTTTTCAAAGTGATTATTAACAAAATAAAGCAAACCGCTCCCCTGAAATAAGAAAATGCAGCACGCAAGCACGCCGTTAATTAATCATATGCAGCGTACCTCCAAACGCTGCGCTGGCTCTGCCTACGTTCTCAATAGGACCCGTCGTCCTTTCAATTCTGGTTCGGAGTGGCCACGCTCGTAGCTCGCTAGGCCTGCCTGACTCAGGCACTCACATCCACATGTGCTACAATACCATGCGCTCGATGTCGATGGAGTACGATCCATCGGCGCCTATCGCTTCCGCACTTGCCGCTTCTTCTCTGCATGCATGAGGACTTACTCTTGCACCTCTGCAACTGCCTTCGTAATCAGATCGCGCTATGCGCCAATTAACCACCTTCGATTCCCATGACCTGCAATCAAGATTAGAACGTGATAGACTCACTTTGATCATGTCCTGGTAACGAAGCTTCGGTTTCTCCACATACCGCTTCCCAACACTCAGCCGACCATATAATAGCTGCTTCGGTATCCGCGTCGAATCCATACGCCACCCATTTCCAATCCAAAAGTGTCTCAGCAAAGTATGCAGTCCACTGCGTCCATTCCACTTCGGAACAACACCTCTATTTCTGCAACTCTTGCGCACCAACCGTTGCGCAGAACCCGCCACAGACACTGTTGATGAAACCGTTCGAGATCTCTCACGTCTTACCGGTGCATCGTCCACGCTTCGCTCTCATATAGAATAACGGACGGCACCATGTATTTGTACACCATCAGATTCGTGCCAACGATAAGCTGGTAATTGTTCCACACCCGGTGCTCAAGCTTCCCGAATGTCACTGCTGCCTTCGATACGCGAATACGAAGCTCACTGTGTATCTGCTGGTCAGTAGAAATCACACTCCCAAGGTATAAGAGGCGCGAGTTACTTTCCATTACTTCATCACCAATACTGATTTGCGGCAATCTTGCAGATTACATCTCCGGTGAAGGCTGAAAGAGACGGGCATTTAATTAATACCCCGGAACATGTAATTAATGCGCCCACCCTATCGCTCTTCAAAAAACGCCTTGACACACTCTGTCACATCTCCACTACGTGCTGTAGCCCATGACCACCAGGTACTGGCAATAATGCACAACAGACAGTAGACAGTGCCATAAACCTACTCGAGAATTAGTCACTCCAAATCCTTGCACAAAATTTGATAAACGCTACTACTATAGAAACTGGATTTCTGGATCCCGTCGACCCAAGATAATTGCACACGAGTAAACGTTGTCCTTGCTATTTCTTTTTATTTTTCTCGCCTATTACGTGATCAATAACCACTCCCCTTATGGCTTTGTGTGCGTAGCTTACAATTCCAATCCCTTTATACGGCGGTGCAGTTAAATCTGTAATCGCCCGAACCGACGATCCCATTATCCCTTGATCTATCTTTTCTCACTCTAAACGCCCTACGGGACGTGTCAAACACCTGCTTTTTTACTCGTTACTCTTACAACTTATCAACATGTGCATCAAGCGCAACCAAACAGGGGATATCAAGCAACAGCCAATCACTTAAAACGAAAATATCAAATAAAATAAATAGAATAATGCATGTAGCTGCGGTGCCATAAATCTTCAATAAGTGGGCAAATGAAATACATTGGTTAAGAACAAATCCGAGATAAGTTCAAGACCCCGGAAAATATATTTTAAGAAAAGGTCACAACCGCGAAAATGTTATCGAAGTTAACTAATATAGTTTAAGGGATACGTGAATGTTTATAGATAGTTCAAATACGTTAATAGGAGATAAAACAGGATTAGGACAATATAACAAATACACCACCTGAAATAGAGACTTAGCATGCAAGCACGCGGTTAGTAAATAGAATGCAGCATACCCACCAAGGCTGCCCCGGTTCTGCCTACGTTCTCTGCAGGAGTCGTCGTCATTTCAGTGTTGGCTCCGAGTAGCCTCACTCATGGCTCACTAGGCCTGCCTGACTCAGACCCTCGCGACCGCATCTGCTACGGCACCATGCGCTCGATGTCGACGGAGTACAACCCATCGGCGCCTATCGCTTCCGCACTTGCCGCTTTTTCTCTGCATGCACGATGGCTTACTCTTGCACCTCGGCAACTATCTTCGTGATGAGATTGCACCATGCACGCCCATTCCCATGACCTGCAATCAAGATTAGAACGTGATAGGCTCACTTTGATCATGTCTTGGTAACGAAGCTTCGGTTTCCCCACATACCGCTTCCCCAAATTTAGTTGACCATATAATAGCCGCTTCGGTATCCACCAGGGATATATGGTTAACGGCGTCGATTTCCGGATTTGCCTGTCACTGTGGCCAGCCACAGGACGCCTGCACCTACAGAGGACCATGGGTGGCTTGCGCTGCAGCACCCACAGCTCCATCCACACACCCCCATATCTAGTTTAAACCCGAAGGAATAAGATCGGGAGGCATGCGGATGGGAGCCACGTTTCATCAACGGAGCCGGCCCACACTCCTTCACAGGCAAACACAAGCACGCTGTATTTGGGGAATCAAGCGCACACAAGGCGGTGGCTGGACCGTAATCCGCTCCACAGAGTGCATGGAACCACTCTTCGAGGCTAGCACCGCCACAAGGACCGTGCACCCTGTCCCCTCCAGCAACGACCAATTGTCTGCTGGAGCGAGTATGAACGAGGTAGTGGGTAAAAGACAGGTAGGCACCTTGTCAACATGCACATCAAACGCAACCACACCGGGGACGTCAAACAACAGCCAATCACTTGAAGCAACACTAGCGAATAAAATTTATCTGTTAAAGCATACGGTTATGCCGACATAACCAATAAATTAGCATGTGAAGTAAGTTGGTTAGCAAGGAATCCACGATAAGTACGGAATATCCAAATTTACTCAAAAATGCTGCAAACGCAATGGGGTTATCGAAGATAACCACAATTAGCGTAAGCAACGTGGCCAGTTAATAGAAAGTTATTCAGGTAGGTAGAACAAACCAAATAAATTGGAATGCAATTTATCTAGCCCTAAATGACTGTTTGTGTGAGTTGGTTCAGCCCAACTGCGGTAAAGAAGCATCATGAATGCAACACCAGCCTCAGCATGGGAGACAGCAGCGAGATAACGACCATCAATACGCACATGGATCCTTTCCACTACAGCAGACTTTTACTTGGAATACATTCCGCACTCATTCATTCATCCATTATAAACGCTAGCTGCAGGTGGAAAACACCTCAGCTACTGTGCCGCAATCCAAAAAAAAGAATAATGTGGAACATAGGCACGCCGGCTGAGTCACCAGTAACGGATGGACATCGCTCCAGAGACCTAGCAGCCGGTTACTGTGCTGTAAAAGTCATGTAATACCTATTAATTAACATCGTGATTGGAGGGGGAGGCTAAGCAGGAGGGAAAAATAAATGCCATTGAGGTCGGCTCCTAGCCATTTCAACAAGTGTATCCAGCCAAACATGTTCATCGTCCTTCGGTCTCCAACCAGGGAGCCGAGAGGCCCCAACCGAGGCATACACCAAAGTAAGGGCCTTCATTCCTCTTGACCAAGTCATCGCTTGGCCACCTCTGCTTCCATCCGAACCCCCAACGCGCAAAGAACGCACCTCGCGAAGTTTAGTGGGCTGGCATGCGCAACACGTGACCCAGCCATCGGAGCCTGGTACGTAAAATAACGGTGCTGAACGGTTCGCTTCTTCCTGCGCCATAAACAAGGCGTTGAACACACTCATTGTTCACACGATGTTCCCACCAGATATGAGCCAACTTGCGAAGTCACCGGTTGTCGAACGTAACCAGCTTTTTGTGTCGGCTGACCTAATATGCCAGGTTTCACAACCGTACCGTGGGGTCGAACGTACGGCTGCATTGTATGCTCTACCCTTCAGGGAGAAAGTGATGTCGCACCGGCGCGAGTGGCGAAGGTTAGAAAAAGCGCCTCGTGCTTTCGATTTACGGTTTATGACCTCGTCTTCAATCCCAGCGGCGCTGATACAGCTACCTAGGTGCTTGCACTTTTGAACGACTTCTAGCTGATCCCACTAAGGGTCAGCGCGTGTGTGGATCCCGGCTAATCTTGGATTAAAGCTTTGCAATTTGAGGGTGCGAAGTATAGCCCGAAACGGTTGACAGCCAGTGCTAATCTGTCCACTGCCACTTGGCACGTTTGAGGACTGTCGCAGATGAGGACAATATCGTCAGCGTACAAGTCAAGATGTCCTTTACTTGGAAGCAACTCCATATCCTCTAAGTGGTGTCCTGTGAATGCGATCTCCATGATTTCGTCAATATCGGATTTGAAGAGGAAAGTTGACGGCGGGCATCCTTGTCTTACAC
Source organism: Dicrocoelium dendriticum (assembly GCA_944474145.2). Classification (NCBI taxonomy): domain Eukaryota; kingdom Metazoa; phylum Platyhelminthes; class Trematoda; order Plagiorchiida; family Dicrocoeliidae; genus Dicrocoelium; species Dicrocoelium dendriticum. Next base: position 89,880,800 of record OX104063.1, read on the forward strand.
TACTGGAGATATTAAAGGGCGGCGACAGCTTGCCATAAGCCCTCACTCTGCCCAGCTGTGCGCGTAAAGCGCCCGCATAATTCTCGGGCACACCTTTCCTTAAAAAACAGTTTCAAAGAGCTAGTTGATCCACTAAATCCAAGGCACCTATGCCATCAAGGAACATGACAACGGTGGGCCGCCAATGTATGTGACGGTGCTCCAACAACTGACGTAATGTGAACATGTGGTCGATGCACCCCCGGCGACGACGAAACCCGGCTTTCTCCTCACGAATATGGCTTCCACGCGCGTCAGTCACTCTGTGAAGGATTACAGAGGCGAGCGAATGGATTTTTCTAGCCGAAGATGAACCAGGTACTGCCTGGGAACGTTTCGTTAGTAAGTTTAACAACTTTGTTCGTGGAACATCGGAAACCAAGACTATCAGTTCGCAAAACATGACCTCTTTTAGACGGAGTAGAACACCGCAATTGCATGGTAATGCGCAACGCGGCGTGGTATACCCACAAAACCGAGTCCGCGTACCTGGAATGCCTATGTTGTCCACCGTAACCACTGTACCTAATTAATGCGCGAGGAAAAAGTAAGTTAACAACATGCCTTAGCTGAGCGGCTAACTTCGAATCCCAAATTTCTGTACAAGCACGTTAACAGCCTTCGCAAGGTGCAAAGTGAGGTTTCCCATTTTCAAACAGCGGATGGTCTAACTCGGACTGCTAAAGAAGCGTCGAACGTTCTGCAACAGCAATATGCACCAACGTTTCATTGCATCTCGTGGTCTCCTATATCGTTGGCAACTATGGTACTTCTACCAGGACTCACCCATGTAAGTTTTACGGTAGACACCGTGATCAGAAAGCTGCTATCCATGCGCCTGTGTGCCCTGTCCAGTAATTGATGACATCCGTCCAAGGACGTTAGTTGTGGCGGCTAACATTTTGGCTTAACCCTTGGCGCAGCTGCTCCAGCACTGCCTTGACGACAGGCACTTTCCTGCGATGTGGAAACAAGGGATACTAACTCCCATTTATATAGGGGGTAGTCGTTCCTACCCAGCTACCTATCGACTAGTAACTCTTCTGCCAGTTCTTTCATAAGTTAGGGAGGCTATGTTTGCTGACGGCCTTCATCACATTGCTCAACAGCAACGCGGCTTCCGTCAGAATCGGTTGTGCACAACCAACCAATTGTTAGCACTAGACAGCTGGACCGAAACGGTGGATGCTGGTGAAGGATTTAACGTGGCATACCCTGATTTCTCTAAGGCACTCGATTGGTCGTACCATCGTATCCTTTTCGCCAAACTTCAGAGATGTGTCATGAGGGACCCTCTTCTCGGGTGCATCTGCAATTTTCTCTCGCTCAGTCGTCTGGAGGTGAGTATGTGAATCTATATCAGACCCAATGCACGTCGAATGCGGTGTGCCATATGGTTCGGTACTGGGGCCTCGTCTATTATTGGTCTTCATAAATGATCTAGTGAGCCAAATTAAGTCAGACTCTTTACTCTACGCTGATGACATCAAAGTTTATTGAGTGGTCAGAGTTCCAGAAGACCATATCCACCTTCAAAACGACCTTGAAAAGATTTATGGATGGTCGGTCCAAAATCGCCTTCTATTCAATGTGGCTAAATGTCGGTTGCTACATTTACAACCCCGAATAGTTCACACAAATAAGCTGTGGGACCAGGATTTGCAACACTGTTCTCTCGAAAAGGTTCTTGGTGTGTTAGTCCAGTAAGATCTCGGCTGCTCGGAGCGGTCTAAAACGACATCGAAGAAGGGGATCCAAATCGTGAGGCTCTTACGGAGAACCTTCGGGCAATTCGAACCGTTGATTTTTCGCCAAATAGTTCTCGCTTATGTACGCCTACATGTTGAATATACAATTCAAGCATAGCATCCATGGCTAAAGCGGGATCTCACGGTCTTGGAGCTTCCACAACGTCGGGTGACCAAAAATGTCAAGGGGCTGCGCCACTTGTCATACGAACAGCGCCTCAAGGTGCTTGCCATTTTTCAGTGGACGTTATCGCCGTTTGTATGGTGATCTAATCATGACTTACCAAATATTAAATAACGCTCATCACCCCTGCCCTCACTTATTGAACCTGAGTCGCAACAACAAACTGTGAGGTCATCATCTGAAATTGAAAGTACAATACAGTCGGTTGGAGTATCGAGGAAACTTTTTCTCGCTGCGTGTTTGCCACATGTGGAATACCCTCTCAAAAGCTGTTATTTCAGCCCCCACGTTAGCCGTGTACCACTAACACCAGATCTCCTGCTGCCCGTTTCCCGTATCAGACGGATTAACTTCCGATGGTTACCAAGCGCAGCGACCACTTCCATTCCTGACGCAGCGTTCCACTTGAGGATAAGTTTCCAAACTCATGGGGAGAATCATTCATTGTTTCGATTCACTAGAAAGGCTCCTGCGAAGGTTGTACCAACTACTGCGGAATTTCGTTGACCTTTGATGCGCCTATGATCTTCATATCCGTCCCGCTTCGCAGGCTTTCGGCGACTAGAGACGTCTTTTCTCGAAAGGAACAAGCCGGTTTTCGTCCAGCCGGAGGTTGCAACACCCACGCCTTCACACTCCGCGTGCTTATTTTCCTTCGCATCTACTGACGGGTAACAATCCTAGTGTTCTGAGCCATTCAAACGGCATTTGATTCAGTAGATAGATCTGCATTGTGAAACCGTTTACTGAGGAAAGGTGTGCCTGACAAGTTTGTAACCACCAGTAGGAACTTCAGTCTTCCGTCGGGCAAAGTCAAGGCTTTCAGCAAACGCTCCCCTGCGTTTGCTACCACCAGCGATGTGCGCTAAGGTTACACTATTTCCCCTTACCTTTTCTATTTTTCCATCAAAGTTGTCGTCCAACGAGCATTGGAAGGTGTCCAAAACTGCGGTCTTGAGCTTCGGCCTGGTGACAGAGTCACAGACTTGGATTACACTGATGATATCGCTTTGCAGTGGGACGGTTCACATGCTGGTCATGGCGCTTTAAATCACTTGCGAAGAAGGCGTCTAAGCATGGCCTGTATTTCACCTCAGGAATATGTGGAGCAGTACTCCAGAATTGGCAGGTGTACGTGCTTGCTCTCACCATGGTTGGTAATGTGCTGGAACAAGTCCCTTGTTCCACTTATCTAGGGAGTTGCATCAAAGCTGGCGTCATTGTTGGAGATGAGATTTACCAATGGATTGCAAAGGCGCCCCTTTGCGTTCATCAATCTGAATCACCTATGGCGTCGTCGTGATGTCACTCTCAAACTCAAGGGTTAGGGAGACTTGAACTATGCTCTCCTAGCATGTGAAACGATTGTCAGTTTTCGGCATTCGTTGTCTGCGTAGTATTGCTGGTGTGTGGTGGCAACACCGAAGTCAAAGTGCTTGGGGCGAACCGCCCCTGCCTCCTAAGCGTTATTCTCCGACACCGCATGCGTTGTTTCGGTCACGCACTGCGAATTCCGGCCCATCGCCTTCTCCACCGAGCGTTATTTCCACTTCCCAGAAGCAACTGGGAAAATTGCTGCGGTGGACAACCAATGACATGGAGAGAAAGCATGAACAACGCAATTTCAAGCTTAGTGTGGTAGATCAAAAGTGGGTCCTGCTGCATCAAGTGTTGATAGTATAGATGTGCCAGGAAAATCCAAAGATTATGGGCCTACACCGGACCATACCAACGCTCCAACAGAGGTACTGAAAACCGCAGCTGTATGTCCGTAAGGAATAGACACGGAATCAGTGCGCACCATCTAACCTCCAGTGGATGGCGCGTAGATGAGTGGAAGTTTCATTTACCTGAACTGATGCAGATAGTTCACGATTTTTACCACAATAAATACTCCGTTCGCACTTTTTGCTCTTACATTAGTTTCGGTTAGATATGCTTGCCTTCCAGGCTTCTAATCACCCGAAACTGGCTCCCAGGTACCGGAAACCTTGGATGTTCTGACTTGCGACGGATATCGCTATTGAAAATTGGGTAATGCCCGCCCGAGGATACTGCACACCACGATGCGTTTTGGCATCATTTTGTCTCGTCAGATAGAGATAACAGAGATCAAACCTGGATGTTAGTTATGATTGCTACCCCTAAGCCATTGGATCACGTGTCAACGGTTAGCACAACGGTTAAAGGGTTATTTTGAAGTAAAAGGTTGTGTGACTGGATTACGACTCGCAGTCTCAATGTAGACCGCGATTCACATGGAAGTGAATCTGATGAGATCGAAATACCTCGTGGGATGCAGCACTTTCGGGCGGGCAACACCCGATTTCCATCTGTTTCGGTTACGGTCCTAGTGCTCGCAGTGAACAAGGTTCACATCAATGTGGATCGCAGTTCCCATTGAGATTGCGGGTCGCAATCCAATCACACAACGTGTAATTCAAACTTGACCGTCCAGTTAGTCATTCACCGTTGTGACAAACGTTGCCCGCCGTGACCCGGTAGCCAATGGGCTACTATTCCAATGGTCGCGGGTTCGAGGCCTGCTATTTCCACCTGCTGAGATGCCATGACATCGAAACGCGTCGTGGTTGTGCAGTGTTTTCGGGCGGGCGGCATCCAATTTCCATCGGCTTTGACTACGGTCCCAGTGATCGCAGTGGCCAAGGTTCACTTCAATGTGAGCTGCAGTCCACTTTGAGATTGCGCTTCCCAATCCAATCACACAACTTGTAGTCCAAAATTGACCCTCCAATTAGTCATTTACCGTTGTGCCAAGCTTTGCCCGTCATGACCCGGTAGCCAAAGGAGTAGAGGTTTCGGCTACTATCCCAGATTAAATGAGGTCGAAACGCATCATGGTATGCAGTTTTCGATCGGGCAACACCCAATTTCCATCTCTTTGAATACAGTCCCAGTGATCACAAGGTTCACTTCATTGCGAATCGCCGTCTACAATGAGACTGCAAGTCGCAATCTATTCACACAATGTGTGCTTCAAAATGACCCTCCAACTAGACATTAGTTTCTTTGCACCATCTACTAGTTAGTGGCTAATCGTACATAAAACATAAAAGCTCCATTGGCGTGCGTAAAACTCAAAAAGCACCATTTTCTTTCGCTTTTTCTCTCTCCATAATTCTGACGCGACACCACCCGGGACCAGACTCTGAGTTATATATATATATATATATATATATATATATATATATATATATATATATATATATATATATATATATATATATATATGTGGTTGGCGGCATCCGGTTTCGGATTTGTCTGTCACTGTGGCCAGCCACAGGACGCCTGCACCTACAGAGGAATCATGGATGGCTTGCGCTGCACCACCCACAGCTCCAACCACACACCTCATATCCAGTGTAAACCCGAGGGAATAAGACCGGGAGGCATGCGGATGGGAGCCACGTTTCATTAACGGAGCCGGCCCACACTCCTTCACAGGCAAACACAAGCACGCTGTATTTGGGGAATCAAGCGCACACAAGGCGGTGGCTGGACCGTAATCCGCTCCACAGAGTGCATGGAACCACTCTTCGAGGCTAACACGGCCACAAGGACCGTGCACCCTGTCCCCTCCAGCGACGACCAACTGTCTCCTGGAGCCAGTATGAACGATGTAGTGGGTAATAGACAGGTAGGCACCTTGTCAACATGCACATCAAGCGCAGCCGCACCTGGGATGTCAAACAACAGCCAATCATTCGAAATGCCGATATCGAATAAAGTAAACGCATATGATGACATAAATACTCCCTAAATGAGCATATGGAAGAAATTGGTTAAATGTGAATACGCGATAAGTACAAAGTGTCCGAGTTAGTTAAAAAAGATACCACGCGATAAAATTACGCAAGTTTACCACAATTTGCATGAGCGACGTGTGTAAGTTGGGAGAAGATTCTCAAGTAGGCAGAACAAAAATAAAATAAAATGGAATGAATTTTATCCACATTAAAAAGACCTGGTTTAAGTGTAAGTTGGTTTAGCCCAACTGCGGTGAAGAAGCATCATGAATGCGACATCAGCCTCAGCATGGGGCATATATATATATATATATATATATATATATATATATATATATATATATATATATGTACGAATCACACTCATGTGTGTCAGTTTGACACCTTTGATTTTCAGGTTCCTCTAGCCACCCTTTTTTGCTGTAGAAGTGTGTCATTATCTGCCCTGACGATAAATAACCGAAGACGGGCTTGTTTGCATGACCGTCTTTTTGTGACTGACATTACCTTTAGATGTCAGAGCGATGATTCCATTTTTTAATTTGGAATGTATCGGGAAAGGCCGTAGGATGTATTTCTAAGATGGAGGGTTGGATTTTGCGAATGTTTATACAAATCTTGTCCCGGAGGGCCTTCGATTTGCTTGTGACAGGTGCTGAAATTCAAAGGCACTGGATAAACCGGTGACATTTTCCTGGAGAGATGAAGCAAAATCTGAAGCAGATAGCTATTGGTGTTGTTTTTCTGAAAACACTGCACTCCACTACGCGTTTTGCTCTTGTTTGGTCCAGCAGGTTGCGTCGCATTCCAACGAGTACTTCAAAATGACTCCAATTAGTAGCATTTTCTGTTTCTCTAGTTACGTAGCCAAAATGTAGGAGTAGGGCATTCGCAGTATCCACAGCGGTGGTCCTTGGGCCGGCTCCTGACCGAAAGAACCACACATCTGCCTTGTACTCCGGAGGTCGCGGGCTCGAGCAGTCGTAGGGGACCGGGTGATCCTCGCAGTATCCCTAGCCCGCGCTCGGCTGGTGGTGGTTGCAATGCAGCGAAGCGTCGGTACTGCGTACCGACACACTGCTGATGCTTCATCTCGTGATTTAGTTATCTTGAATGGGGGTATTCCTATCTTCACCATTTTGCTCTCGTTTACAAGGCTGTAATGCGGTTTGATATTACTACTATACCTAAATAACATAGCCTCTTGTCGGATCTGCTGAGCAACGGGCAGTAGTTTCTGACTTTTGTACTTCTTCCATGTGATATCACATGGGTTTTACGCGTGTTGCCTAAAAGTCTTGTCTCTTCTGTTGATCCATTTGCGCGTTCTGCTTCGGATCCAGATGTTAGTTTGGTACAATCAAAAGGAAAGTATCAGCAGTACGCTGCAGATCGGCCAGTTCAGTACGACACTCGTCCTGGTAAGATGTTTGAGGCTACTTGGATGACTGTTGAGTTTACCCTTAAGTCATTACATGTGTCGTTGGACAACTTTTGCGGCCGCAGATTCCAACCAACGGTAAAGCTTAGAGTGGCCGACAAAATACCTCGACGTTATCGCCTTTTATCAAAATTCCTGACCAAACGTTAAGATTGAGCCGTGCTTACTGTCTAGTGGAGAGTGCTATGAAATTAACTCAGCCAGGGTACCAGCATTTGGCACGTGGAATACGACAACTCCCGCGCCTGGTTTCAGGTGTGCATGCGCGTCTACACACATCACCTACGGTAGGGTGCATGGCTTCCCGCTAACCCTTGGTTTATCTTTCGTTGCGAGGCAAGCAGAGCACGCCCCCAGACCGTAGCCAAGCAGGACAGGACAATAGGAAGCAGAATTTTTCGGACCATTGTGAGATGACACAATCTATAAAGCATGAGACGCTGAGTTATTGTTATCGTATGGCCAGCGCGAGAACAGCCAATAAGCACACGTTTTGGGTGAGCTGGTCAAATCATTGTCATCCACGCACGCGACAACCTTTGCAAATCACTGTGTTTCGTGTTGTTTTTTAACCACTAATCCTCAATGTTTTCATCCGATTCAGAAGTACAACGAAATTACATTTTACTAAATGACTTTTCCGAAAAATCAACCTCTCCTTCATTTGCAGACAAGGCAACTCCACTACTCATCTGCCATTTGGTCGCAAAGAATTTGGCGAGGTAAGCGGTTATGCTTTTCTCTGTAGATTATCACCTCAGGAACTCTGTGTGTAGTCATAAAATTTAGTTACCTAATGAACTTTGTGCTTTTTCCATTAATCTTTTCATAATTTAAACAGTTTCACAAAACGTATTTGTTCACTATCACCACAAATGTTTCCTTCAACCGATCATATACTTTAATTTCGTTCGTGGAAAATGCTTTCGGTTTTAGACAACTTGCCGTCCACAGAATTAGTCAGCGCAGGCAGGCTCCTAACGCTCTTTTTCAATATCTGATACTTCTGGCTGTGATAAGGACGGTAAATAGCACCTCCATCGCTTTATGTGTCGCACCACTGGGCTGACTTAGGGGTAGGTGTCCATGGAGTTACTCAAACGAGAAGCAGCACGACTTTGGTCTCATGCGATGATCCTTACTGTGTCTTTTTCTTTGTACCTGATTGGGACCTCCGTTTCCCGTGGATAATCAAAGGACACTTTTTTCGCCTACGAGTGAGCGTGCTTGGCTTGTGCCGCACCCCCCATATCTCACCTCCAACACAATTGATTCTTAGGGGCAGAAACTACACTTGCCTCTAAAGAGATGAACGTTCCTTCAACCCACACGGCATGCATTGCTGAGTGCGTTCACATGACACCCCTCCCAGCAGCCACGCCAGCCTCCGAAGGTTATCTGGGCGATGCGACAACGTACATCGCCAGCATTTGGCCCTTGGGGTTTGGTACCTGATTGTCAGTGCGTGGAAAAAATTTGTATTTCATTCCACGGCAGCAGTAACTGGATTTTAGCCGGCTACATAATAGAACCATTCTTTAGACCTGTGCGCCCTATTTCCGCTGTCAGCGGTCGGTAGAATCCGGAGACAGTTACTGGTGAGCCGGCACTCACGCAGCCATTAGGGACTTATCACACTGGGGTTCATTCGAGACGCACAACATTACGCAGTATTTTCAGGTGTTGCTCGATTTCAGCAGTGGGTACAACACACACGCGAGGCCTATAAATGCTCACAAGCTTAAGCCAGGGGTATACAGGACGGGTTGGATTCAGCTCAATGCCCTCCGTCATCACAAGTGAGTGAGAAGACGCTTAGAAACTTCCAATCGAATTTTAAGGTATAATCCGCGATAGTTAACCAAAAAACAGGTACTCCAATAGTAAGGACGTAGCGGACATCGTGACCGATCTGTATGTGATGAGTTTGTGGTTTATCCTGTAGTCTCCATCCTGGAAGCAGGCACGTAGCACCATAATGACTTATCGACCAATTTCTTCTCGGAGTTTTATTACATTGTTACCTAACTTAGGCCCACAAGTCCGATGGTTTCGAATGATGTGAACGTTATACTTTGTGGATCATTTGATTAATTTTTTCCTCACCTTCCAACCATACTCCGTCCGCAAATGTTCTCCAACTGACTTTTTGTTGTGTAGGTTTTCACCGTTGCCCAATATTTGGTGCCATGCCAATTGTATGTTAGTTTTCTTGAACTGACGGTCCTCTTATGTTTTAAGCGAAACCTTACTCAGAAAATATGCCAACCGGTCCCAGAAGACCTGAAAACAAATGCTTCCCACAGCTATTTAGCTCATTAAACACCAGATGTTTCCGAGCCTTTCCACAGCCATGATGTTCTGATTAACTCCAAACACTGGTTGTTTTTATCTACTAGGTACTGCACCACTTCGGAGTATATTTCAAATTATATAATGCCACTGTTAATCTAGGTTTCGAACTTGTTGCTTTAACTCATTCTCCTGGAGGTTGGCGGGACTAGTTAATGAAGCCAAAACGCTATTGTCATCAACTGTTTCGAGAATCACACCATTTCCCACTCTTTTATAATCTAAGTCCTTTGTTATTTTTACACATCGGCAAGAATTATGCAGCGCAGGTAAATTGCTTCTGCGCCAGCGAGCATACTTGGTGGTTTTACGCCTCAATATAATCATCTTCCAAGTGCTCTAAGTGCACCTGGATTTACATAGACAGTATATGAACAAGACCTCCGAGACTAAGCTGTTGCGAGCACAGACTCGAAGTAAAAACAGTCGCCTATATTTTAATTGCTACCCAAACATAGTAATGTTTGGGTCTTCAGTGCAACCTGCAGACTGCAGCACCGCCTACATTTCTGTCATTTAATCACCAGGCAGATGATAAGCAATTTATAATTGTTTCAGACTAACGAGAAAGAGGATAAGTTTTCGGCTTTGCTCACTTGCAACACTGCCCTCCACCACCGGTTTCTTTCTTATTTAGCGTTCTCACCTAGTGGTAACCCGAGCTGCGGGTGAGGGTAGGGCGTCGAATATAGTGGTTGTGATAGCTACCGACTGATCACTAGGCCATTGAGACCTGCTAGCATGACCCTACACAACGGTCAGAAGTTTCTCCTTGGGTTCTCGGATTACCAACCATATGTTGCGATTGCGACACACAAGCTCGATCGCATAATGATGATTAATCTCAGTTTGGACCACGGTTTATTTCGAAGTGATCCTGGGCAATAGTGATCATTGGGACCGTATCCGAAGTGCAGAGTCTCGGGATTACTCTCTCTCTCTCTCTCTCTCTCTCAGCACGACCGGTTTCGCCCTTATTTGGACCCAACCGTAGCTTCAGCTACGGTCCTAGTGGTCAAATTAACTAAGGTTCACTTCAGTGCGAATCACAGTCCACGTTGAGATCGTGCGTTGCAATCTAATCACACAACGTGTACTTCAAAATGATCCTCCAATCAGTCGCTCCATAACCACTTCCCCCTTTGTAGAATCGTTACCTATGCGCATTCCAAGTGTTGCTTGTGTTTCTATTCTGTACTCTGCACAGCAGTAACATGCAAGCAAGTGGGCTGCGCTGTGCCACCTCTAGTAACTAGGTCATCGCAGTGGTTACCGTCTCCCATAGCATAGTGACCTTCCTCACGAACTGCTAACATTCGGGTTGCAGGTTCTAAACCCATAGGATACAAATTGTATGCGCACTGTTGACGATCCCGGAAAGAATGAAACGTCCGTGCAACGCTTCTCCGGATACCTGTTGACCATTTAATTGACTGCAGTTCTGGTGAACTCAACCTAAAGCAAACGGGACAATATTATGGCAACCGAAGTAGAACCCCATTAGAATGCTAATCTATGAGGTAGGAAAAAGTAAGATTAGCAAACACGTGGCCACTGGTGATCAATTCTTTTTGATGATCTTCAGATCAGTAGTCATATTTAAGAGCAAAAGAAATAAATCGACCCATTGACTTAAATTACTGCGCTTCAGTGTGGAAGGCTTGACCGTTGGGAGGTTGACCTTTGACCTAACAGGTCGATTGGATAGTTCCTGGTTTGATCTCTAGTAGTCGATCTCAGCATCGTTCGTTCTTGCAGTCCAGGAAAGCTGTAGGGCATAGATTAACTTCGTTTGCGAGCAAAAAGAAGGTTGACACAACCGGGGGCTAATCGATTCAGCTGTTGCGAGTGCACGGAGGCGCAGACCTCTGGATTAATGCTGGGGCCCTGTGCATTATTCTGAAGGTACGCTTTAGATCAACTTGGTGTCCATTGTCGACAATATGTGCCAAAACGGTGCTGTTAATGACCCCAGTTCCTCCTTTACGCAACCAGCGTGGACAGTATTTCTTAACGCGTTTGTACAAGTGCCGTGCTGTTCGACCGATATAAGTGGCACCACAGGCGCACTTGAACTGATAAATAACCATTGACGAAGTCGGCATTGGCAGCATATCCTCATTGCGTGAACAAAGAAGTAGTTCAGTAGAAAATGTGCACTTTAGCTTGACTGCTGGGAATATCGACTTAACTGCCGCTAAAAGACTTCTGCTTAGGCGCTCAGCAGCGGCATCCTCTTTGGAAGGTAATCTTATACATAACTACTTCGCTGCGGTTAAAACTCATACTGGCTTGGATTTTTCTTTACAATTCTATGCAATAAATTTATCAGGGTAGCTATTCTCGCGCACCGTATCCTTTATAAAGGTTAGTTCTTCATCTAGGATGTCCTGTGAGCAAATTCTACGTGCTCTTGTGCTAAGGCGGTGGATTAAGTTTCGCTTGTGTCTCAAGGAGTCAAAGCCGTGAAAATTCGTGTACTGACAAATCCACCTACCGTTTCTGTAGACTTGCTGCTGCGTGGAGCCGTTTGGCCTCCTACTTAACAAAACATCTAGATACGGAAGCCGATTGCAAGTATCTACCTCGTAGATAAATTGCACTGCTGCGTGAGCTCAGTTTAAGCGCTTGACAACTTCATCCCAATTGATGCATTTATCCACCGCAAATATATCATATATATAACGGTGGTAGCAGTCAGAAGTGTTTATCATCGCTTGCAATTTGGTTCGCTCTAATTTAGCCATGAAAATATCTGCGAACAATGGACCGTGGAGGATTCCATGACCGCCGTCCTTTTTCCGGTAAGATTTACTATTAAATAGGAATAGCACATTCCATGTGCACAGTAGCAATAAGCTTTTCAGCTCAAGTATAGGTATGCGAAATTTCTCTTCCTACTTCGTTATGTGCTCGCAAATGTAATCGATGGTTTCGATCAGCGGTACGTTAGTTAAACGCGAGACAACGTCAATAGAGAGCATCACTTTCTCATTGATTTTGGCCCCCCCTGATGCTCTCGACTAACTGAAAATTGTCACGTAAGCTGTAAGTCACAAGTTATTGTCACACCTTCTCAAGAATTTCTACAAGCCATTGGGAAATCACTTGGTAGGGAGAAGTAATCATTGATAGAACAGGAAGAAGCGTTATGTTGGCTTTATGGATCTTTGACAAACCGTAACGACTCGGAACGTTGCTCGAGATGGGATATTGGCAGTCCGATGCAAGTAACTGAATACGACAATGCCACTTTCTCTAATGCGGCACGTCGATTGGGTCTCTAACTATTGATATGACTCATCCCTAGGCCCGTAATCACAAGTGCGTCACGTCCGGACAATTTATTCATGCCTCTATGCCACGTCATAGCCTGGCCCCAGCTACTTGTATCAACGGTATATACTGCACACTGATGAAGACCAGTGGTTATACTTACCAGGGTAAGCGTTCTAAGCGACCACTTCCAGCTGCTTTTTGGTAATAGCTTGAACCTATGACTATCGGCGCATCACTGCAATATTATCCTACATACAAAGCACATGCCGAGACGTATAACGCTACATTTTAGCCTATTCAGTAGTCTTTGCGTAGTGTCAACCCCTGACTCATTGGAGTTATGTCGTCCGCATACTCAGAGTTGGTCAGTTGGTCACGTGGCGGAACTTCCATTTCAGAAGATACAGAGGGAGGCGTATCATTTACGATCACTTCTATTCCAAGTTGATGAGGAAAGGGTGACTTTGCTCCGTCTCCTTTGATGTTGATAGCTTAGAAACAGTCTCCTTGCCTCAGGCATCAAGCTAGAGAGATCTTAGAATGGAAAAGACTTTCACCGGTGCGCCATCATAGTTAGATGGTGCCCCAAGCTGCTACCGAGCCGAAGACAGCCCCAAAGTTGTAAGAGACCGTCACACTGAGTAGTCTTTAATTCTATCTGTTGTCTGCGGCTCTCCGGAAATCAAACGGGGTGTGAGTCTCGATCGAAATCTATTATTTATCAACAAAAGGATCACTGTGCATCTTACATGAATTTGAATCACTCACAATGTGGCCCCGTTCTTCAACCTTTCCCTTCCTGTCTCCCGCTTGTGCTCTACTGATGCCAGTCCAAATCGATTTTGCGCTCACTCTAGCTCGATTTGTGGCTATGGAGCGAACAAGAGTTTAGCCTGTGGTGTTCGTCACCAGCAGTCGAAGGCGGTCTCGGGTCACGGCCTCTCGCTCTGCAGTTACCACCACAGTATCGTTACTTCAACACCTGACGAACACCAAATGTGATCACTGCGATGTTGGCTGGAATCAAGGGCAGTCTGGCGCTCATTGATTCGGCTCTCACGATGGCCAGTAAGTCATCGCAGAACTTTACCCATGAGAGAGTTGGATGCGATGAGAATAAGGCTAGTGCTCTGTATTTTTCACCTAGGGTCCATTGATACTTTTTAAAGATGGGCACGACAATTGATAGCCGCCAGTCTGACGGCGCCTATTCAGTGTCCCGAATGGCGTCGAAAAGAACGGATAGATCATCTATTTGAAAAGCACGGAAAGAAGACGAAGGCTGGTAGATGCATGCATTTCGTATTGTCTCCTCAGTACCATTAACAATAACCGATAAGCATAGATATAGCTAACAGTGGGTGCAACCAGACAAGCTTAAGGTGAAAAATGAATGACGGAAGTTCACACCTACGTCCAAGGCAGCTTTAGGCTGACAAATAATTGTTTCTGAACACACAAGGCTGGCTTAATCCGGCTTATAGCGACAACCTCCGCAAACCGAAGGAAGCGGGGATTGGTGTGACGTAACACAACTTTAAACGCTGAGCCCAGCTCTAATTGGTGACCCGAGTCTAATAGGTGTTTGCCTATCGAGGAAGCCGGCGGTCTGCGCGAACATGGAATCTGACGAGGGTAGGCAATTTGAGCAACTTCACGTTGAACCCATCTTGGCACATGTTCCTTTATTCGGGAAGTCAGCGTTCTATTGGTTCGGCCTATGTAACTTTTTCCGCAGTCACATACAAATTGGTATACACAGTGTGAGTTGGCCCCAATAGGCTGAGCTTCCTTCGTTGGAGGTATGGGCAAATTTCGGGTTCGGTTGATAACGACAACTTGTGCAGCATAGTAACTTCCTTGTGTAGCCGAAATTATACGCTTAGTTGTCTTCAGCGTGGCTAAGTCACCTTTGAAAGGTAACTCGATATACACTTTCTTCTTGGCTGACGTGTGCACCAAGTCCTTTGGTCCTCGCGGTTGGCTGTGTTTCTCGATAAATCTTCGTGGGTAGCCGTTCGCCATTAGTGTTGCTGTAATTAACACTAGCTCATCGTCCAGACAGTCGGCCGAACAAATTCGTCTGGCACGACTAACTAGAGTCTTCACAAGTGTCCGTTTGTACCGCACTGGTGTGAAGCTGGTGAAGTGCAGGTACTGACCGGACCAAGACGATTTTCGGTAAATTGATCTCTTAATCAATCCATCCTCCCTGCGAGTTATGAGTATGTCCAGGTATGGTAGACAATTGTTTTGTTCTATTTCACAGGTAACCCGTAAGTTAGCATGAGCACCATTGAGCCGTTCTACCAAGTGTGTGAGCTGCTGCTCCGACGAACAGAAAGCCAAGATATCATCGACATATCTTTTGTAGTATGGCACCTGGGCTATTTCAGTGGAAATGCTTCTTTCTACCATCAACATGAAGAAATCAGCGAGCACAGGACCTAATGGGCTACCCATTGCTACGCCGTCAATCTGACGGTATGGTGTATTCCGGAAGTGAAAATCCACATTCTCCGTGCACAATAGTAGAGATTCTCTTAGCAATTCAGTCGGAATTGGTAGCGAACAGCCACCGTTTTCAGCTAATTCGCACACGTAATCAACCGTCTGATGTAGCGGCACGTTGGTAAATAAAGATTCTACATCCAAGGAACATATAACTTTGTCCGACAGGTTAAGTTCATCCAGATCATCAATGAGTTGAAACGAGTCTTTAAGACTGTACGGATTGAACTGTTGTTTCAGCGGAGCTAGCAACTTCACTAACCAACGAGCGAGTTTGTGCTGGGGCGCGTTCATCATTGAAAGGATTGGCCTGAGTGGCACTTCACTCTTATGTGTCTTTGGGGACCCATACAACTGTGGAATAGTGCTACCACTCGGCTTCAGACTATTAAATGTATCAAAGTCTATCACGCGGTGGAGGAGAAGTAATTCCAGGTGACGAATTATGCGCATTTCGACATTGGTTATATCCCCCACTTTCGTGAGCCGTTCGAATTTATTCGCATCGTTGAGTATGGTGCACATCTTCCCATTGTAATCGGTTTTATTCATGATTACCACTCCTGAACCTTTATCTGGTTTCATTACGACTACGTCCTTAGCTCATCTATTGTTGAGTCAACTCCCTCTTCAGGCGCCTTGGACAGTTTCAACAGCGAGTGGACGTCGAGACTCTCCCAAACTTGAAGAAATGTTATCATCCCGCCACTTGGGCTCTGCTGATCTAGCTATCTGCAGTGTCTTGGAAGGCCTGCTGAACTGTTCTTCAAAATGTTCTTCCCAACAGGCTACTGGACGCGATTCAGAATGGACCAACTGCCGATCTTTCTCAGATTTGTTCTTACCATTTGATTGTTTCTTTGGACCCGGGCCCCAGATGTGTTGCTTCAAATCGCACCTGCTCGCTCCACCTCATGGGCCTTTCTCACTTGTCAGTGCACTCGTTCTACGCTGAGACTCCTTGTCGAATGTCGTTTTCTGACGGTACAGACACGCTGGAACCGAGTGCCCGGATTCCTTACTTCGATCTTAGTAATCGGTGCTTCACGAATCCGTGCAATTATCCGACACCAGCTGAGAGAACGAATATACTTTTGGAGCATTGCACTGATGTCTTCACCAGCGACAACTATTTGACTTAGTATGATATCCTGATGAAGTGAAGCATTGTTACAGGAAGGGACAAAAATTTAAATTCTGTTGTCCTCCCAATGATGGGGGCTGAGACTGCTGGTGGATGGAAACGCTACAGTACCGGTAGGCAAATGGCCAATCGCACGCCACCCAGTATTTCGCGGAGTACCAGACAGGGGCAATCGAGCCCGATGAAAAGTGCGCATGTCATCGGAAGCAGATTTGTCTGCCGGACAGCAAACGGTAGGCGCAAGCCCGCGTCGAGCTGTGCAAATACAGTCAACAAACATCCATTGATTGTGCAAGTGCCCAATCAGGCGCCAGAAGGTTCCAAAAGCACAGGCAACGAAGCGCGTACCCGTGAGCAGCGTATTGGTGCGCATTTGAGCCAAGGGTTGTTGTGGTATTAGACCCAGGAATGAAGCACACGGCTTGATGGACGAGTGACAAACCGAGCCAATCGTCCAATCCATCCAGATAGTTGGCAACTAGGCTCGATGTGCTTTTAGACAGAATGGATGTTTGAATAACACAGCAAGAAGGCGCATTGGTAGATGCGCGCATTTCGTATCATTTCGTCAGTACCATTATGATAACAGGAAATAATCAAGGTACTCAAAGTGTGTCACCAGAGTAATCAAAATAGTGAGCAAAGGATGTCATCTGACCAGTCACGTCGATCAGGGTGAACGGCGGCTATAGCCCTAAGACCACGGCAACCATTTGTTTTTGCCCCCCTAGGGCCGGTTTCATTTGGTTTATCGCCACGGCCTCGGCGAGCAAGTGTAAACCAATGGAAATGCAGCCAGCGACAGAATGCAAGTAACAAAGACGAGCCAGTGGAGCGGACTGTCACAAATAATGTATATACTCTATAAATATGCAAACGTAATGTTAATAAAAGACTTCGTGATCGCGGATCAGTCTTCTTGATTCCCGGAGAGCTATTCGACACTGTGCTTACGAAGGAAGGACAGCTGGGACTGGGCTTACATGACTTGTTGCAAGAAAATTCAGTTTGCTCAGTGATGCCGATACGCCAAGGGTAATTCAGTCGGTAAGGTATTCAATAAGGCTCAGTGAGAAGCACAGTTGCTTCGAGGTCGCCAAGTGCGCGTTCATTTGGGCACAAGCAACACTGTCAGCCTGTCGTTTAACAAATAATAAATAATGTGTCAGCTGTACGCCGTAACGGCGCTTCCCTGCCGCGCAGGCTAAGTATACCGCGAGGACCCCCACCTCTACGCGTATTCGAATCAGTGACCTTATGGTTGCAAACCAAACGTGCAGACCACTCGGCCGATGATGACGTGACACAGAAAGGAAACCTACCTCAATGTCTAGTACGGTTAGGAGCTGTAAGCAAAATGATGTGTCTGTTTGAAGCTTATCAATCCGAGGGTCGGAACACAGTACCAACAGGAGTTCTTATTGTGTCTGCAGGCTATATGACCACTAATGACATTATTTCCATTCGACATCTAGGTGCTGACCTTTTGATCATGGCCACTATTTTAAGTTGTACCAAATGGGAGCGATTAACATTAACCTAAAATATTGGGTCTTCTTCAGTCTCTTGCCCAAAACAGAAAGAAGACGTAGGTTGCGATATGTCTACATTTCGAATGTTCACCTCAGTCGCATACACAATACAAGCGTAAACATGCACAAATATATACATGAAAAAATTGGCACACCAATAAAAATGTCAAAATCAAGGTTATGGCAACCTAATTGATTTCCTCAAGAGTTTCTGTGCACATAACACAGGCTGATAGGCCCTTTTTAGCAACTCTTCACTGAGTGCCAACCTTATCGGGTTCCGGTTACGGAATAGCACTTTGAACACAGTCTTCGGGTCCACATTGTGACCGGTTGTGACGAGGTGCTTGCTGATAGATGATGACGGAATCCGGTTCATTCTGGAGGGCGCTCCAGTTTGTTGCGTCATCATTTGTTCCACCCACTTTGGCAAATGTTCAGCCACCCTCTAAGCCAACCGGCGGTTAGTCCGGCCTGTGTAAACGTCACTGCAACTGCACGTGAACTGATAAACCACATGAGAGGGCGAACCAGCCGAAGAGTAGCTCTGACATTCATGAAGAACAAGTTTCCGAGTAGTGTGCATGAATCGCAACTGGGCCGTCGTGTACTTGCGCGTTGGGGTGGACCTGAGCTTGTGTCCGATGTCATTGGCCACATAGGCTCCCTTGAAGGGCAGAAACAGATAAACGACTTTTTTCTCTGCCATTAGCACCGGCAGTTTCTTTTTGGGGAGTCTGCTGTGCACTCGGATGAACTTTTCAGGATAACCATTTGTCACCAAGGTCTTATGCAGAAACTTCTCTTCAGCTTCTAGCATTTCTGGACTACAAATTCATCTGGCCGTGTAGAACAGTGCTTTCACTAGGTCACGTTTGTACTCAACCAGGGGCGAAACTGGCGAAGTGAAGGTACTGTCCACTCCAGGTTGCCTTGCGGTAAACGGTGCGCTGCAATGCAAATTCGTGGGACCTGCTCTTGTGGGTGATTCATACGAATTACTAGTGAAACTGTGGGAGCAGGAGACTGTCCCGACAGACTGGAGCCGCTCCGTCCTAGTCCCAATTTTCAAGGAAAGCTCCCGTTCGGAATGTGGCAATCATAGAGGAATCAGTCTGATCTCAATTGCTTCCAAATTGCTTGCGTCTGTCGTTCTCCTCAGACTGACTGGCACTGTTAAGTTAGATTCGCGAGTAGCAAACCGTGTTTAGTCGAAATTGAGGCTGCATCGACCACATCTGCACTTTGTGTCACTTGTTGTAACACCGTCATATTTATTAGCGACCCACCGTAGTCGAGTTTCTTTACATCAAAGGTGTCTTCGATTCGGTGTATCGATGTGCCCAAGAAATATGTAAACATTATCAGCGCGTTGTGCGCGCATAGTTCGGGCAGAGTGAGGGTTTATGGCAAAATGTAGCTGCCCTTCAATATCTCCAGCCATGCGAGACAAGATCGACCGCTATCCTCTTTCCTCTTTAACTTCGCCATTGACGAAGTCAGGGAAGCAGCGTTCGCTGGACACGACTTGCATGGTGTGGAGCTGCTTCCCGGTGAGCGACTTCGTGACTTTGAGTATGCCGACCACATCGCTCTCATATGTGAGAGCGCCCAAACGTGCGAAGCAGTACTGGACAGTTTAGTACTGGCTGTCAGTTGTTTTGGGCTATACATTTCTCCCTCGAAATGTAAAGTCCTCCAAGACTGGCAGAGACCCACCTCTGCGCTAACCCTTGGTGGTGATCAGCTAGAAGTCGTTCAGCAATTCAAGTACCTGGGCAGCGATATTAGCGCCTGTGGGATTGAAGATGATGTCACGAACCGGGGTGCTTTTGCCAATCTCCGCCACCTGTGGCGCCCACGCCGCATCACTCGCTCTGAAGGGCAGAGTTTATAATGCAGCCGTCCGGCCAACACTCTTACCGCTGTGAAATCTAGCCCATAAGGAGGCCAATTACGTTCGAACATGGCTGCCTTCACAGCTCACCTCATGTCTGGTGGGAACACCGCGTGCGTAATGAATGTGTTCGCCCTGGTGTGTTTGGTGCGGGAATAGCGAGTGAACCACTCAGCACCAATACATCACGCACCAGGCTCTGATGGCTGGGCCACGTGTTGCGCATGCCAGCACAACGACTCCCGCGATGTCCATCGTTTGTGCGCCCGGGGTCTGGATATAAGATGAAATTGGACGCCACGCGATGACTTGCTCGACAGGAATGAAAACACTCACTTCGACGTTTGCACCGGTTAATGCGTCCCCACTGCTTGGCCGGCGTCTCAAGGTCGATGAGCAAGTTTCGTTGAACAAGCCAGCTGATAATTCCAAGAGTCAACCACAAGCGTACATTTCTTGTGAGTTTCATTGTCCATATGCTTCTCTTCGCATTCAACTACCATCTCATAGAAAATGAATAATATTGCAATTAACATTAAACCGCTTATTTTTAAAAATTAATAGTGCAGTTAAATCACCTCATCACATTTGTATTGCGGCACATAAGCGGAGGTGTGTTTCTCAACCTAAGCTAAAGTGAAAAGCCTGTCCAATAACCTGGTCACTCTACTCTGTTGATGCGTGACAAAGGGTCATGCCTTTGTATGTGAGGTAGAGCACACTACATTGCCAACTGTCCAATAGTACATGTCGGTCTATCTCAACATGACACACCCTCACATGGGTGTAGAATGACCGTATGCATGCATCTGGGTACATGTATACTTGCCAGTGTCGTCCATCGTGAAAACGCTGGATCATGTGCGGATGGTTGCGTTGGAGTCAACTTATGACACGCCAAACGGCAAGTTCACCGATCGGTATATACGCTGTGTAGGACTGGTTGGAATGGATATGCGAAATGGAAACAGCAGTACCTCATAACCCGGCTACTGCGGTAAAATTCTGGTAGCGCTTCGACAGGCTTAACTGGCCTGAGCAAGGAGTGTGCAATACGTGCATAGTGTTATCCTAGCTAATGACAAAAGGGTTATCGGCAACGCGCTTGTAGACTGAAAGTTACCTTCCAACAACCTACCTTAGTAAAACAGGCATTCCTTACAATTAGGCCTTGCAAATATGAAATGTGCCGTTTTGAGAAAGGAGTTTTGAAAAGTCATGCGGCCTAAATCCTAGTCGCTGCTGCATAGCCTATTCTCCCATCGCAGTATTGATCGCCGTTGCAGGAAACAAGTGTGGTTATGCTGCCCAATTTGTTTCAGGCGGGACCATGAGCGTTCATTCCAACATGTTCACTGATGAGGCAATATTCCATTAGCAGGGAACTGAGAAGCTGCATTTCTAGGCAATATCTAATCCACGGGGATACTGAGAATCACGTATTGCACAAAGCGCGAAGCTCATTGACTTGAAAAAATGAATGACAAATCGTGGGACCACAGCACACACATGTGGGTTCTCACGCATACTGTGCACAACATGCCCGCTATCCCTGTGATAACTTTTCTGACACATTATGCTGCAAACACACTTTCGGCTCAAATCTGCTTACCGGGCAGGCCAATCCTTTGGACCTCTGCGACCGATCCAACAGTGACCGAACACCTCCTTAAGATAATACCACACCGTTTGTGCATAATAGGCATGTGCGCTATATTGAATCTATAAAGGCTGAAGCGAAGTGCCGAAGTAGCCAACGATAATCGGTGGTGAAAACATCTCTATCTTGTAGCTCCTACGTAATTTGTCAGTGACAGTTCCTTTACCACTGGACAACCATGATAGTAAGAGGAATGTCGGTAATGATAATTAAGTTACTTGGCAACCACGAGGTTGACGTCATATGGACAACGGAAGTACATAACTCTGGTTTGCAAGAAGCGCATAATACAGCCTACTGAGCTTCAACGGTTTCGTCCACCACCGTCAACTTTACAGCAAACATCCACAGCGACGCCTTCACCCTGTTGGGCAATTGAGTGCTCAGACATTTCTCACGTACTCAGCTCGTTCTATTTTCTCCCAGCGTTCATTCAACCCCGACGAAATATGTGCATCATAACCAGTCGCAACAATTTGCTAGTGAAATCAATCGCTCATCGGCACAATGCAGACGGGAAAATGCCTCATCCGTAAACATGATTGAGTGCACGCCCATGATATCCAAACACCATCGGGAAAATGCCATACGGTTCTCACAATCGCATGGCTTCAGAATTTGAACCTGCAGTGCACGATACCTTCGGAATTTCCGTTCCTTCAATATACGATGCACAGAAGATCGTGTGATGGCACAATGCTGCGCAATTCTCCTAATGCTCACATCACCATTTTGGGCTACGTCAACAATAACAGCGCAAGCGGACAAGTCATGTGGTGGTACGAGGCCTGTCGGTTCGCTGTGAGCCACACGCCCCCAGTTTGGTCATATTTCTCAACTAGTTGAGACACATATCGCGCGTTAACCGACCTCATTGTACAGTTGGTAGCGTTGTATCGGCGTGCCATTTTAAAACAATTCGAGTGTCATTCACCAAACAGTCGCATAAGGATCACGCGCTGGGCCACTTGAACGATACGAGACTGCGGTTGAACGGGGTGGTCGTACTCCATTGCTAACACAGCGAAATAACTGCCATGCAGATGGGTATCTTCATTAACCTTCGTCATATTCATTGCTCGTACCACGGCTAATCATTTCGGAGAAGGATTTCATAAGTGACCTCACGGGCGGTGAACAATGAACCAAGGTTTATCCCGGGTAAAAAAGCATGTGCTTGACAAGTTCCGTAGGATGGTTGGAGCAAAAATTAAAATGTATAGGATCGTCGAATGGGTAAATCGCTATTTTAAGCGTCTACCGATTTAAATGCACTATTGCGTAACGATAGTTCGAAGTGGGAATGGGATGTGCACACACAAAATAGTATAAAGTGCGCTTATAGTTCAATAAATACGTGAGAGGGGAAAATAGAAACGACAAGCATAACTCGCGTGTTGCTTCATTTGACAGATACTGCAAGTTAATCCAGTTTAGATACATCCAGGTTCCTCACATAGGCATTGTGCCATCACATGATCATCTGTGCACCGTATATTGAAGGAACGGAAATTCCGAAGGTATCGTGCACTGCAAGTTCAAATTCTGAAACCATGCGATTGTGAGAACCGTATGGCATTTCCCCGATGGTGTTTGGATATCATGGGCGTGCACTCAATCATGTTTACGGATGAGGCATTTTCCCGTCTGCATTGTGCCGATGAGCGATTGATTTCACTAGCAAATTGTTGCGACTGGTTATGATGCACATATTTCGTCGGGGTTGAATGAACGCTGGGAGAAAATAGAACGAGCTGAGTACGTGAGAAACGTCTGAGCACTCAATTGCCCAACAGGGTGAAAGCGTCGCTGTGGATGTTTGCTGTAAAGTTGACGGTGGTGGACGAAACCGTTGAAGCTCAGTAGGCTGTATTATGCGCTTCTTGCAAACCAGAGTTATGTACTTCCGTTGTCCATATGACGTCAACCTCGTGGTTGCCAAGTAACTTAATTATCATTACCGACATTCCTCTTACTATCATGGTTGTCCAGTGTTAAAGGAACTGTCATTGATAAATTACGTAGGAGCTACAAGATAGAGATGTTTTCACCACCGATTATCGTTGGCTACTTCGGCACTTCGCTTCAGCTTTTATAGATTCAATATAGCGCACATGCCTATTATGCACAAACGGTGTGGTATTATCTTAAGGTGTTCGGTCACTGTTGGATCGGTCGCAGAGGTCCAAAGGATTGGCCTGCCCGGTAAGCATATTTGAGCCGAAAGTGTGTTTGCAGCATAATGTGTCAGAAAAGTTATCACAGGGATAGCGGGCATGTTGTGCACAGTATGCGTGAGAACCCACATGCGTGTGCTGTGGTCCCACGATTTGTCATTCATTTTTTCAAGTCAATGAGCTTCGCGCTTTGTGCAATACGTGATTCTCAGTATCCCCGTGGATTAGATATTGCCTAGAAATGCAGCTTCTCAGTTCCCTGCTAATGGAATATTGCCTCATCAGTGAACATGTTGGAATGAACGCTCATGGTCCCGCCTGAAACAAATTGGGCAGCATAATCACACTTGTTTCCTGAAACGGCGATCAATACTGTGATGGGAGAATAGGCTATGCAGCAGCGACTAGGATTTAGGCCGCATGACTTTTCAAAACTCCTTTCTCAAAACGGCACATTTCATATTTGCAAGGCCTAATTGTAAGGAATGCCTGTTTTACTAAGGTAGGTTGTTGGAAGGTAACTTTCAGTCTACAAGCGCGTTGCCGATAACCCTTTTGTCATTAGCTAGGATAACACTATGCACGTATTGCACACTCCTTGCTCAGGCCAGTTAAGCCTGTCGAAGCGCTACCAGAATTTTACCGCAGTAGCCGGGTTATGAGGTACTGCTGTTTCCATTTCGCATATCCATTCCAACCAGTCCTACACAGCGTATATACCGATCGGTGAACTTGCCGTTTGGCGTGTCATAAGTTGACTCCAACGCAACCATCCGCACATGATCCAGCGTTTTCACGATGGACGACACTGGCAAGTATACATGTACCCAGATGCATGCATACGGTCATTCTACACCCATGTGAGGGTGTGTCATGTTGAGATAGACCGACATGTACTATTGGACAGTTGGCAATGTAGTGTGCTCTACCTCACATACAAAGGCATGACCCTTTGTCACGCATCAACAGAGTAGAGTGACCAGATTATTGGGACAGCCTATGTTGATGATGATGATCGTGGTGTTGGTGTTGGTATTGGTGGTGGTGGTGGTGATGGTGATGATGATGACGATGATGATGATGATGATGATGATGATGATGGTGGTGATGATGATGATGATGATGATGATGGTGGTGATGATGATGATGATGATGATGATGGTGATGATGATGATGATGATGATGATGATGATGATGATGATGATGATGATGATGATGATGATGATGATGATGATGATGATGATGATGATGAGAATGATGATGATGATGATGATGATGATGGTGGTGGTGGTGGTGGTGGTGGTGGTGGTTGTGGTGGTGGTGATGATGATGATGATGATGATGATGATGACATTTATGAGCATAATAATGCTTTGTATGATGGTGGTGAGTATGATTGTGACCATGTTTGTGACCATGATTATTCCTGTTTATCAACATTGCGGCATGGGGGTGCCATTCACCACTAAATAAGTCACCGGCCCTTACGTCCATCCGATTAGGCATAGTATTCCAACAGGCTTGCTGAAATCTTGGGGAAGATTGGACCCCTGTTTGGTAATCGCGGCGTGGCAGTCATTGACCAGCTGGTCTCGCCGTTCTCTGAAATATGGCATGAAGGAACACTGCCTTCGTCTTTGCGGCGAATCAATTATTGTTCCCATTTTCAAGAAAGACGCTCACACTTCATCGAAAGATTAGTCTCACCTCGGTGATCTCCAAGTTATTGGCATCCATTCTGCTTTGTAGACTGCCATCAATACATGTACCATACTACCTTGATAACTACAAACTGGCGTCCTGGGCGTGGATGCATGGATCAAATCATCACGCTCTCCTAACTCCTCGAACACCACCACATGTACTGCAGGCCTACTATCGTCGCATTCCACGACAACTGCACTGCATTTGACTTGATTGTTCGACTCGCTATATGGCGTTGCTCGCTAAAGAACGGGGTGCCCGGATAGTATACAACTATCCTACGCGCACTTTGTCTTCATATATTTGACATAGTGTGGGTCTACGGTAAGCATTCCTCAGCGTTCGCTGTCAATAGCGGTGTTCGACAGGGCTGCCCTATATCCCCGTTCCTCTTCAACTGTTTAATTGTGGACGTCCTGTCGAGATCTCTAGTTATCCTAACATTTAGCTAAGACCTACAAGACGAATGCACGATGGTATGGCTCTACTTGGTGAGGATCTGCAGAATTAACGCCGGGTTTTGTTCCTGACTGTGCATGTGTCCGGTGGCAACACCGAGTTCACTGTGACCATGTTAGACGTCGCGTTAAGGGGAGTGCGACTTTTCCATTCAGGTACTTTCGCTGCCCTACTTGAGATGAGCCGATCACGTCCTACGTTTAGCGCCTGGGCATTTGCCGCGCCGCGCTCTATTTGTTAGTGAATGACCGGGCTGAGGGCGACCGCATATTGATCAGCCTTCCACTCGGCGACTTCACATGAAATCGGTGACGTTATATCCTGCCCTCTTTTGACACTCACGTTCTCCTGGATGGATTCCGTAGGATCATACATGGAATTAGCTTGATATACTTGAATTAATGGCCCACAACCACAATCATTCTAAGCACTGTGATCAAAATTGTCTCTAATCACAGGTTTACTGGTTAAAACGCTGAGAGTGACAAAAATAATAGCTCGGCTTGTGAGTAGCAAGCGTTCGCTTCATTCCATTTTTGCCAGAATTGTATTACCCTGGCCTAGCATGGTTTCCCAACGGCTTCACTTCTACTCCTTACACTGATATATATATATATGCGCTTTCGAACAATGCCATTTTCCTATGAACTTTACCAGGAGGTGTACCAGCACTTTCCTCGGTTGGCAACTGATATATCCTATCCTTCCGTCAAGCAAGCGTACTAGGATGCTCTGTCTACCGATCTGTCGCTCTCTCGCATTAATATCACTGTTTCAGTGGGATTTCATCCCGGCCGCCATGCATGATGTGGGAGCCATTGCCTGCGCCACTATTAGTCCTCTCCGCACCAATCAGTGGATATCCGATAGGTCGATGAACCAGTTGGAATCCAGCAGCAATTTCCCGAATGGCTCAAAGGACACTGTAACCAGACGGATTATTAGGTGCAAGCTGAGACGGAGCCTGCCTACTGACAAGGAACCCTGGTGGAGCAGTAGGGCTCAAGACATTGGGGAGGCGGAAGCAGTTGACAATTACCGCAAACTCTTCCGACTGACCTGGCATACTGGTCCCAGGAAACCAATCGTCAGTGAGACACTTCGAGTTAGCCTGGGTGCTATGATTCGCAATAAGAACCGCTATATGGCTCGATGTGTGGAGCACTTGACAGCAATACAGTTGGCCCCCAACTCGCGGACCCCTTCCTGCTCCGGCGGTGCAGACTGAGCCATGACCGCTTAGTTTAGAAGTCCATCGGTAGCCCATATCCGAAACGCGATCACAACCCTCAAACGTTTTTGAGCTGTTGGTCCGGATTCCAGTGAACCCGCACTATTTATTGATTCTGGTCTTATCCTCTGCAAAGCACTGACCCTCTCCGCGTTTAAAATGGTCTGGAAGGAAGAGACCATCCTAGCTAACTTGAGCGAATCCAATGTAGTGGCATTGTGCAAGAAGACCATTCCCATTGATTGCGGAACAAGGATCCTGGGTTAGAAATGAGCAAACAGGTTTCCTCCCAGTACGGGGCTGCGTCGAACATGTAATCACTGCGTGGCAGGTGCTAGAACAGCGTCACATGTATCACAAACGGACAGTGACTGCGTTCCCCGACTTCAAGAGCGCGTTCGATTCTCGACGGATAAATTCTATTCAAAATACTTGTGCTGAAATGTGTTTCAATGAAATATATGGACATTTCACATGCTTTGTACTCGAACACCACGGGTCTGTTTACGGTGTGCAGTGACTTGTCGGATATCTTTCTGACAACAAATGGCGTTCGTCGGGATTGCCTAATTTTTGCATTGTGCTCAACTTCGTCGTAGACACAGTCATGAACTGCTCCCTGGCGGAAAACTAAGTGATTTTGATTATGCGTACGATATTGTCATGCTGTTTATCAATGTTGGCGTGGCCCAGTCAACTGTGAATAGACTAACTAGAACGATTCCATCATTTGACATGCGCTTCGCATCTTCAAAGTGCAGAGCGTTTTTGCAGGACCACCTGTCACTTGATGATCCCTTGACTCTTGATAGAGAGAAAGTCGTGCTAGTTGCTCATTCCACTTACCTTGGCAGCTGCATCAGCAACGATGGGCGCATAGAAACTGAACTCAGTTCACGTATTGCAAAAGCCAGAACTGTCTTCTTGAATCTATGATATCTGCGGCGTCAATATGGGTTCCCTTCAGTCTGAAATGCCACGTTTATTTGGCCCTAGTGTGGGCCGTCTTACTCTATGGGTGTGAGACTTGGCGTTTTCTTTGTGAGGATCTGAGGCAACTTAAAGTCTTAGCATCGCTACCTACGGAGCAGTTCTGGTGTCGGATGACACGAGCATATCCGCAACGAGTACCTGCGTAGGCGAGTACTAAGCAGTGAGAATCAGGCTACTTCTTCATAACAACAAATAGCACTGAAAAGTTTCGTTGACTTGGGCAC
Source organism: Dicrocoelium dendriticum (assembly GCA_944474145.2). Lineage (NCBI taxonomy): Eukaryota > Metazoa > Platyhelminthes > Trematoda > Plagiorchiida > Dicrocoeliidae > Dicrocoelium > Dicrocoelium dendriticum. The sequence continues at coordinate 89,909,142 of OX104063.1, forward strand.
GTGCCACATATTTCCGGTCACCTCTTACTGAGGAGGGTGTTATCTTGTTTACCAGATGTAGGGTGGCGCAAATCTCAAGGTGGACAAAAGTTAACAGCAGTGGTAAATGTAGCTACTTTCTGATCAGTTGAGTGCTGTTGTTCCGTCTCGCATCCCAGGCTGGAGTCCACGTTGCCCACTTTACGCTTGGCTCGAGACGTTACAGGACATGTCTGGCCGTCTTCACCAGTGACGCATTTGCTGTCATTTCTTACTTAGACTACCTGTTTAAAGTATGTTCGGTGCTAAGTTATCTGAGGAGTAGTGGCTTGTTATGACGCACAGCAATGAAAGCCACAAAGAGTCTGTCTCGCCGATACTGCCTTATCTTGGCACGATAGACTGGTATTTGAGACCGTATGCTGTTGACAAGGTGTACTTGTCTTGGCCGTGAATTTTTGCTTAGGGCAATATAGCTTTACGCTAGGTTCCCTTTTCTCCTTGTTATTCTCCTTCATTACCTAGGTCATTGCGGTTGTTTGGCAGTGAAGCATCGATTCAAATGGTTGACTTTCTGCTTTTGATGATGCTGATGTTGACACTTATGGTTATGATAGTGATGATGACATGCTCAAGCCGATGTAGCTCGCCCCATGTCATTTGTTGCTCTAAAGAACTGTCTAATACTCACCTGTGTACGTCATCACTGCGAACACGCTGAATTTACCCGACACTTTCGATATTCCTCAGATTACGGGGCTCAAATAATTGGAATCGTGGAGGAGTCTGTGAGATTGTCTCTCATAATTCACTGCGACCGGTGGATCCTGTCACATTTGCTCTTCCTCTCCTCGTCTCTTTAACCTTGCACTTGAATTGATCCTGATTCCATGCTCTTATTACGCTTCTCCCGAAAGTGATCTCTCGGAAGGCATACTTCCCTTCAGGTTTTTCTTTTTCTGTGTAATAACTGCTGTGTTGTTGGAGCGGCGGCTTCGACCTCATCGGCATAGTTGTGTGCATTCAATGTGCAGGCGCTGTTGCAGGACTCGCCACTAGTTTTTACAACCATAGAACAACGCTCAAATTTTCGATCGGTTTACTTATCTTTATACCTATGTCTCTCATACCGATCGCGCCATCTACTCGGTTAATAAAGGTATTGCTAATGCTGTTTCGGTTTTTCGAAGATTCACTCGGTAATAGAGGTAGTTGGACATGATCTCATTTGTTTGGAGAACGGATTACAGCGTTGTAGTGCGACCATTGTGAAAGCATGGGTCACACGTAGTAATACCTTGTATTGATGTTCCGCTACCGTGAAACCCTCAACGATTACGCAGGGATCTGGATACTGTGTATGGCATCTGGTTTCTGCGAATTGTTGTTTACATCTGGTGGGATCGTTCACGTACACTGGCTAGACGATGCCTGCAAACTGGCTGTTTCAGTTTGCATTAACTACAGGATGTTAGTTATCTACTAAGTGAAGCAACATGAAAAACCTCTCCGAACGGCTTTACAGAGCTGGTGAGTGTCGTCCTTCTGGAAGGTGTCCTGGGGATCGATTCCGCCATTGATTGGACACCATCGGATCGAATGCAGTCCCGAAGTCAGTTGCGTTCCAACATTCGTTCTGTTGTTTCTGGCTCTTAATTATTCCATCTGGTCATCCTACTTCTTATGTATTCCTTATGAATATTTATTAATTCGATTGATGTTTTAGTTTTGTGACTCAGGGCGACTGAATTCCCGCATTTCCACGTGAGAATCGTAGTTGATCAACTCACCTGAGCTACCATTGATGCGGTTTTCATTTCTCGTTTAGTGTGCGCATGGAAATTCGCTACCAAACTAACGCTAAAGTAGAGCTGTTCTAGACTACTGTTCATACTTAATCAGCGTCTTTGTCAGACCTGGCGTTTCATCCCGGCATTTCACTTTTAAACACTATTCATGCCTGTTACCATCCTCACATGATTACTTATCCATGATGTCACTACGTAGACCTCATTCACATAATATCTCTCTGATGCCCTGCTAGGTATCCGCCAATTCCGTTACATCCTCCGTCCCCGTGAAACACGTTTCACGAGTATCTTCCAACCAGGAAACTTGCGCAGCAGCCTTCGCCGAGCCACACCCTGACCAGCCGCCCACCTCAAACCGCCTGTTGTCAGAATGTGCAACTCACGAAGGAAGAGAAGACTTCGCGCAGCTGTCGTTTACACACCGTTTGAGTGGCGTGTCGGACGATGAGAACAAAGCGGCGGCCAAAATACAAGCAAGCTTTCGAGGTCACCTAGCCAGAAAACAACACAGTTCTTCGGCTCGGCTTGAAGGAGGAGAGTTACAAAACAACCCACAAGCTACTGTAAAATTAGACACTCTTAACTTCGGTGGGTCGCTGGAATCTGCATCTGGAAACGGTCAAACTCCCGGGAACTCAGTGCACCAGCAAGGTGTTACTGATTCAGAGGATACTCAGGCGCTGACGCAAGATAGTATGGACGACCACAGTGGCTCGCCAACATCTCATTTGAACAGTGATCCGGCATTTGGATCTCACGACGCGTTGATAGAAGAGGACTAAGATTGCAAGGTTGGCCGACGATCACTTCAGTCGCTTGTTTATCTTTCTTCCCTATTATATCCACAAGGAGAAACCGTGTCTCACTCCACATTTTATTGTCGGTATATTACATATATACACAACAGTTTGCGAACTGGACATGCAGCCGTCGAAAAAGCTGTGGAAGTCAAAGGAAAGTACAATTTGATAAAATATAGTAGGGGGCATTTTTTCTATTTTTGAGATGCCAATTTTTGACATTTTAACTCTTTGAAGCACTGGCGCAGCAAAATCAGCTTCTTGAGAGGAATACTCACATTTCCCAGGACGTGATGTCGAGCGCGTCACTGTGAACTCGATGTTGCTAACATACTTGAACAATGCTCCTGGAACAACTGTTATCGAAAACGGAAAGATGGCGCACGTTCCCCAAGCGAATTGGCCAGCGCTCGCTCCTATGCAACACCGAACCAACAGAGACACTGTAAACGTTAACGTTTATCGGGATGGAGACGTCTAGATGATGGTACCAGTGTCCCAGATGAACGAATTCTGACCGAGCTTTGGCGATGTAAAGAGAAACGTCTTGCTGATAATGTCACCAGCATAAACACAGCTCTTTATGACAGACGAAACTATCTACCTGTTCAAACTGTGCACTTTTATGGGTGAGCACAGAAGCACGTGTGGACCAATCCTAGAGAACAACTTTGCAATTCGAGAGTGAGAAGCTCATGCCATACCTAGATGCTTCTACCACCAAACGGTTCAGAAAGAGTCACACGCTCGATATCTTGGCACATATTTGGAACCGATCGGGAAGTCATCATTTCAGAAAACTTGGTTGACGACCGGTTAATATATTTATGGTGATGCACAGCCTTTCGCTTCTGGCATAAAAGCTTCATCAGGCGAAGTGAATTAGCTTAACATTTGCATTTTATAACAATCATGGCTAAGCTACATACGGAGACTAATCAATTTGCAGTGCATCGATGAAGCATTACATCGGTCAAAGGTCACTAGGCTCGTGTGTACACTGTGGTTTGTCTCAGTCAGGGTCAGATGGGTAACAGAAACTACTGGTTCGAAGATAGTTACATGTGTAGTCAGCAATCTTAAGTGGTCCGTTTCAAGGAAGTTGGTTACTGATGTAACTTGTCTTTAGTACTTCGGAATTTGGTGGAAGGAGTGTTGATAGTCCATTCTGATTTGGGATCCATCCACCCATGCTTATCAACATGGCCGGATTAAGACTGGACGCCAGGCACGAGACAGCCCTACTCCATCTATTCTATTCACGCAGTTGTTAGCCTTGGTTATTCCTATAACCTCAGCATTCAGCCTTTGTTTGGCGGATCGTAATCCCTTCATGATAGCCTCGACATTTTCGAGTGTACACATGAGGCTAGTGACCTTCGACCTTTGTGACCTTTCATCGATGCACTGCCATGATCGTTATAAAATGCCAATGTTAAGCTAATTCACTTCCCAGGATGAAGCTTTTGTATCAAAAGCGAAACGTTGTGTATCACCATATATATATTAACTGCTCGTCTACCAAGTTTTCTGAAATGAGTTGCATTCGCTGTGGACTGTCACCAAGTAAGGCGATATCATTAGTGTAAAAAGTCGGTCCTTCAGGGACAAAAACGTATATTCAGCAAACAACAGGACCAGGCCAAAACGCAGGCAGTGTGCGAGTGAAACATATCGGTATATACAGCTAGTTGGATCCATAATTAACGACCTTTGTTAATGCATGACATTTTTCCTTTGATTCAGTCAAACAAACTCACTCCAATGCGTCCGACTGTTGGCCAATCAGCGTGCATGCGAGAAACGTGTGAACGTCCAATCAGCTGCCGCCTTTCCTTGCGGCAGCCTAACGGCTTCCTTGCTGGGCTGGCACCGCACGTTCATTCGAGTGTATGGTTGGCGGCATCCCGTTTCGGATTTGCCTGTCACTGTGGCCAGCCACAGGACGCCTGCGCCTACAGAGGGACCATGGATGGCTTGCGCTGCACCAACCACATACCCCATATCCAGTGTAAACCCGAAGAAGACCGGGAGGCATGCGGATGGGAACCACGTTTCATCAACGGAGCCGGCCCACGCTCCTTCACAGGCAAACACAAGCACGCTGTATTTGGGGAATCAACTACACACAAGGCGGTGGCTGGACCGTAATCCGCTCCACACTGAGTGCATGGAACCGCTCTTTGAGCCTAGCACGGCCACAAGTAACGTGCACCCCGTCCCCTCCAGCAACGACCAACTGTCTCCTGGAGCCAGTATGAACGATGTAGTGGGTAATAGGCAGGTAGGCACCTTGTCAACATACACATCAAGCGCAACCATACCAGGGATATCAAACAACAGCCGTTCACTTTAAACGACAAGCTGAAATAAAATAAATCCAATAATGCATACAGATACGATGGCATAACTCTTCGCTAAATTACCATATGAAGAAATTTGGTTAACAACAAATCCGTGATAAGTAAGAAATGTCCACAAGTTACTTAAAATGCTACAAACGCAACAAAATTACCGAAGATAAGCGCAATTAGTGTAAGCAACGTGGCCAGTTAATAGAACATTATTCAGGGTGGCAGAACAAACTAAATAAAGCGGAATGTAATTTATCCAGCTTAAAGAGACCTAGTTTAGGTGTAAGTTGGTTTAGCCCAACTGCGGTGAAGAAGCATCAAGAATGCAACATCAGCCTCAGCATGGGGCACGTTCGAGTGTATACTCCCATCACAATTAGCATAGTCAGTCGGTCGCACGCTCACCCGGTAGAGGCTCTATGCCAAAGGTTTGGGAACCTAGTACTTTCGACAGGACATCCTCCATTACACAGTTGAAGAGGAACGGGGATATAGGGCAGCCCTGTCGAACACCGCTATTGACAGCGAACGCTGAGGAGTGCTTACCGTAGACCCACACTATGTCAAATATATGAAGGCAAAGTGCGCGTAGGATAGTTGTATACTATCCGGGCACCCCGGTCTTTAGCGAGCAACGCCATATAACGAGTCGAACAATCAAGTCAAATGCAGTGCAGTTGTCGTGCAATGTGACGATAGTGGGCCTGCAGTAAATGTGATGATTTGATCCATGCATCCACGCCCAGGACGGAAGCCAATTTGTTGTTTTCAGGGTAGTATGGTACATGTATTGATGACAGTCTACAAAGCAGAATGGATGCCAATAACTTGGAGGTCACCGAAATGAGACTAATCTTTCGATGAAGTGTGATCATTCTTTAAAATGGGGACAATAACTGATTCGACTTAAAGAGGAAGGCAATGTTCCTTCATGCCAGATTTTAGAGAACGGCGAGACCAGCTAGTCAGTGATTAGCACACCGCCTTAGGTGAACAGTTCTCGAAGAATTCCGTCTGTGGCGGCATCAACAGCAGTACATCAGCCATTTGAACTGATAATTCCCTGCCGTACAATCATTTTAACCTAAGGAACGAAGAATAATACGAGGGAGAGAAGGTGGACCTAACGTAAAAGCTAGCTGCCCTTAGCAAACATGAGTCGGCAGCCTTGAATCACTACAATTGTCGAATCTCGAGGAAGACTTCCGCTTCTCTGGGTGCATTAAATGGGACGAGCGAGTTTAGGCAACTGGATATACTGTGCGCACGGATAGACGGCGGAGGCCAATTGAACCATGAAAGAAAATCATCGGTCCAGCGCCTCTGTTGGTTAGTTATCAGAGACCGATTCGCCTCGCAAATGTCCTCACTGACGCCAGGCTCCCTGAGGTTATTGGACCAAATGTGTTGGAAAAGCTTGCGGGTTTTGCCAGTGAGGGCAGTGGTCTTTACCTCCAAAGCACGCTCCAGCCACCACTCCTCGTTATCTTTGCGCACGTTTTGCTTGAGCTGCCGGTTGGCAGAGCGGCACCGCTCATTAAAATCTGGTTCTTCCTGGATATCTTTGCGGGGGTCGAACAGCTCCAGTGAGCGTGCAGTGATCCAAGCCTTTAAGGGGCATCGGGCCAGGCTGCAGGTTGATTGTCTGGTGGTGACCTTTGCCTTCAGTCTACAAGGCCAGTGTTGCTCAATCTCTTGCGGTGGACAGCAACTGACTGCGCCTGCCAGTGAAGATTGGTAATTCCAGTGGAGTGAGAAATCTGTTCACATCAATCTTGTGGTGCTTGGTTTTTTCTGGTGTACCCCAAAACACATGCAGTTTTTCGCGCAGACCGCATGATCTGAGTCAATCAAGGTGGAACAACTAAGCTGCAGTCTCGTACGCTGCGCCACCATCTGAAACTGATTACAATGTGATCAATTTGAGACCACGCTTGTGTTGGCGAAGTGGGACGCCAAGTTGCGGAAGGTTTCTTGGTATACCTGAAGTTGACCCTCGAGAGAAATACGTGGTTGTCTCGTTCCATTGTGGGAACTCTCTCGTCTGTGCAGTCATCATGGAGCGCTTGGTGACTACCAAGGGGACCTTCGTATGGTAACTGATGGCTAATCGGTGCATTGAAATCCCCAACGACATCCGATTTCTAATGAGTAGACAGATTTGGGTATGATTCGATTTGGTTCGTCACAATTAGATTTCAAGCCGCATAGGTAAGCTACCAATCCGATTTGTTAGCGTTACTCAGAAGCTGTGAAGCCCTTGATAAATGTCATCCTTGACCGAGCCACTACTTCAGTCATTTGAAGCGTAAGCGGAAATTACAAACCAGTCGCGTCTCTCCCCGCGATGACTGCTGATTCCACATGAACTCCGAAGCCGAGTTGCACAGTGGGCTGTTAATCAGGAACCAGTTCAGCAGTGCGGTCTTGGCCTTGCCACGGCGCTATACCTACACCAAACCAAACCTGCTGAGACTGCTTCTGGGTCTCCAGAATGACTCTAGTGATATGTGGGTCCGTAGTCAGTGAGGGTGTCGGAGTAAGCACAGCGCTGGGAAACTTGCTGTTGAGTTTCGGAAAGGTAGCAGACATAATTATCGACCGACACCAAAGTGCGCGCTAGACCGGCTTGTTGTCCAATCTGCCTGAGTGACCCCACGTTGAAGCAGATGAGACCGAACGAGGATGGCGGTCCAAGGAGAGCCATAGATGAACTCCATGGTTCTTGATGCAACTGGAATCGCAGTCAGATCCATGAGCGCCGAAACAGGTAACAGGAATTAGGTAAAAGATAACTGGGATTGTTAACAAATAAACCGTTGGCGTGTGATCACATCGCGTGAATGCAAGCTGCAGCAACGGCAGCAGTTGGGCAAATTGTGGTACTTTGACGCTCTTTCCAGTTGGTTCTTCGCCATACTTTAGTGGTCACGAGTAGTTGTTTGCAGTATGCAGCTGGATTTAGAACATGATATGCACACCTGACCAGATGCGTCACTTCTTGAGTTGCATCTATTGAACATTCTCGGTGTTCGAGGATGCTGATAGTACTATGTGTACCGGGTCGCTGGGAGGTAGGACTTCAGTCGTTCGATTCCCACAACTCAGTTTATTTTATCGCCAACAGACTAGCAAAGCTGCTGAGCTATCCTAAGGCATCTAGACGCTCACTTCGAGGAGTCATCAATTGTCGTTTAACTCATGAAATGAAGTTGACGCGATTCTTCGATGCTCGGTGTTCCTGTTCGGCATCGTTTCGATCTCTAGAATATGGCGGGAGTTTCGCTAGTCCTTATTACCTTTCTATTCTTATTTTAACTATTCGTTTTCTTCTTTGTTTGTATGCTTTTGTTCTCTGACGGAACTTGCGTTCTTGTTTCGCTGTTTAAAACCAGTTTTTCGCTGTCATTGACCCTGTCAATTCGCGACCTCTTTTTACTCAATTACTGGGCCAAGCACTGCACCTCCGTCACCTGTGGTGGCATCAACAACAGTACATCAGCCATTTGAACTAGTGATTCCCTGCCGTACAACCATTTTGACCTAGGGAACGAAGAATAATACGAGGGAGAGAAGGTGGACCTAACGTAAAAGCTAGCTGCCCTTAGCAAACATGAGTCGGCAGCCTTGAATCACTACAATTGTCGAATCTCGAGGCAGACTTCCGCTTCTCTGGGTGCATTCAATGGGACGAGCGAGTTTAGGCAACTGGATATACTGTGCGCACGGATAGACGGCGGAAGCCAATCTTTACTATGCTGAAAGCCTGTGTGTAACAGTGCATAAAGCACTTTTTGGAATTGAATTGAATTGTAATGATTCGGCCTTACTGTAGCGACTACGCTCAGTTCAGATATTTGTATGCCCTCCGGTCATTGTATGACCCGTTGCAGTCGCAAAACGCTACTCTCGGAATTTATTCTCTGTATTAGGCGGCCTCAACGGATGAACGCCGCGACAAAGTTTCGGGACATGAGTTGCGCCCACAGTAGATCTCGCGGAAAGCAGGCTGACTCACTTCATCATCCACAACACAGGTTGATGCGCAATCCAGAGCAGCTAACGGAGCCAAGTTCTCAACATGGCGCGGGTTTCTATGGCATGTACGCGAACGGGCCTACAGCCAGACACTGGAGATCACCAGCATGTTTTTACCTGTCTAGACAAGTGACATCAATACGTCCCATCAACGTACATTCGGAAGTGAGCGTATGTGATCTATAAATTTAACAGTGCTCTGTTCCTAATACACTCCAGACAAGTTGTCTCGTCTTCTGTATTTTTTCAGCTGGGTTGGCGGTTCCCCAGGCAGAGAGCAGAGGCAGGGCAACGTTACGACCCTCTGTTTAGGACCTTAGCCCATGTCCTACATCACTAGGCTGCGCAAATACACAAAAGTCCTTTCATTAGTGTTTACAGTCAATTCAAGCCTCTTCTCCCTGTCGCCATATTATGATGCCTATTTGCTCGAATCTGTATAATGAAACCTCGAAGTTGGTCATTCATTAGTAATCGTCATGTGAGCCCAATGATTAGTTTACCTTCCGCTTCATCATCAGCTCAATTTTACTCTTACAACCAGTTCACTATGCGCTTCTGATAGCCTTTAATTCAGCTAATCATACCCTTAACACTGTTTGTATTCGAATAGGTTGCCATAGTATTAGTCCCCATTCTGTAAGGTTTATTCGTCATCTCCATGGGCATTGTAATGGTCGAATTCGGCTCCTGTCTGAATTCACCCATTGTCTTTGATCATCCATTCTCTTCGAATTTGTTATCCAAACGATCACGAACGAATCTGACCCCTTTGGTAAAGTGTCGCGTCTACAGCGCCACCGTTCTGGCCGTGTTGCTATATGAAAGCTAGTGGTGGCCAGTTCGAATGGATGAAGTCAAGCGTCGTATCTTAGGAAATGCGAGTTGTCTCTTCAACAGCTGGTTTTACTACACCAGTTAAGATGGGTCGGCCACATTGTGGGTATGTCAACTGAGCGTTTGCCCCACTGCGCCCTGTTCGTTCGTGCAGAACTCCATCAGAAGAGCACGTGGTGGTCAGTCATCCACCTAGGGACAGCACATAAAATCCTTGACTTCCTGTCTTGCTGCCTTTGGATCCAAACGTCTGTCTGGCTGGAACCAAAGGACGAATAGTGCCGCAGGCTCGAAACAATTCAACATATGGCGCGCAATCGAAGTTAGTAGAACATTTTTGAACATGCTTGTTTGTACTCAATCGGTTAATGCCCAACGATTAAAAAAGATAAACGAAAAATCAATGTGTTAGAAAGGACAGAATATGCGACGGTTCTACCCGTCATCTTTCGTTGCTTCCCATGGTTTTAGATGACGCTATAGTTATTCATTAGGCTATTGTTGATATATATATATATATATATATATATATATATATATATATCACCGCTGTACCCGGCCACGCGTTGCTGTGGCCCAGTGTGGTTAAGTGAAAAAATGTAAGAGAAATAGCGCCTTTCTAATAGATTTAGTTTGACGGTTGTTATTGGTATGATATATTTTTTGTTGTTCCGTTGTCTGTTCAGCTACTGAGATTGTCGGGTTTGCCGAATCTAGAACACGCAGTAGATAATTATCCATGTGAGAAGTGGTCCGTGTCTAGAGCTAAACCGCACACTTCAGAAGGATGGTCCCGATTTTTGTTGATCGTGATTGCAAACGCCAAACTAATTGGGAATTGCAATCTCTTAAATTGATAAATTCATATCCGGGTGTGTGAAGGCTGTCTGAGTGAGTCTAGATGTGACAAATTTCTACCTATACCTTTCAACTCCCCCTACTACTCCTCTGAAATTCGTATTCGTAGCAATCATAGGAACGCGAGGAATGAGGATATCTTCAAAGTTGGACTTGGAGAATCCGCTGTGTGGTTAGGTTGCTACAAGCAACATCTATTGAGACCTCGGTTCACTTGAGGTGGACCTCGGTCATTCCGATCACAAAGACCGTAAGTAAAATGGAAACATTATAGTGTTGCTCATCCCAACACTGACACCCCACGACCGCGGTTTTGTCCTGGTTGAGACTCATCCGTTGGAGATAGCCTGTTGGGCTGAAACACAGAGCCTAGCGGTTGCTTGTAGCAACCCAACCACACAGCGGATTCTCCAAGTCCAACTTTGCATTCTTTTCCGTTGGACCAAGCGTTGCTCGCGGAGCTCAGTGGCATAGTGCTTATGGTGTCAACCATGAGCCACTAGTCTCTGAGTTCCAGCCCAACTCAGGCTATCTCCACCTGATGAGTCCCAACCAGGATGAAATCGCGGTCGTGGGGTGCCAGTGTTGGGATGAGCAACACTATGTTTCCAGGATATCTTCACTTTTGTAAAGTCTAGTCATAATTATTGCTTCTTTGGCGTTGCTGATTATTTCTTTTACTGCCATTCGCATGTTATTGCGAAGCGTTGGCTGGTTGATATTTCGCAGCATGATAATTGGCGACCCGATTTTCAATCCCAGTACGCGCGGGGGCATCCGTAGCAGATCGGTTGAGTTCAAAATTTATGTTGGATAATGAACACTAGAACGCCCGGAGCTGTCATTCTGACCGCTCAGTGTTGTTAACTGTGCACAGTACTACATTTTTAACAACCTTTTATAGATATTTCGTGACTTTTAATATTTTAGTCCCATTTTATCACAGGGAAGTTTGACTTTGTTATGTGTCATAATTTTCGAGAGAAATAGTAATTGTGCTAGTGCTACCTAGAAAGCCCGTAGTTGGCCACAATGACCACACTCCTCCAGTTAGTTTTTTTTGTTTTCATATTCAGACGCCACTATTATGTCCGACGATAGGAAATTTTAAGGATATTTATTCACATTGACTTGTAGGAGGAGAACAGCAGATATGGTTTTACGAGAACATACAGTTGTCGAGTCTAGAAACGAGAATAAACACATTGTTGGTGATGATCTCACTGTCCAGGAGTCCGCAGAAAATCACAGCGTCTATGCTAGTCAACGTTCTGACAGTGACACTCCGCAGCAGAACAGTGATGACAGCGGAAGCTATGAAAGTGTATCAGCCGTTACCGCATTTCCCGGCGATTTTCACGTGACAAAAGATAGTACACCATGGAGTCCAGTAGAGTTCCAAACAACACTACCGTTGTTAGGATGGCAGTACGTAGTGTTTCAAGACAAGACCATGACCAACTGCCTACGCTGAGAATCACGTGAAATAATATGAGCTCTCGAGTGCTTTTTTGATATGATGTTTGCGCCCTAGATGTTGAAACATATGCGAATCATTACTGAAGCTAAGGCCAAGAGAGTTTTAAATTTCATTTCTCAGTGCACCACAGGTGGAACTTAGGCGTTCCTGAGATGAACAATAAACAATGAACAATGATTTATAACGGGTAAAAAAGCAGGTGCTTGACATGTCCCGTAGGGTGTATAGCGTGATAAAAAAGATAGAGCAAGGGCTAGTGAAGTCGTCAGTTCGGGCGCTTACAGATGTAACTACACTGTCGTATAGAGGGAGTTTGAAATGAGAATGTACGCACAAAAAGCAACAGGGGAGTGGTTATTGTTCACATCATAGGCGAGAAAAATAAAAAGGATAGCAAGGACAACGCTTACTCGTGTGCAACTATCTTGGGTCGACAGGATACAGAAATCCAGTTTCTATAGTAGTAGCGTTTATCAAATTTCGTGCAAGGAGTTTGGAATGATTCATTCTCGAGTAGGGTTATGGCACTATCCCCTGTCTGTTGTGCATTAGTGCCAGCATCTGGTGGTCATGAGCTGTAGCACGTAGTGTAAATGTGACAGGGTATCGTCAAGGTGTTTTTTGAAAAGGGATAGGGTGGGTGCCTTAATTACATGTTCCAGGAGGGCGTTCCAACGCTGTGCCACTCGAAGGGAGAAATAGTTTCGCCGACATTCCAGGCAGCTGTACTGCGTGACTAACTTAAACTGGTGACCTCTTAGCGAGGTGTTTTGACTGAGTATTAGAAGGGAATGGCATGGGTGGTTGGGGTCTCTCAGGATTAGGTACGCCATTATGAGATCGCCCCTTGAACGCCGATAACGTCCACTGTATATTTTGAGGATCTTCAGCCTGAGTGGGTAGGGGAGGCTGGTCAAACCTCTGATGCTTTTCGTTTCCCTACGTTGTGCAGTATCGAGCGCGGTGAGATGGTGCTTGAGCCAGGGTTGCCACGCTTGAATAGCGTACTCCGCGTGCGGCCTCACGTACGCACTAAGCATTTTTGGGAAGACTGAAGGGTCAAACTTCCTGAAGGCTCTACGAAGAAGGCCGAGGTACTGGTTCGCTTTCTTAGCTGCCTTTTCAGTCTGCCTCGAACAACCGAGGTCATCTTGAACTATCACGCTGAGATCGCACTCGTGAGAAGCCCGCTGTAGAATTTGTGCTCCTAGGCGGTGCTTGTGTATACTCTTGTGCAGTATACTGAGAACTTTGCACTTGGTGACATTGAAATGTAGCATGTTCTCGATGGACCATGTGTACGCTTTGTCCAGGTCCTTCTGTAAGAATGTGTGATCCTCCACTGCGAACTTTCATTACACCAAAGGCTTCCATGGGCTTGAAGAACATGCGGTTGAGTATGCTGTGGGGCCATAATTATGGATTGTCTGTTTTCAGGGAAACAATGGACAAGCACTGATTCAAGAAAGTAATGGGGTTCATTTGTTCTGATCTGCGAACTACCAGAGGGGGTGACCGAGTGGTCTGCACGCCTGGTTTGCAACCATAAGGTCGCCGGTTCCAATCCGCGTAGAGGTGAGCATCCTCGCGGCATACTCGGCCCTCGAGCGACTGGTGGTGGTCGCGTGGCAGCGTAGCACCGTTATGGTGTATAGCTGGCGATCTATTCTTTTTCATTTCACTACCAGAGGTGACCAAATGCAAAACCTCTCAGTTGACGCGCAATTGTTTCCCATCAAAACCCGCTGTGGTTTTCTTCAGTACATAGCCAACAAGTTTACTAGATTCGATAGCAACTTTTAAATTCTGTCAGAAGTGGGCATCAGATATCTCTTGAGCCTTAGGTCTACAATATCACAAGTGACAACTTCACATATACAGCATAAGAAGTAATACTCTGCAAGAAAAATACACGTGTGCTGTGAACTATTCAAGCTAACAGACGGAAGTGCAAACGAGTTTGAAGCAAAGCAATAGTGAGTTGTTCAGTTCATTTATTATAAAGAATGAAAATAAGCACATACTGACATCCTACAACAACAAGTCAAAGAACGTGTGCTCTATGTGAAAAAATTAGTTTGTGGCTAATGTGATAGAATTGTGTTACCACCTATTTCAAGTGTAAATCTGCATAAGTACAACTATTTTCCAAGCATTTGAAAAGTTTAAAATTCATTGCAACCATTTTTTCAGTTGTGAGTATTTTGCTCATTGTGTTTGACGTATCTACCCAAAAAAATCAGAAATAAATGTTGTAATAAATAAATACAGTGATTCGATCATTTTGACTGGTCTCGGGCGTTATAGGTAGGTCGGCGGAGCGGTCTTTCTAATGTTAACCGCTTCATTTGCTTCCACAGTAATCCTAACGATTTTGTATGTGACTGTCTCGCTTTGAATGTAAGGCTGCATAATATTCTTAAGTTTGTTGACCTCTTTGTTCTTGGCCGAAAGAATAGATTGTTCAGTCAACCACTCGTGGTTGTTATAATTGGTCTGAATATGTGGAAATACCTTTTCCACCAGGTCCTCTTTAGACGTCAATAAATTGAAGATGTTACGAGGCAATGAATTTCCTTCTGAGGTCAACCCAACGGGTAACTTTCCGTTCCCATTGTCTAGTAATTGTAGTGAGAATATCTCAGCCGAGTGATCTTCTTGCAGATGAACACGCATATATGCAGTTAATTTTGACGTCTTTATGTGTCTACAAGCATTTATTTCGTCCGCTATTGTCGATCGAGGAATCACAGATAATGTTTACCTTAAATCTCCTGCAAGCGCTAACGCGTTCCCATATGGTCTGATGCTTCCACGTAAATCTTGCAATGGTCGATCAAGTGCTTCGAGCGATTTTTGTGCGCCGTTGTGCATTCATCCCAAACAATTTTATATTTTGTAATACTTTCCCTATGCCGGAAGAGTTAGAAATGCCACCTGTAGGAGTTTCAATGGATTCCATGCTCAATGGCAACTTCAAAGCGAAATGAGCAGTTCTTCCACCAGTTAGCAAGGTCGCAACTATTCCGGACGACTTGAGAGCTAAGGCTGTGTTATTTTGGGATGGAATTGCTACAAGAATCAGTCTGAAAGAACCTTCTGCCAGTTCCTCCAGGCGCATCTAAGAAGAAGATTCCTCCAACCACGTTATTGACAGTTTGCATTATTTGTTCGTAAATACCTTTTTGCTCAAGCGTTGTACTAGGGATATTGGACTGCACGTATGAGGAAAAACCATCCGAGTTGTAATTTTCTTCACGACGCAGTTGGAAAACGAACGAAGCTGCAGCATTTAGACTCGTCGATTGCATTTCTAATTAATTGAGGTCTTTGTTTGCTATTTATAAGTACACATATTCAGTCATTATCAACGCTTCGTTGTGTAATTCTGTTGTGAAATCCATGTTCCTATCAGCATTTCCTTGCGTATTCGACAGAAAATATCTTCAGCTGTGTGCCCTTAATCTTTATCCCACGGCCCTGTTGCAGATGAAGAAGTGCAAGCGGTCAATATGATTACAAACTGCTCGAATTTCATTTGTATGTAACGTGTTGCACGCGTCATTAATGCGTGTATCCCAGTATCAGTCGTTCACCATTAAGTTCAGAGATTGACATGCATTGCAAAAAGTGGCATGTGTAACGCCGTTGACAATTCCAAATTGCTAGAAGGGCCTTGGACCAGGCACTTTCCCAACAACAACAACAACATATGAAGAAAAAAGCATTCATCTTGATTTGGATGCATGCCGTACAGTCTACATATCATAACTTCTTCGAAGAGGCCAGATTGTCTGTCGACCCGCTCTCCTCGTTTGCGTCGTTCAAATGATTTTCTACTCCCATTCCATGTGTAATACGTGGGCACTTCCGAACACAGCAGTGTTTTCGCAAATGCATCGTTTTGTCCTAAGGCGAAAAAGCAGGGTTAAAGGTAGAAAGAAAAAATTACCGTTTTTTGTCCATTTTTCACCCACAGTTTTTGTGTTTTGTTGACGTTTTTTATTGGGAGAGGAAAGGGGACTCACCGCGACAAGTAGAGATACATCCGCGCCACTGAGTGCGGTTTCTAACGTTTCCAACCAACTGCACTCAACATCCTTGGGACCCCATCCAGAGAGTCGGGAGGAACTAACCGTGGCCAACTGCCCCGTCAGCTTTTTGTCCTACTTCTCCAAGTTGTAGGCTGTCCACCATACCGCCTCCTCCAACCCTGTCCAGCGACCACGAACAAGGCATGACACGGAAGACGCTGACGGGAATACGCAGTACGTGTCCGAGCCATCGTAGTTGGGGTAGCGAAACAAGCGTCTCTAAGATGTGGCTGTCTCCATCCATGACACGCTGTCTGAGTTCAGCGTTGGTTACGTGGTTCAGCCACCACACACGGGCGATGGAGCGTAAACAACGGTTCTCGAAGACAGAGAGTCGACGTAGGTCATCGGTACGACCAGGCCAAGGCTCGCAACCATTCAACAGTACAGCGCGGACAGTAGCACTATAAACCCGTCGTTTGATGAAGAGATGGATATCATGGCGGCGAAGACGAGACGAGCTCTTAAGATACGCATCGACATCTCGTTTCCAACAGCCACACTATCAGTTACGCAGCTTCCTAGGTAGACAAATCTCTGTACTACTTCTAACCTTTCCCCATCGATGGTGAGTGCACTTGGATGGTGAAAAGTGCATGCTACACTTCGACACGTTAATCGCCAGGCGCCTAAGTGTATGTTGTACTGCCTGCGGACCGTCACCCAACAAGAGGATATCATCAGCGTAATCCAAATCAATCACCCGACTACCTGGTAGGAGCTCAAAGCCAGCTTTCAGCAATTTTTCTAGATCATGTTTGAGGACATCCTCAATGGCAAAGTTGAAGAGGAATAGAGACATAGGGCATCCTTGTCCAACTCCACTGGTGACAACAAATGTAGGCGAAAGCTTGCCATAAGCCGTAACTCTTCCCGAAGTCAGGCTATACAGAGCACGAAGAATGGAAACGAACTTCCCGGGAATACCATTCCTCAACAGACAGTGCCACGAAGCAGCCCTGTCGACAAAATTGAAGACAGCACGGATATCCAGGAAGCCAGCAATCGTTGGCTTTTGATACACATGATGGAGCTCGAGAATCTGGCGGAGTGTGAAAATTTGATCGATGACCGCGACCAGGGGGAAACCCAGATTGTTCTTCTCGCTGTAGTGATTCACACGTTGAGGATAGCCTGCGAAGTATGATGGACACCAGAATCTTACAAACGACGGGAACCAATCTAATGCCCCTGCAATTGGAGCAATTTATGCGCAGGCCCTTTTTGAAGATGCGGGCGGCTACCGACTCACTCCAAGATGATGGAACCTCCTCTTTTGCCCAGGCTTCTAAGAACAAAGCGGTGAGTTTTCGAACCAGCGAAGAGCTCTCATGGTTACATAGGGCAGGAGGTAGGCGCTCAGGGCCGGGTGTCTTATAACGTTTTAGGCAGCAGTTCCCGCCAGATTTGCTGGTGAGAGGGAGGATCAGTTGGGATAGTCCACTCATCATCAGTGCGTGCCCCAGGGGAAACAAATGGAACTGGCGGCCAGGAAAATTGCCGGAAAAAATGTTCGGCCCATCGCTCCAACCATTGTTGACGATTACTGAGTAGGGAGCCATCATATTCGCAGATTGTTTCGCTTACTCCTGATCGGAAGCATATCTTCCGGCCTGCTACTCACCGATTTCATCTATATGTATGCCCGTATTCATACCACTTCATCATATTAACGCTGAAGTGACATCGGCACCGTCCCAAACATGATTTGATATTGCATGCCATCTTAGTACCTGAGTTACTGCAACTTTTGTCAACTGATCGTTTCTTCAATGAAGAACAATATCTCTAGGTTGGTATTGATCTCCGACTATAACAATTGCCAATTCGTCTATAGTTAGATCAATGAATCTTACAACATATTCTTCAGCAGGCGTTTTGTCAGCATGAATAACAATCTTGTGTCAGATGTCATCATATCAATAGCTGTTTTGAGCAAACTCACTAACGTATTTTGGTGAAGCAACTCTTGCAGTTGGGAAACGATGGACATTTTATGCTGGTAGAAATTCCGCAGTGTACGTTCAATTCATCATTGCTTTCACCGATGAAGTACATCTGTAGGAATTTATCTTGATCATCTGGAAACGGAAACGGGGTCCGGCTTTATGATAAATCTGCCCTTAAACTTTGAAAGTTGTCATGAATTGGGCTGTTACTATTTCTGCGCCGAACGATGTCATTTGGAAGCATGAGTTGTATTTCCTGATGTTAGATGGGATATGTTTCGATTCGGCGGTATCTCCGGCAAGCAAAGTTTTTAATGGCGCTGGCGGTTCTACAACTTGTGGCAGTATAATTTTTCTGGTTGCACAACACATTTCTTTCCTTTTTCCATTAGATTTCCGAGCTTTACAATACGGACAAACTTAAATGCCGAAGGTAACATGCCGACTCATACCGAAATAATCAGCTGGGTGATACCGTAATGCGACGAGATTGCAATCGCGCGATTGCTGAGCACGGAGTAGTGTTTGACACTGATCTGCTCTTCCTCGTTGACTTTCAGCCACTCTCAGGCTGTAACGTTCATTGTGTTACGAACGAAGCACATCTGAAACTGCAGAATGCGACGTCGTGTTCGTAATCGTGCATCCTCAAGTCTGACTGCACATCGCACTGCTGCTTCCTCAGCACGTATTTCAGCCATTCTATGTTTTGCTCGTTCGCTGATTCTCGTCCTTCCTCAGTTTGATTTACAATTCGTCATCGCACTGCTTCTGCTCCGCGAGTGCGATGACGTAAATTTGTTTTGCGAGACATTACTCATGTGGAATAAAGCAGATCAATTGTAGTGAAAAAGAAGAAAGCATGTTATGGCAAAAACAAAAAATTGCAAAACAGTAAAAAGGAAAAGCGAATAAAAACAAATGAATAACTAAAAGTACTAACGGTCTAATTGTGTTCAGACGTAGGTTAAACGATCGAGTGTAATTCCACCGTCTGTTGCACTGAAAAATAAGAAAAGGCATTAAAAAACGACCTACAGTTGGCCATCACTGCAGTGTGGCAGACTTAAAACCGAGGATCTGACATTCTGCTTGTTTTCTATGTGCAGTCTCAACGGATCGCGGACTATTATATGCCATTCGATTCCGATTTGCTTGCTAGTTTCCCATTCGGAATAGTTTTGAAGGGTACCTAACGGTTCCTGCGAAAACCTTAATCACCCTATGCTCCGCTCTGTATTGGATTTTTCCTTACCCATCTCAACGTACTCCAACAAAATTCTAATCATTCGACTCGGAATTTCCAGCTGTATCCTACAGCTACTTAGCCAACTCCATACCATCGCAATCTACAACTCTGTGTGGTGGTTGGAGTCCTATTTCCGAATACTACCTGTAAATCTGCTCTCCTACCATCGGTCTTAGCTACGACAGACGACAACCGAGCCCAAAAGTCAACGATCGATAGGCGCATGTGCTTTATCACTCCATACGACCTCGCGTGCGTGTCCCAACGTGTGTGGGAACCATCTTAGCGTCAGATTGCCGTCTACTACCTGCCCAGAAACGTACTCCAGAGACCAGTGCACAAAGATGAACCAATGAGACTAACGAACACGCTGCGCGCAAGAAACAACAAACAACTGGCCCATCAACGAAACAGTCCAGAACTTAAACCGACTGGTTTGCACGGCCTATAGTATTAAAACTGCCCCATATTATTTTTCTCACCCCCTGTGGCTGTTTTTCTACTCAGTCCTACCATTTATTCGCCGGATGCTCAGCATCTTAACATCCTTCTGAGTATTCACTCGTAGGTAGCAGCATCGATTGGGTAATGTTGTCCATCGGTGTTTGGACTCAATTCGTCCGGCACCGCATTAAGCCATTTGTCGAACCTGAGCGACCCACGTTTATTGTGTCGTGCTTTTCGCGTGTTTGACAGCCACGACGTGAATTATGTATCACCAACAGTACGACTAGTTTACTGGCTGACCGATAATATGATGTGGTTAGGAAACAACTTTTCCAAACACATCGACAGAAGTGGCAGAATTAATAATTGGAGATATATCCGGCTTGATGTTGTCTAGAATCCAGCTGCGCTTTTCGCAGCATCAACGTTACCCTTTAACGACTAGTACGTACTGGCTTATTTTTTTAGTCCCGTCCTGATTGGCGACGCATGCCATATCTGTTAGATTGGGTGCATTTGTATGCCTTGCGCTTCATTTATTTTGGGTGTGAAGGTTTTAATCGGGCCGTTGGCATTCGTTTTGTCGTAGAGAAACAGCAGCCGAGTTAGCTCCATATTGCAGTTTGCAGTATATTCGAATAGGTAACAATGACAAATCCCTTATCTAACTTTCTTGGTTTTGATCTCGTTTTCTATCTTTTACTTTTCAGATTGCTCTCGGATCTCCACTTGTGGCCACTAATCTATTTTCAATGCGTGCTGCCATTCAATGTCGGTAGTTCCCTCTTGCTTACACTCTTTTCTACCCATTATTTTCAGTCCTTCGCACACTTTTCTCATCGGACCATCTGTGTATTTTCTGGCGTTCCCGGCTGTGCACACTGAGCTATTTCACGCAGATTTTCGCAGCGCTTTCGCAGTTCATTTCCTCCCCATGTTCACTACACGTGTCCCGATCCCACTTCTGGAGTTCGGGGATCACTCTCTCCATCCCCGCCTCTTCGGCCGCACTCTCTCCTCCACTTCGATCGCTATGAAGTACTATAAGATTTCATCTTAGATCTACACTTTTGGTGATACTCTGGCGGACCTTAATACAACAATCTGCATCTCGCGTTTCATTTTGACAAACCCCTTAGTATGATGCATACTGTTAGTTTAAATAGTTACTTGCCGCTCCTGTCAACCATAAACTGATATGCTTATGTACACGGAAAGCTGAGCCCAACTTATCCAACGTTTTAATGTAATTCGAAACCATCTGATCTACTGACATGCCGCGAGGCTTGATCACCAAAATAGGTTTCTACTGCCCCTAGCCTTCGTATCATAATAACTTTAATTTCTAAATTCACGAACGTGGACTATTCTACTCACAGTCATTGAGTAGTTCGCATACTGTTATGGTCAATGCGAACCTTTTCCTTGTCTAGTCACCTGCAGCATGATAATTGATTCTGGCCACAGAATTACAGATTCCGGTTTTGTTTAGTTTCCTCTATTAACCTTATTTGTTTAACATTGTAGACCAACAGCTTTTCACATCTGTCATTTGTACTGCGTCAAATTCGCATCATGTTCGCATTGGTTGCTACCTGAACGACAAGTGAATTTACTACTGTCCCGTCCCTGCGAGTCGCTCCCATCATCCCTAAGTCTATTGAATTGCTTTATTCAAATTGCTATTCTAGTACTACGACCTAACAGTACACTTTATTTTTCACGCAGCGATCAGTCTAGGGAAGTATGTATACTAGTGTGTGAACTCATATTGCATTAAAAACTTGTGTCTTAGCATGTCTCCGAGATAAAAGAGAATCTAATCTCTACTTATTCTTCTCGCTGCGAATAATGCCAGACATCACTCGAATTCCATACGTTGACCTTGAGCTTAAGATCCGAGCAGCACAGAAATGGGCATCCAGCGAGCTCACGGTTTTCCAACCAGCACGAAATTCTACAATTTCTGGCGTTGTTTCACACTATGTTCGTTGGTTTCTCATCACATCAGCGGGCATCTTTGTTTTAACATTAGGCTCGTGCAGCGTTACCTTACCTTACGAAATGTTCCCACCTTGAGACAGGATGTCTACTTGAGGACAAGATGGCACGCAGCCTTCTGTTGACAACTATTTTAAGGGGACTGGACATGCAGGAGTCATCTGGCTTTCTGCCAAAACGTAAGGCAAAGGTATAGTTGATTCCGGGTCCTTTATTATGGAACAGTATAGAAAGCACTTGCTTTAGAAAACCTTGGACGTCCGACATTATTTCTACTGGCGTTCGCTTATTAGATGCTGAAGCTTTGATGACAGTCGGACGCTGCTCGCGAAGGGATGCTCTAACTCGTTCGGGAATAGTTGCCTTTGTAGGCTAATACCGTGCCAACATCATGTTTTCTAGTTGAATCATCCTACTCAGGACGAGCTTCATGTAAATGCCCGAGGCTTTGTTTTTAGCGTTTTTTTTGCGTACGTCTGCATCCACGCTAGCCGTCGCTGGTACCGCGCTCTTGCTCACTACGGTGAAGTACGTTTTCTTCTCCGATTGAGTGCTGTGCTCACCAATTATCATTTCCTTCGTAGCTGATACGGATGACTCTTGGCCCCATTAATATTCGTAGTCCTTACCCCGATTAAAATACTTGACTCGAGGGAGGTGAGCATTGCTTCCCAAGCGTGGTTTCCGAATAAGGCGGCATTGTGGCGCTTGCCCTTCACTGCCGCTTGGCAACAGCTACCGATAAAGCATACAACCAAAAAAGCTTACAGCACGCTTCGCAGAGCGGGTGTTATGTGGACTTCCAGTGAGAGGTGACTCCGTTGCGGCGATCCCAGCATTTGGATATTATTAATAGTTTCAATCGTAACTTTTTAATTGTCGCTGTGAAAACTCCTGCCTCCACTCTGTTCTTTTACAAAAAATACCTCAAAGGCACTTGACACACAGAGGTTCAACCTTGAGTGACATAAACTCGGTTTCGTATTTACCGAATGCCACTGCTTCACACAGAAAGTGTTTTTTAGGCTTTCTGTAATAAATAAATAAATGGTATATATATCAACAGTGCGACACAGACCAACTACATGGTTTGGTTATTCCGTACGACACAATTGGATAGTAGAGAAAGTTTTCCGAGTTTCTCAAAATAGTTCTCCGAGGAAATTTAGTGTTAAATCAATTGAAGGTAATAAAAGGATGGAAATGTACAGAGTAGGAATGAATATAGTTATAGCTAGTAGTTCAACTAAAGCAATACGACTTCGTAGACCATTTCCTTAGGACATGGTTCTATGCCTGGTAGTTCCTCCGAAAGTTTCGCCCGCATTTCTAATCATCATCTGGCCACGTGGTTATGTGACTTAACAGTAAGTATGCCGTCATCGTACTTTGGGCCGCTGTGATAAGCAAGTAGGCCGTCATTATGTCTACGTTGCTTAGGAGTAATTAAGCCAACCTCGTATTATCTTATCTCTAGGACTGCTGTTATCGGTACAGAGAACAGGCACTCCAGCCATTCAGCTCGTTCTAACACCAGAATCATTTGGGTCGGGCACCGTTTTTCTCGCTTGTCGGTCTGCGGCAATTCGCCTTGCCTGTTTGTTATTAATTAGCTTAGAAATTTCAATCTACATCAGGAGATTGGCTCGGTCGTGAGTAAACGTGAAAAACAAAGAAAAACAACGAAATGGATTTGAACGACAACGAGTCAATTACATATGTCTCTCTAGTGTGAGATGTAGTCCGATTGTTTGTACAAACAATCACAGAGGACAAGTAAACGTTCAAAATATTTCTGAACATGGCAGCTCCTGGAAGCTTTTTAGGTGGTTTCATCAGGTGAAGCCAGTCGAAAGACGGCTCAGTCAAAATTCGAGCTGGCTGATTTGGCTGCAAACGTTTCATCCTCAGGCTAGACGACATCATCAGTGAGATTTATGCGGGCCACTTACAGATCCAAGTGATTATTGACCACTTGACTAGAACGTCAGGAGTCTAGTGGTCCACGTGAGCTGACTGTGTAGTCAGCTCTTGCGTACTGTTGTCTAGAGTCCGCCTCAATGAAGTTCCTTTGTCCTGTTGATCTGGGACAGAGTGTGGTTTTGACCCTCAGTGTTTCAAAGGCAGTATGAAGAGCTAAGTGTCGGTTAATTGAGTTCTTCCCCGATTACCAAGCCTCAGTGAACTCACGTGCTTTTCGATTTTTTGCCCTGCCTATGATCCTGACATTGTCCAAATCAAACTGATGATTCTCGACGTCCATATGTACCGACATTCAGGAAGTTCTTCCTGTCTGGTCAGACAGGAAGAACTTCCTGAATGTCGGTACATATGGACGTCGAGAATCATCAGTTTGATTTGGACAATGTCAGGATCATAGGCAGGGCAAAAAATCGAAAAGCACGTGAGTTCACTGAGGCTTGGTAATCGGGGAAGAACTCAATTAACCGACACTTAGCTCTTCATACTGCCTTTGAAACACTGAGGGTCAAAACCACACTCCGTCCCAGATCAACAGGACAAAGGAACTTCATTGAGGCGGACTCTAGACAACAGAACGCAAGAGCTGACTACACGGTCAGCTCACGTGGACCACTAAACTCCGGATGTTCGAATCAAATGATCAATAATCACTTGGATCTGTAAGTGGCCCGCATAAATCTCACTGATGATGTCGTCTAGCCTGAGGATGAAAAGTTTGCAGCCAAATCAGCCAGCTCGGAGAACACCCGCACACTCTCATCCACATCCCGAGCTACAAATATTCTCACGGATTTTTAAATCAAAATCGTTGTGCATTTCGCGGGGCACGGAATGCTGAAGCATGTACTTGAGTCGTGACCTCCAGGAAAGAATAGAAATAGCTAATTGGGCAGAAAAATTGCGAGGAAAGCAATGATGACAAAGCCTCCAGTGATCATTTCCACTTTGGTAAGCTTAGATATTATACTACGCGGCAAATGCGCATCATTGTAAACAAATAAGTTTTTGTTAATGCTGAGTCCGGCGACAAAGAGGAAACCGCGCATCCAAATCATATCTGTCTTCCTCTGGTTTCATACGGAGATTCATTTGTAATATTTGGTCTCCATATACCAAGAGTTGTTTCAACAGAGAAATGAATGTGTAGCCCTTCGAAACTATCATTAATTCGATTTCACGTAACTCATTTGGATGTCTGTCACATATTATGAAGTGTCAGTTAAGGAAAAGTTTCCGACTTCTTTGTTCTTGATCATTTGTCTATCACTTTATTTTCATTGTGGTTTCTGGTAGGATACTCTTCCGGTACTTTTAGTTTTATTGTTAAATTTGAGGACTGTATTTTTATTAGGCATATCAGAGAAGACGTCAAGGTGAAGTTTCGTTCGGTGCAGCTATGACGGATCAAGTTGTAGGGTAATGCATGGATCCATATATGATAAAGTAGTTGAATAACCCAAGAGACGTTTGGTAAATGACCGTGGCACTCACTCTATAGTGCTATACGATCACTCACTTAGGAAGTGCAATAGATTACGGGGTTATAATCTAGTAACGGATGTGTGTGTATTTTGTATCTGGCATTAATTGACTTTTTGAATGTTTTGAACAGAAGCCCGCTTCTCCGACGAGCTTGAGTGCAGGATGTCCGGCGGGCTCAGCTAACTTACTTATGTTCGAGTGGTGTATCTCCAGGTCACGGATAGTACGGCAGTGAGACAGTGGTTTACCGTCACTAGTAATTGGACCCGGATGGATTTTACATTACAGGATAGCACGTAGCATTTGTCCATGGTGAATGACATATTTCACTTGGAACACCATGAATCAAGCGTATATAAGTCAAGCTGGATTGCGCTAAAGATATGACTGACACCAGTTGGTTGAAATTGCAAATAATCATTATGTCATTGAAAGCAGAAAGGCTTTGCAGCAGATAAGGACCTCAACAGTTTCATCCATATATTGTAGGGATAAAAATGACCCAGAACACTGCCTTGTATTACGTCGCGATATATATATATATATATATATATATATATATATATATATATATATATATATAGCATGCGGAAAAGAAACGTCGGATGAGAAAGCGACTGGCGTCGATAGTGGATAGCCCATCGACGTCGAGCTCATCGTGCTGTAACATATGCGGTCGCGAGTGCCTCAGCCAAGCGGGTTTGGTACGCCACCAGCGTCGGCACGTTGGGCCAACATCTAAGAAGTGTATGCTAAAGGTGTAGTTATCACCAGTTCGGCGCATCCAGTGTGCAACGGCCCACGGCCCAGCCACCGCCTTGCGTACATCTGGTACAAATTATTCCGCAGTTAGTTATGTATGCTGTTGCTCTGGTTGTTGAAGGAGTGTGGGCCGGCTCCGTTGAAACGTAGCTCTTTATCCACATGTCTTCTGGTTTACCGTGGATACGGGGTGTGTGGATGGAGCTGTGGGTGGTGCCTCGTAACCTACCCATGGTCCCTTTGTTTGCGCAGACGTCCTGTGGCTATCCCCGTGGAGGCCGCAGTGACAGGTAAATCCGGAATCGGATGCCGCCAAGTATATAGTCAACACCTGACTAATATGCAATGGGCAGTCACCATCATCATCATCATACACGTTAGCTAGAGTTGGGGAACACCTCAGCTACTGTGCCGCAATACACAGAAAAAAGGAGAAAAAAGCAACCGGTGCAAGCCGGATGAGCTACCGGTAACGCATGGGCATCGTTCCGGTAAGCTACCAGCCGGCTACTGTGCATCAAAAAAATTGCTATGCAAAAGTACATAAGGCTAAATAATGAGATCGTGGTTGGAGGGGGAGGCTAAGAGGGATGGGGTGGCACAAAGAAACTCACAGCACGAACGCCACTGAGGTCGGCTCCTAGCCATATCAGCAAGTGTATCCAACCAAACGTGCTCATCGTCTTTCGGACTCCAACCAGGGAGCCGAGGCGCTCCAACCGAGGCCAGCTCAGAAGTGAGGGCCTTCATTCCTCTGGACCAAGTCATCGCTTGGCCACCTCTCCTCTTCTTCCATCCACACCGCCAGCGCGCAAACAACGCACGTCGCGTGAGTCGGTGGGCTGGCATGCGTAACACGTGGCCGAGCCATCGGAGCCTGCTGCATGAAATAACGGTGCTGAGCGGTTCATTTCCTTTTCCTGTGCCATAAACAAAGCGTCGAACACGCTCGATGCTAACTCGGCGCTCCCACCAGATGTGAGCTAAATTACGAAGGCACCGGTGGTCGAACGTAGCTAGCCTCTTCAAGTCCGCTGACCTTAGGGGCCAGGTTTCGCAACCGTACAGTAAGGTCGAACGTACCGCTGCATTGTACACTCTAACCTTCAGGGCAAGAGTGA
Organism: Dicrocoelium dendriticum; assembly: GCA_944474145.2. NCBI lineage: Eukaryota > Metazoa > Platyhelminthes > Trematoda > Plagiorchiida > Dicrocoeliidae > Dicrocoelium > Dicrocoelium dendriticum. The sequence goes on from OX104063.1 coordinate 89,936,387, forward strand.
TGTCACGCCGGCGCAATAAGTGGCGAAGTTTAACAAAAGCGCCTCGAGATTTTGCTATACGGTTCGTGATCTCATCTTCAATCCCACGGATGCTGATACAACTTCCCAGGTAGTTGAATTTTTGAACGACTTCTAGCTGATCCCCACCAACGGTCAGCGTAGGGGGCGGTCCAGACCAATCTTGGAGGAACGCTTTGCACTTCGAGGGTGCATAGCAAAGCCCGAAGTGACGGACAGCTAGTGCTAATCTGTCCAGTGTCGCTTGGCACATTTGTGAGCTGTCACAGATTAGGGCGATAGCATCAGCATACTCTAAGTCAAGAAGTAGTTCTCCTGGGAGTAGCTCCACACCTTCTAAGTCGTGTCCTGTAAACGCGATTTCCATAACTTCGTCAACAGCGAAGTTGAAGAGGAAAGGTGATAGCGGGCATCCTTGTCTCACGCCGCTGGAGATATTAAAGGGCGACGACAACTTGCCGTAAGCCCTCACTCTGCCCGTGCTACGCGCATATAATCTTCGGATAATATTCACATATTTCTCAGGTACACCTTTCCTGAGTAGGCAGTCCCAAAGGGCACAACGGGCAGCCGAATCGAAGGCACATTTGATGTCGAGGAACACGACCACAGTGGGTCGCCAATATGTGTGACGGTGCTCCAACAACTGACGCAAAGTGAAGATGTGGTCAATGCAGCCAAGACATCGACGAAATCCAGCTTGCTCTTCACGAATCTGGCTTTCACGATTGCCAGCCAGTCTGTGAAGGATGACTGAAGCAAGCAATTTGGAGGCGATGGAGACCAGACTGATTCCTCTATGGCTGCCGAATTCCGATCGTGAGCCTCCTTTGAAAATTGGGACTATGACGGAGCGGCTCCAATTGGTTGGGACAATTTCCTGCTCCCACAGTTTGACTAGTAACTCGCGAAAATCATTCACAAGAGCAGGTCTCCCGAATTTGAAGAGGACTGGAGGAAGATCATCTAGTCCCGCGGCTTTATTTAACTTCAACACTCCGATCTCACGTTCGACTTCTGAGCGAGAGGGTGGATCCAAATGGACAGCCCAGTGAGAGGGGCGATCAGTGGCCAGCGAGAAATCTAACCACTTTGATCTATTAAATTGCCTTTTAAAGTGCTCAGACTAACTCTCTAAGCGTTTTGATAAGTTGTGGATAGGCTGTCCACTCTCGTCACGTATAGTTTCACTAACACCAGGTCTCCTGCTACCCGTTTCCAGTATCAGACGGAATAACTTACGATGGTTACCAAGAGCAGCGGCCATCTCCATCTCTGTTGCACGATTAGACCACCAGGATTCGCGGTCTCTCTTCAGGCTAGCACGGAGTTTTGCCCGGAGCTTTTTGCGAGTTTCACACTGCCACAACACAATATCAACAACTACAAAAGGAGGAAGAACAGGTTTTCTGCGGGGGAGTTTAGAAGTCTTATGCGTTGTGTAGGCAAAGATTCCTGTGGTTGCGTAGACCGAGGAAGAGGGTTGACTTATGGGGACTCCACCCATTGTTTTTGACCAGTAAGACCTTGCCCGCAAGGTAGCTGGGCAGTTCATGGAGACCGTTGATAGCCGGGCGGCTCATTCATTTTTGTGTTCAATAGTAGTAGTAGTAGTATAGTCGTAGTCCACAGAAGGCCCCTTGGCCAGCAATATTGTTCATCCGCCCTCTATTAGGTACTCATCTCTGGCTAAATAATGAGTGGTCAGTGACCCTGTAGCCTGTCACCTCGGCTTTGACACAGCGACATACGAGCTTAGGCGAGCTTGTTTCATTTTGACGCTGGGTTCCGTTCGCTAGTTAAGGATCGAACCACTAAACAATGGGTTGCTTATGTCACGTGCAGTTATTTTGAATAAGAGCTAATTATGCGGAATACGAGCAAATGCCTTTTGCATGTCAAGCGAGACTACTATAGCCGATGAACTGCAGTCAAGCGAACTAATCAGAAGTTTGAGGAAGTCGATCTGATATGTTATACGGAATGGCGGACTTAGTAAGCCGTGTTGATGGTTTTTCTCATGTTTCTTGAGCGTGTCTTTTATCGGTCATGTGTCTGTCTTGCTGAAATTGTTAGGGTTGGGCGATGACATTTTGTTGGAGGTCTGCATCTGCGAAGGCGCGTAAATTTGTTGGCAAATTTACCGAGGGTAGAGATCGATTTCACTTTACAGGGAATGAGCCGATGCCTCATATCGAGCGGGACGTTTAGACAAATTTCAATATTGTAGAACATATCAACATCTATTTGTGTGTCATTCATCCGGAAGCAAATGTCCAAGTGTAAAAATCCTATGGATTGATAAACGATTTTAAGCGTATTGTGTGGTCTCTACAGGACTGCTGGTTGAGTCGGGTTGGAATCAGAGTGTATCCGTTCGAAGAAGAGTAGGATCATCTTTTGCTCGCAGCCTGGGATTGTTGCAGACTTTAGATAAACTTGATGGAAGGAACAAATTTTGGACCTGGTTGCCTCTGCTGAGAGAATGCACATGTTTCCATCCAAGTACATGCAAAGAAGACATAAGGCTAAATTATTTAGCGGGGACGATGTACGACGCCCATTCAAGGGCAGGCATATTGAAGTTTTCCCGCTTCGCAAGTACTTTACATTTGACGGGTCGTTCTACCAAGTAGCAAGACAAGTAGTCCGGTTTTTAAATCATCTGTACTGGGATTCAGAGGGCAGTAAATACAACCCAAAGTATCGAATTTCTTCCTGAAGCATCGCATACATTTATGTTGTCAATGTTGCTTTCTTCGAAGGGAGTAGTTAGCAGTGGTTGTCGGAAGTTATCACACACATATATACTGCAACCGTAGTTAAGTAATGAGCTGCGACAAGCGAGAACACTGTTATCCTAGTCCATTTGGAAGTAGGACTGAGGAGTATGGTTCGCAGGCAATATCTGCTATTAAGTTGAAGTCTAGTTCAAAGAGTGAATCTTATCACGAAGTGAATGCCTGTTGAAGAGAAGTACTCTGATGGATTTGTTTAAGTAGGTAATTGCTTCAGTTGCTTAAATAACGAGGTGAATTTCTGACAATGAGTTTCCATTTGAGTAGCAAGGATTGTAATGGGTGCAAGGCTGGAAATAATTGATAATGTATGCCAGAGGGTGGGATTATCCGATATCGATGGGTGTGTGATTACAAGTTTACGAACCGGTTGCTAATAGGGTCATAGCTTGTCAGCAGTTGTCAGGCGACAACAACAGTACATGGGACTTGGGTATTTATGAACCGATCTGAAGACAGTTGCGACCAGCAAAGCTCATTCGAACTAATGGAGGCTTTCGGACATGTTTTCTGACGTCTTTATTACCTAAGTACACTTGCTAGCAAGAACTCGGTGTGCAATTTAAGTTTATATCACTGATCCGTGTGGTCTATCTAGTGATTTTGTTTGGTGCTTTAGATTCAGTTGGTCATGTGGAAAGAACCATAGACCTCATCTGTGGAAGTAAATTTATGGGAGTACAGTGTTTCTGAGGATCTGCCGGCTCAAGCTTTTGCAGGGTAGGTTCAGTGGAACCAACATTGCGACAAAGCAAAGTGCTGGGAACCGGGTTATGCCCTCAGCTAATTACCTGTTTGTAGGCCACCTATTAAGTTTAGAGTGTCTTTTCTCACCATGAAAAGCCATCTGGGTGGAGGCTAATGTGGTAGGTAGGTCCAGGTCAACATTCTCAGTGTCGGTTTTCTGCAACTTGCTTTTCGCAATTTTCCTTTGATATTTTTCAGCTGCTACGTTTATCCTTAGAAGTCTAAAGTACCGGAACATTTACCGCATTCATCATCGTTGTGGAATCGGGGCTTTACTATAATGGTGGATTGAGTAGAGGTGGCTTCGTTTACAGTTACCCGTACAGTAGGGGTGGCAGTTGGAGTCGCGCAGCTGTTGTGCTTGCGGAAACAGCAAGCAGTGAGTAGCATCTTAAACGTGAGTCAGACCGTCTGCACAACATACACTTTGTGAAGGCGTTCTATCAACAATTATTCCCAGAACTTGTAGTGTTGGCAACAATTTGGTCATGTTTGTTTACAAACCCACTGGCTGTTTATGCACTAATAAATATGACTAGACACGAGTGGCGCTGGACTTTCTTCGTAAGCTTTATGTAACTGCCTTAAATAAATAAATTTGTATATTTACCGACAGACGGTACACGGCCCCATAAGTGGGAGCGATCATTTCCTTAAGGCTCAGCGAGCGGAATATTAACAGGGATATTAAAATCCACTGCGTTGTTAAAGTGACGCATCCTGCCGACGACTTCTGCGGAGTTCGAGTCGATAAGCGCACTTGCGGTTAGTGTATGCTCAACTTCAGGATGCGTCGTCAATTGCATTATGGAACTTATGGACTCTAGTGCTCGGCGAACAGATAAAGAGCTGTCGATCGACCACGTTTTGATCTTATGTTGGGTAAAATCATCTTAGATGTTAAGTTAGAAAACTGTACCGACGGGGCAGCTAGACATGGTTTTGTCCCAGCTGGTCAATCGAGTCTCAGTGTTTTAGATGTTGTTGCAGCTTTACTGGTCGTGGCATTTGCTCGAAGAGAGCTAAATGGGTTTAGCTCAATAGCTATCCTAAACGTTGTTGATGGAGCAAATATGAGAGCAAATGCACTTTATGCTTTTCTGCTTGGAGACTATGTGCGTCACGAACGGAAAATTGATGCACCCGTTTGTCTAGGCGTTTTGGATTTCGTGTAGTCAGTAAAATTTCGCTTACTATTTGAATTTCTGAGTTTGGATATAGCCCACGTTCTCACCAGTAGAAATGGTTGGTCAGCTGACGAATCAGGAGTGCTAGTCCAGGAAAAGTCACTTGCTCAGGTGTGGATGGCGAGGTGATTTACGTATTGACACAGGGGGTTGGACGCGATGTTCTACGCCGCTTATCGATCGAGCCACAGCGAAGACGCCGTGGATAGATCCCAAACTGGACAGCAGGTTAAACACAAACTGATTTCAGTGTAGCATTGGCCGTGAAGGTTGAAAAACTTCCAATAAGCCTTGTATAGCAACCGGAGTTAAGTAAAAGTTTGTTGCAAGGTTCTCAGAGTAGCCTTCCTGTTGATACCAAAAGAGACTTAGCAGTCTTAAACATCAAGGGTTGTGCTCGTGGGCTTCGGCACGGGGAGCACAGATAGTGCAAATTGTATGGATGGTGATACACAAGGCGTAGATCCAAAAGACCGGAAGCTCTAGAAATTCCGCGTTGAATCCGATTGGATGAGTGTGGACACTAAGGTGCGCGTAAAATTCAATACCGCGTTGACGTGAAATATAAGATCCACAATGGTCCGATAACACCTTAAACGACGATACGCAGTCCTGTTGTAGCTAGAAAAAATAAAATCGCTTTCGCTGATAACCGCAATTTTAGTAGTTGACGCACGACACTATCTGTATCAGAAAGTTGAAGTAAGCTTTTTTGGTTTCTATGTACTCGACTTTTCCTTGCACTGCGACATGCAATTGTGATTGGTACCACCAGCTAGCATCGTTAGACCACGTGCAATGTGGTCGCATCTTCTTTGCACTCTTCCTTCTCACATACTTGCTCCTCTCCGCCTTCTGACAACACATTCAGGTTAATGTAGTCCGCTATCCATCTTGCACGGAATTAATTCTTGCGGATCACGATTGCAGCAAAACTCTAGCTATTCTTACACCTCTCATGCTCAAATGTACAATCTTATCGCCTTGGTCGTAACTACCATGTTACTGTGTTCGATAGTGTCTGAGGTAACTTTCGATTGTTCTCATCAGTCGCAAACACAGTACAAGCGGAATTCATATACAGGGAAAAATTGGCACACCAATTAAAGTGTCAAAATCAAGACCACGGCAACCTAATTGATTGTCTCAATAGTTTCTGTGCACAACACAGGTTCATAAGCCCTGATTAGCAAAGCCTCACTAACTGCAATGATTATCGGCAATTGCTGTGTTGTGTGCACAGAAACCTTTAAGACAATCAATAATAATGATAACAGTAATAATAATAATAATAATAGTAGGTATCTCTGTTGAGGAGAGAAGCAGTATCTATAGCGGCACAGATCACTTTGTACAAAAGAATCCATGCTGTTGCATGGGTGATATGCATAGGTGGAGTATTGGGATATTCGTTTCATGTATTAACATTCTGGCGGATGGTTGACGCCAAAGCCTAGTTAGGAAAACATTGATGTTTGCATGTTTTTTGACCCCTCTTGGAAAGCTCATCGGGGGATTTTTCCATGTGAATATAGAGATTAGGGTAGTTAGATCAAGGCAATTGATGAGTCTGCCACATTGTCACTTGACCTGAGTGTTACTGATAGTTTATTCCACAGATAGCTCTATCTGACCAGGAAGAAATTAGAAAGGTCGTTTGATCTAGCCTTCGGTATGTTCAGTGATAAATCTTTGTTGCTACGCGATCGAGTTGAGCAATGTTGTAAATTGAGTATAGGCAGGTTGGAATAGGTTCTTTTGCGTAACATGTTGAAAAGCAGCAGCAAGTTCTGCTTCAGCCGTCGAATCCAAAGTTGTTCGAGGTGAAGTTTATTTCAACGTTCTCGATAACTTGTAGCAAGGTGTTTACCAATTAGATGTTTAGTAAATGACCTCTGCAAGTTCTCCACAGCAATTCTGTCACTATTTCTCATATTGCCATATATTATTCTGCAGTATTCGAGGATGGGGTGAGGGAGTAGCTTGAAAAGCTCAACTCTAACACGTGTGTATCTTGTTTGATATATTGAACATTGACTGTCTGGCAAGTGCTACTTGGTATTGAGCCTGTTCGGAGAAATTGAAGGTAGGCGAGTACCTAATTCCATGATCTTGCGTGGACAGCTGTGAAGGGACGCGTTCATTGTTTAGAGTGATAGATCCTTCGGGGGTGCAGCAGCCGTAAAACATGATGCTTGCTTTCTTAGCCTAGAGGTTCACCACCCATGTGCAGTATCATGACTCAAGGGAATGTAAACCATCTTGAATGATTTTGACATTTTGATTGGTGTGCCAATTTTCCCCTGTATATAACTGCCTATGAATTCTACTTGTATTGTGTTTGTGACTGGTGTGAACAATCGAAATGTTGACATATCGCAACTTATGTCTTCTCACTGCTCTGACGAAATGGCTGAAGGGGACCCACTGTTTTACCAGTGGCTGAGTCATCTAACATACCCAGACTCGCTCGTATCTTATTTTCTAAGAACAATTTATTATCCATTCTTTGCCCAACATTAGCAACCAGTATGTGTACGTCCAACTTCAATTTCCGCGTCCACTGCCAAGTCACACACACACACACACCGATCGGCTAGCCAACCAGACTGTCGCCCCATTCAGGTTCGCACGCTGGTGGACACGGCCAACTCATGAGCCACATTACTTAGTGTCTCAGTTCTGACCCTGGAAGTTGAAGTGATCCTCATAATGAACAACAGTCTTAACGAGAGGTAATGCGGCTTTTACCCTGTAGAGTAACGTTGAACAGTCTTTAAGATGGGGACAAGGTGCTCAGCTTGCATTAGATTTGTAGGGATGTTGGCATGAGGAATGACGCAGCACAACAAAGTATCGGACGCATTATGGTTTTATCCGACACAGGAAGTTATTTTACTTGCCAAATGTTTATGTATACTCATGATAAAGTACGACAAGTTGGCTGAGACAATCCAGCTTATGGTGGACACCAGGGCTGCATCCTAGGAGGTGAATATGGCAACCCTCGTACCTCAAATAGTCAATTCAAACTCCGCCCCTTGGCCGAAGAAGCAAGCCACATGCTCCAACTGAACTGCAGCGTCTGTATCCTCAAATCCTTTCGCCCACTTTACACTTCTTATCGGTCACATCTCGAGTGTGCATGCCTCCATTACTTTTAGCAGTGTAGCTCAAATTAAGTCAGTTGCGATGATGGCATCTGAGTCAACTCCAGATCGCAATCAGGAAAAACCAAGCATCGTACGCATCAGTTCTCTCCATGAAACCGCCGGAGAGAACAGCCCTGACACTGGTAACGGTACTAAACCACATAAAGTGTGTCACAGCCTCCACAGCCCACCAACCTGTTATAAACGGTAACAATTAATACAGTAATCCCCAACCTTTTTATCGCGCGGACCGATCAACGTTTCATGATTTTACAGCTGCCCACAGAGGGGGCCGTTGATTGTTTACATTTTACATTCATTTAGTTTAGTGATTTTACTTTGCTTGTATTTAAACATGCCTTAAAATGCATTTGCACCAAAATACAAATATAATGTGCTTTAACATGTTAACTCACTAGAACGCTAAATCAATGAGAACCCTGAGCTTGTTTCTCTGCAACGCGACTGCTTTGGCTGGGGGTAATAGGAATCAATGACACCCGAAGTTTGCTACTTATTTGCAGTTTATTTCGTTGTTTTGTTTTGCTTGTTGTCAATACAGAAAACCCAGCTTCACGCAGATAGGATGGCAGAAACGGCAATAGAGCTTTAAGTGCTGTGGTTGCAATCTGAGGGTAATTCGCCATGACTTTAATTCAGAACATCGAAATAACTCCTGTCGTACTTTGTTAGCAGCATGCTTACATTGCACTGATGGCTTGGTTATTCGTCATCATGATGCCCAGATGGCATGCTTCGGTAGCACATTTCATTGGCAGGGACCCAACAAATGTTTGCCGTACCAAATCTTCACCAGTCTGAGAGAAGATTTGACACTTGCTGGCGTTTAAGCGCAGACCTCATAAGTGTTACCGGTAACAAAATCTTAGATAGAGTAACCCTGTCGCCATTGCTAATAAACTTGAAATTCTCAGCAAAAATATAGGTGGGCTCCTGAAGTAAAAGGACCAAGTCATTTATGAACATAAGAAACAGTAGCGGACCCAGTACTGAACCCTGGGGGATTCCACTATGTGCGGTACCTGTGCGCGAAATCCCATTGCGAACCGTAGCATGAAATGTCCTACTGCAGAGAAATGCGGACAGCCAAGAAAGCAGTTGAGGGTGTAGTCAAAACCAGGTCATCTTATCTAGCAGAAAGTGGTGGTTTACCGAGTCACATGCTTTACTGAAGTCAAAATAACATATTTCTACCGGAATCTCGTCATCAAGACACCGGGGTGTTTCTTCAAGGAAACACATTCCTCATCTTCATAGATGTCGGCACAGTCCCAGCTGAAAACCATCCACTGGGTTGGGAATGCGTGCCGATCGCCTCGACAGGATTTCACTAGCCTATCCGTACGGTTCACCCTCAGTGGTTGGTTCTTTGTCTGCGTCCCGCTCGGTGTATCTAAACTTCGTGGACGAATGGGTTCTGAATCCTGACGAATAAGCCGTCCACCTTGAAGTTGGACGTCGTTTGGCATCCCGAAGAGCGAAGAAGGGTGACAAATGGCCAGTAGGTTTCTTGTGGCAGTTTAGTGTATACCAATTCATTTCCCCAGTGACATCATCTTCCAACTCATTTGAAAACACTGATCTCTTTTGTCACTCTTCTATCCCCACCCGGGGTTTAGGAAACATTTGACTCAGCTTTGTTCTTATGTTTCTGTCAAACATCAGCTCTGCAGCTGACTTACCCGTGCCCTCATTGAGGGTGGAACGATAGGTAAAAGGGACCGGTGCAGCTTTGTTCAGTGTCCCTGCACGCTGTTACAGCACACCCTTCTTTGTTGCATGCACCGACACTTCTTCCAAACCGTTTGACACGGGTTGATAAGAGTGCTTTTTGTGGTGAATTCCGAGGTTAGTGACGAATTGCTTGAACACCGTGCTAACAAATGGGACCCGATATCCGTGCATAGTGTCCGAAATACCGAATGCGGCTAATGATGAAGGCATTTTAACAATGGTGGTTTCGGGTGACGCTTGCGTAACGGGCTGCCTTTCAACCCACCTGGAATGGGCGTCGATAAGTAACAAAAGCTTAGCTCCATTAATCAGGCCGCAGTAGCCGGCGTGGATCCGTTGCCAAGGCTTGTCGGTCCAGCGCCGCTGATGTACTGGACCGGGGGTTTACTGCGCTGGTGTGGCTGACAGGTATCACACTTTTTCCGCATGTTCTCGATATCCGAATCTATCTTTGGCCACTATCAGTATCCCCTCGCTAATTCTTTCATTCTCGAGACGCTTGGATATGCGGCTTGGAGTTCGTGATCGATTGGTGCACGAGCCTTGCTAAAGGGGACCAATCGGGAACCCCTGAACTCACAACCATCATATAAGCTCAGCTCATTTCTGCATGCTATAAATGAGTGCAAATCGGTGGTTCCTTCGATAGGCAATCTGTCTGTTAAGAATCATTCGATTGTTGGGAGAATTGGGTCTCGATCTGTTCATTGACGGATTGTGGAGCTACGTAGAGGTGTGGTATCTAGATGTTGAGTCAGGTGAACCCATTCACAGGGAGAAACGGGCACAGGCAACGTCCCTGAGTGGACTAGGCCTGACCTACAGCGCGCATGTGACACCGTATTTCATCGTACCTGACCGAGTTGAAGTGCATACGATACGCACCATGCCTGCCGGTTTGGCATAGACGCCCATGAGTAATCTTATGGAATCCCACCGTTTTAGAGCGTCCAGTAGCTTATCCTTTATAGAGTTCCTGCTAGATTCAGGAGCACGAGGACATACAATCGGCAGTGACTCTTAGGCTCGTCTACAACCAACATGTTTGAGAGAAAATGTGGTCTGAGTTCTGGTGGAGTGATTGGCGAGCGTGTGGTACTCCTGGCGCCCCTTGTGGTCGCGTCTGGATTAGGCAACTAATGTTCTCCTGGTTCTTGGGCAGCGGCAAAGGACCTGTACGTAGCCACTTATTTGGCGGTAGCAGGTAGAGATTACTTCACCTTCATACTTTTAGGCAATATCCTTTGGTCAGGGATGGGATCCGCCGGAGTTGATGGAGCTTGGTTGTTTACCTAGTTTGCGTAACAGTTGTTTGTTTTAACCTGATTCGGCTACTGTATTCAGCTGGAAATTCTTGAGTCACGAGCTGGGTGCGGTTGGTTCTGAAGAGGAACATTTACCAAGTCTAGATCCTTCTATCGTCGCCGTTAGTATTGTATTTCTCTGCCAATATAGCTTTGTACTTAAAAAGTAGGATCAGTATCTGTAACACTGTTCTCTCGAAAAAGATCTCGGTGTGTTGGTCCAGGAAGATGTCGGCTGCTCGGAGCAGTCCAGAAATGCATCAAAGTAGGGGATCCAAATCGTGGGGCTTTTACGGAGAGCTTTAGGGTAATTCTAACTGTCGATTTTCCGCCAAATACTTCCCGCTTATATACACCCACATGTTGAATATGTAATTCGAGCATGGCACCAATATCTAAAGCGGGAGTTCACGGTCTTGGAGCTTCCACAACGTCGGGCGACCAAAAATTTCAAGGGGCTGAGCCAGTTTTCATACGAACTGCTTCTCAGTGCTTGAAATTTTCAGTGGACGTTATCGCCGTTCGTGTGGTGATCTAATCCTGATTTACCAAATATTAAATAACATTCATCACCCTTGCTATCACCTATTGAAGCTGATTCCCAACAACCAACTGAAATACAAGAACAATGCAGTCGGTTGGAGTGTCGAAGAAATTTCTTCTCGCTGCGTGTTTGCCACACGTGGAATATCCTCTCCGAAGCTGTTCTTTCAGCACCCACTTTAGCCTGTTCAAAGCACGTGTGAACAATGCACTCACCAAAGTATACTATATCACGTAATCCAAGGGAGCCATACAAACAGCAAAAAAAACAAAAGCAAATCAACCCACCTTCATTTTTGCCCGGAAACCACAGTCGATAATCTTGGATAGTACATAAAACGGACGGGAATGCTGTAATCAGCAAGTTCCCAATTTGCAGTTATTCACTGTATCCTATTGCCCTTTTTGCCTTTATTTTGCTCATCCCCAACCGATCATCCGGCGGGACATGTCAAGCTTCGGCTATTTTATCCGCAATATACCATCGACTATTGACATAGGATCGGTGCAGTACCAAATACAGCTTGCTTTGTTGTTCAAAATTTTCACTTCCTTGGGGTCAAACGTGCTCACATTCAGAAGAGGAAATGCCACTTCGAACCATTTGCATAGCTGAAAACATTTTTCTCTTGTAGCTCGCTGGGCTTTCTCTTACGTTGAACTTCGTTTTGGGTCCTGCTCGCTATTCAGCTGCTAGCTCTGTCTAGGCCCAGGCATCGGGTGAAGTAGTAGTCTACACGCACACACGTGATCACGCAATTTGGTATGCAGGCGGACACGAAGCGTGACATTTAGCCATCTTAGAGTAAAGGAGATTTACCGACGTCCGACCGATAGTGATTCCAGTGGACACTGCGATCTGAGTGCTTTGAAAGGTCTATGTGTTAGATGAACTGCAGTGAACTAGTGGATGCAAATATGATGCAGCGACGAAACACAGCGCTTGATGTGCACGAGTTTAGGCTATTCGTGTAGTCTGGAGCAAAGTGCGCCGAGTAAGGGAAAAATTCATCGGAAACCTAGAAGTGAAGTAGTTGCACGCGTGCTTATCAGCAAATACTCCTTCCAAATCGCTGATGTGAAAAACATACCGAGGCGTTAAGACTAATCTGACAAGTGAAGATCCACTCTGTAGAGATGATAAATCTGAGTGGAATAATTTCAAGCTGGACAATGAGTAGCAAGAGAGGATGACTGCCGCTTCAACTGCGGTACTGCTACCTACGGTCCGGTCAGTCTGGCAACCAATCCAACCACGAAACCAAAAGCCAATGCTCCTTAGACGGTTTGTATTCTGTGAAAAGGAACGCTTATATTTATAGGCAAAACACGTGCTAATTATGGAAACCGCGATCTCTCCATCTTTTGTGTCCTACTCCCAACTAATGGTAACGCATTGTGTTTTACTTTCCTTTTCTTGATGGAAACATTTGAGCAGCTAGTGAAAGCTACGGTCGCACCCGTGGAAGTGAAAGAGGCTACGCATATCAACGATCCATTATATATTCCTTAATTACACAAAAGAAGAGAGACAGGCGTCCCAATCTCATCTCAGCATCTTAATCTCCAACTATCCTAACTTGCTCCACTCCCCTTATTTGACACATGGCTTACTGAATCCAGCGTAACATCGAACCTCGTTGTTGCCGTTCCGGGTAAACTGCATGATCGCGTCTGATTGATCGTCCGCCCATTTGGTTGATGGTGCTCAAGTGAAACCAACCACGCGTGACGCGCGTGCTCCTGGGTCTTCTGGATTCTTCCTCTCTATCCTCTCTCCATCTTCTCGCACCATAGTCATTATACGCTCATTCGAAGCGGATTTGCCAGCCCTATGCAGTGATCCATTATAAGTTGAATTACCTTCTACGATTAAAGTCCTTACCATTAGTAACTGTTTTAAAAGTCATCGGTGATTAAGCGCAGGCGGATAAATCAATCACATTGAGTCGATTGCCTTTCTGTGTGACACCATTCGATGCAGAATACTCGAGGCAGTCCGAAAAGCCCAAGGTTATTCCAATCCGGAGTACCTCAACGCAGCTGTGCAGGAATTTTCGATCTATCAATGTGTTCAGCGATGTGTTCAGTTTCAGGTCAAGTTAAATCAAACAAAGCTTTATGAATGTCACTGGATTCATTTACAGCATTTACACCACCACTGCGAATACCTGGATGATAATATCAATATACATGTTTGGGTAGAAAAGTGGGAAAAAGCAGAACTGTTACTCCAACAAGCGCTCGCGCAGCATGTTAGTGACTTTTGCTGTGTCAACAAGCAAACTGGAGAGATATAGCAAAAGAGTATTGCGATACGGTGGTGTGCAGAGGATAAAATTCTGAATTTCGGATGAGTAGAAGAGAAAGAGTGCGTTTTGGAAAGATCATTGTGAAGTAGATGAAATCGATCAGTTATTAACTTAAAATAAAAATTGTTGCAAGCATCAAAATGTCTAGCAATGATCTACTCAAATATCGAATCTCTAAACAAGCCGCTGCATATAGAAATGTGCTTTATAGATCACACCAATAAGATGGTCTTTCTGAAGTAGTCTAGGGAAAATGAAAGGAGAGCAGTATAACGGTTGGAGAATAATCCAAGAGGTCACAAATCTGAATCTTATAGTAGGAGATACGCAAAGCGCCTTAAGTCTGAGGACATAAAAAGTGTTTTGCTTTTTGCAAAGTTGTACAGATATGAGTGGAACAAGAAAGTTTTTAAGATAAAAGACGCCGAGATACTTGATTGTGGAAGAGTTGGGTATGAGATTTGCTTTCAAAGTAAGTGTGGGAAGACATGAATGACTGTAACTTATCGCCAAGTAGCAAAGAAAAGATTGCATCCCTGCATTTAGAGGCATTTAACGTAAGAGATCTGGATGAAGATCATTCCACCAGAGCTTCCAACCCACGTTGAAGTGATGAGGAATCCTTGTTACTGAGGGACATACATTCCAGCACAACATCGTCAGCATATTTACACCTTATAAACGTGGTTTGTATAGACAGATGTTCAGAATACAAGGAAAATAGAAAAAGTGATAGGATCACTCCCTGTAAAACACCACATTCGGCACGGAGGACAGAGGATTGCTTACCTTTCAATTTGGTATAGCGAGTACGATCTGTAAAACCGTCACATAACAGATTACACACACCATGGTGAGGTCCATTTTCGGATAGTAGGTTTAGCAACCTTGACCTATCCACTCTTCCAAACGCCTTCGAATAATCCAGCAAGAGAAGCCGTACTGATTTACATTTTTGATCTAATGCAGAGGCTTTAGAATGATCAACAAATGCCACTACATCCAATGTGGAGCGCTGGGGTCTATACGCACACTGGTAGATATCGTCGCCAAAAGCGACTGAGAAAATCCGCAGAATTAACAGTCTTTCGAAAACTTTTAGGAACACATTTGTACATGCAATCGGACGATACATTTGTGATCCATTTTTGGTACTAGAGTGATACTGGCCGTTCTCCAAATGTCCGGGATCACACCAGTAATGAGGCATTTGTTAAAGAGATCGGTTAAAGGCAGTGTAAGATAATCAGCACACTTCTTCAAAGCTAACAGTGAAAGAGCATCCTGACCACAAGCTTTGGTTGCCTTTAATTTTTTGAATTCCTTGTGGACGTTAGTTTGATTGAGGAGCGCGGCTGGAGTTGAGCAAATGAAGGAGAGCAAGGAAGATGACATTAGTGAGGCAGAACTAAACTGCGAATTCATTTTATCTACATCCACTTCACCGCTCTGGCTGCAAAGGCTCTTACCACAGTGCTGCCTCGGAAGCCTTCATAGATCGCGACAGTTATGGTTGCCTATAACTGCTTCGACGTATAATAGGTTTAGTCTTGCTATCTCGGATTTAATCGTTGTGGTTAGGCTTTTGACACGGGGAACATTCTTACAGTTGTAGGCCCATTCTTTTATCCTTCAAAGTCGCTTTAGTAGTGGTGATGAAAATATATCTGCTCTTAGATAGATCCTTCCAACAGGGTAACACATGTCAAAACCATATTTGACATAATCCGTAAGATGGTCACATTCGAATGACAGGTCCTCATCGCTGAAGGCGGAAAAATCAGTTGAACAAAACGTCGCCTGGAGCCTCGTGCTATTTTCCAAGGAGCAATTTCCCCGTATGATAACCTTGTAAGGACACCTGGTCATCGTCAGTCACTTGCCATGCACCGTGACCTTGTCAGCCAGTGCGACTGCATAACCTATCACACGAACCGCGCGACCATGCCGGCGGCTGAGTTGACCTTGTAACCCAACGCTTGCCTGATCGACGTACGCAGCTATCAAAGCTGGAAACGTACAGAACGTCATCCAACCCATTGGGTCAAGAAACTACACCACGATGAGTGGCAAAAATGCGAATCCGAAAAGGCTCCAAGCAAAAGCCATTTGCGGGTTAGGAGAAGGTCCTCGATTAGTTAAACTATGTTTGGTTTTCTCGCAGTGTTTGGAATGTTATCAGCCGAAATGTACAAATGTGTCCCAACAACATGTCCAAGAGCGAATTAGCTCACAAGATGTGCTTTGGTTCTGTACTGCGTGCTCGACCATCCCACTCTTTAATTATATGCTTATGCTAGTCCAGAAGTGCGACCGGTTAACCGCAGAAGCCTAGCAGAGGATGAACGAGTATGCACCAGGGAAACGTAGCGGCCTCTAAGCAACGGAATGCTGCACAATCTGCTTCCACTGAACCGCAATCAGCCACGCCCCATCTCCGTTGTCTTCTCCAACTTTGGTATAATGCCAGGCGAAAACTGACCATTTCTACGAGAGTCAAATAGTACTCATGGCAACGAAAATCAGACAGCACTCGGAACGTCTGGTTAAGCAAATTCCATTAGACTTGGCATCTATCATGATACACATTATATAACGGTATGACAAACTGCAGTGTCTAACTTACTGATATTTTTGTGTCACACCTGAAACTTTTGTTTTCTTCTATTTGCCATCCTGTGGGTCTTGTAAAGTTATTGCTTTTTATCCCACCATACACTATTGAACTATTGAACTATATATTAACAAGGAGGAAGCAGCCAAACACCAACCTTCGGTACCTGTAGCTCAAATGACTTGTCCAGACAAAAGTGGCCGGCACATCAGTTATATATGCAGAGAATGCCGCAAAAGTCAGCTGGGAAGCAGTCGTTGCGGCCTCTCTGTAGTTAACATCGTTAACGCGAATAGAGAGGCAAACAGTAACCTGTCAACACTTGTACATGAGGCAGGACAAAAGATTACTCTATAGTTGTATACGGGTAAAAAAGCTAATGCTTAACAGGTCCCGTAGGATGGGTATGGTGAAACTTCAGATGATAAAATAATGTTAACAAAACTGGGTTTCCACCAGTGATCTCAGAGAAGTGGACGTAGTATAAAGTGCAAATCCAAGGTAAATCCATAAACAATCACAGCAAATGGGATGTAGGCGAAAATGCCATCTCCTCCTGGTGTACACATACAGGAGTTGAAAAGGTGGGAGCAAATCTGGGAGCGCCAGTGAAAACTCTTACAAACACTGTTTATCTATGGGTAATGGGTCATGTAAGATGATGAAGCGAAATAAGTGCACGGTCAACTCGGGCTTTGAACTCTACCAGCGAGTGAGTACATATGGCGGATTAGCGAAGTTCAGAAATCAAAGCACCTGAAGCAGCAAGCGTACCGACGATGATACAGGAGATCACTAGACTGCTGCTTTACTCGGCGGGACCTTTAAATCGGCTGTGCCGTAGTCACTGAACATAACTTTTACAATATCGTTAAGGAAGCATTAGTTTTCTCATAATATTTCAACAATGATATTTGTCAACCTAGTTCCAAGTTCACCATAGCTCTCATTTGCGTAATGATTAAGAAAAATTCAAGATACTGCGCACGAGATGATGCACTGTCTCGATTGAAAACATAGCTCACAATGCTGGCTTTAAATTCTTTTGTCCGGAAAGGTATAACTGTTAATCTTTTACACCAACTGATTATGAAAATGACTTTTCTACACAATGTCCTTCGATCCATTCCTACAAATTTAGTAGCCATAATGTTATATTTGGTATAGCGGAATCGATAGACAAACGCTGTATATGCAAAGTGAAAAGTAAAGTGAAAATAGGTTGAAGTATACGTTTATTATCGGAACGTACAGGTTCCCGGTAACGTCCAACGGTCGAAAATTGAATGACGCGCAGCCAAATGATCCCGAAATCAAAATAAGTTGGGAACACAATACATGGTTAGCGGCATCCGGTTTCGGATTTGCCTGTCACTGTGGACAGCCACAGGACGCCTGCGCCTACAGAGGGACCATGGATGGCTTGCGCTGCACCACCCACAGCTCCATCCACACACCCCATATCCAGTGTAAACCGAAGGAATAAGACCGGGAGTTATGTGGACGGGAGCAACGTTTAATCAACGGAGCCGGCCCATACTCCTTCACAGGCAAACACAAGCACGCTGTAGTTGGGGAATCAAGCGCACACAAGGCGGTGGCTGGGCCGTAGTCCGCTCCACACGGAGTGCATGGAACCACTAGTTGATCCTAACACGGCCACAAGGACCGTGCACCCCGTCCCCTCCAGCAACGACCAACTGTCCCCTAGAGCCAGTATGGTCGACGTATTGGGAAATAGACAGGTAGGCACATTGTCAACATGCACATCAAACGCAGCCATACCGGGGACATAAAGCAACAGCCAATCAATTGCGAGAAAAATAACAAAGGAAATAAATCGAGTAATGCATAAGAAAACGACGACGTAAATCTTAAATCAATGAGCATATGAAATAAGTTGTTTACAAAAGAATCCGAGATAAGTTCACGAGGTCAGAAAGTATACCCTACGGAAATGATATAAACATGAAAAAGTTACCGAAATCAACTGAAATTGGCTTAAGCGACATGTGCAAGTTTATAGAAGAGAGTACAGGTAGACATTTATATGAGAAAAACATTAGGTTAAAATTGCAAACCCACCTTCTGAAATAAAGACTTAGCACGCAAGCACGCGGTTAGTAAAACGATTGCACCGTACCTACAAACGCTGCGCCGGTTTTGCCTACCTTATCTGCACGACAAGTCGTCGCTTCGGTGGCCTGGCTCATGCCTAACTAGGCCTGCCTGACTCAGGCACTCGCGACCGCATGTTCTGCAGCACCATGCACTTGATGTCGATGGAGTACAATCCATCGGTGCTTGCCGCTTCCGCACTTGCCGCTTCTTCTCTGCATGTGTGAGGTCTTTCTCCCGCACTTCGGCAACTGCCTTCGTGATCACATCGCGCCATGCACGCCGATCAACCGCCTTCGATTCCCATGACCTGAAATCAAGATTAGAACGTGACAGGCTCACTTTGATCATGTCCTGGTTGCGTAACTTTAGTTTACCCACATACTCAGCTGACCATATAATAGCTGCTTCGGTATCCGCGTGGAATCCATACGGCTCATATGACCGAGCCATCCCAGTTGTATCAGCAAAAGTATGCAGC